>CM055896.1:44902096-44967096 GCA_029582155.1 Panopea generosa
ATTTAGCTGCTATGCTGACGGAAGTTATCGCCAATTTCTGATTCAATCGTACATTTAATCGGCCAGTTCGATCATCCTGCGATAGAAGATCGGTCGCTAGATATATTCAAGGATATAAATGCATATATGGATAAATGAAGATTTCATAATTTGGACACGAGAAGCCGTTTATGGAGCAGCATCAGGCAATGTATTGTTTAGGAAAATAAAAAAAAACACATCTCGTAATATGTGTGACGAGAGCCTAGTTACATGTAAACCACTTATTGAGTTATGTCATCACTAGTGTAACATTTGTGACGACCCTCGTTAAATGACAATGTGAGTAATGTCCTAGAAGTGAACCGTTTGTGACGACACTCATTAAATCACTAAGTGAAAAATGATACTAGAACTGTAACGTTTGTGATGCCAGTCGTTAAACCACTATGTGAGTAATGTCACTAGAAGAGTTACCTTTGTGATGACCCTCGTAAAACTATTGTGTCACTTATATGTCATATATGGAGATAAATGATATAAATGAAATAAATTAGGGTTATCTTGATGTATTGTTGACAAGTTTATGTTGTGGGTTGGACTTTAAGATCTGTAATTAGAATACTGATCAATAGAAAAGTAGAAATGAATTGACCAATGATAGAATAGTTGTTTATTCATTCAGAGACCGGTTTTGGCAGAAAGAGGACAGTCAGTTAGTTTTAAGCCACGGACAGAGTAACATGTCAGTTAGACTAGGGTTAGTTTAAAAATGTTAACTTGTGACTTTGAACTTATGCAAACCTTATAAGTATGTAAATAAAATTTATTTATGATATACAAAGAGATGTTGAGTCGATTGTACAACAAATGCAATATAATACAATGCAATATAATACAATGCAATGTGACATAACACATCTCTTCTTTTGTGCATGTGTCTGTTCAAGATTTATAAACGAGTTGTGCAATTGTCTAGAGCATATGTTGTTTTTTTCTTCCATTCAACCGGCGGTGGCGTTTCCCCTATCTATTGATTTGCATTGGAAGCATTGAAGTTAGTAACGTGTTCATAACAAATCGCCGTTTGTGAAATAGTCGGGTAAACCAACAGTGCAAAAACGAACCGTCTATCGACACATCGGCTTGTTTACAAGTATTGCGCTGTGTCTTTATTCAAATTGAAAGACTGAATTCATAGACTGTGATTTTGTTACGTTATAATACTGTCGTGGTAATAATGCTGTTGTGATGAGATCTTAATATGGATGTGAACACATCAGAAAATACTTTTTATCAAATGGACTGCATAGACAATCAGGTAGGAATTTTTACGAAAGATTTTATTTTGTGAAATTGTACATATAATATTTTTTATGTTTTATGGTATTGTTTCAATAATTATTATTGAAATATTATATGACATGTTATTCTTATTCGTGGAGATGTTTATATTTATTTTCTATTTAATATATCATAAGATGAATGTGAACGTGAATGTGAACGTGAATATGAACGTGAATGTGAATGTGAACGTTGTTGTGAACGTTAATGTGAACATGAATGTAAATGTGAACATGGTTGTAAACGTGAATGTGAATGTAAACGCGACCGTAAACTTGGTTGTGAACGTGAATGTGAATGTGGTTGTGAACGTTAATGTGAATGTGAACGTGAATGTGAACGTAAATGGTAACGTGAATATGAACATGAATGTGAACGTGGTTGTGAACGTGAATATAAACATGAATGTGATGTGAACATGGTTGTAAACGTGAATATGAACGTGAACGTGGTTGTGAATGTGAACAGGGTTGTGACGTTAATGTGATTACCGAATGTGAATGTGAAAGTGAACGTGATCTTGAACGTAAACGTGAACGTGTATGTGGTCGTGAACGTGAACGTGAACGTGAATGTCTATGTGGTTGTGAACGTGAACTTGAACTTGAACTTTAACGTGAACGTGAACTTGAACTTGGACGTGAACGTGAACGTGAACTTGAACTTGAACTTAAACGGGAACGTGAGCTTGAACGTGTATGTGGTTGTGAACGTGAATGTGAACGTAAACATGTATGCAGTTGTGAACGTGAACGTGGTTTTGAATGTGAATGTGAACGTGGTTGTGAACGTGAACGCGAACTTGAACTTGAATGTGAACGTGTATGTGGTTGTAAACGTAAACGTGAACATGTATGTAGTTGTGAACGTGAAAGTGAACGTGAACGTGTATGTGGTTGTGAACGTGAACGTGAACTTAATATGAACGTGTTTGTTGTTGTTAATGTGAATGTGAACGTGAACGTGGTTGTGAATGTGAACGTGAATGTGAACGTAAATATGAATGTGAATGCAAATGTGAATGTAAATGTGGCTGTGAACGTGAACATGAATTATATTAATAATCATCACCACCATTGTCGCAGTCTTGTTCTCTATCATTATCATCAAAGCATCATCGTCCGTCTCAAAAGAAACACCAGCATCATTAACATTATCATAGGTTGTTGTTGTTTTTTTACTCATTCATTATTATCATCATTTTTATTTTAATTGAACAGCCATAGCTTGAACCATAACATTTAGTCAGTGTTATCCACAAAATCAGGGGGTGGCCAGTGTCAAAGTGGATATAATTTTACATTACAATTTTGACTACAAATGATGTCGTTTTACTGTGTATTTGGACACCTAGAGGGGGAGGGTCCATATACATTGTATACACACCTATCTCACTTAAATCGGCATCGTCATCTGTACATCTAATATTTATTTGTAATTTTATTTCAAATTCGTTTTGCTCAAACAAGAATTAACCATTTATTGCATTTATTTTTCAAATTAAATGTAGGACATTAAAGCCCACGATCCATTATAAAGGAGTGTCACTTGAAGTGATGTGCTGATATTCGATAATATTCGATAATTGATAGAAATTACTTATCCAGTTCTTCTATAGATGATGAAATTGGATATCGACTATAATCTCCCTCCAATTCCTGAACACTAATTACCTGCAATGTATGTGTTAATACAGTAAAAATCGGAGACTTGGGAGAACAGTCTGTTTGAATATTAAGCATATTTTTATGTCATCGAGGGCTAAAATACGATTTTATAACATAACCACTCTTTCCTGTGATCCTGGACGATTAACCAGTACTCGTGCACTGTCATCGATGCAAGTAACTGATACTGATACTTTTCCACTTGAATTAGAGAAGAGAAACGAAAAATAATGAGACACTTTGTCGAAAATTAATTATCACGGAGTCTGTGGCCAGGCGGCGATTCGAAATCACGACACCTATGGATTGTCAGAGAAGTGCTACCGACTGAGCCAACCGGGCCTTTGGAAAGACAGGATGTAATTATTAACAGTTATTGATGATAATGGATTATATGTACCAGTTGGTAATCGGCTGGTTTTAGAATTAGTGTGGAGGGATTCAATAACACAAATGTGTATACAGGATAGTTCTGGGTCTCGTCGGCTCGATGTCATGGTAAAACAGCTGGGTGTGGTACATGTATAAAATGTGTGGCAGAACTTTGAAAACTGTCACAATATAACTAAACAATAATTATTGTTGAAAGCGAAACTACACACACACACACGCACGTACACACACACTGTATAGTTTGATATCAATCGTATTGTGAATCGTACGTCATACCCCTGCACAGATGCCGTCTGTAGATGCAAAAACTAATATAGTGTACTTTGAAACTGACACAAGTGTATTTCATTTTTTACCATTAACTGTATATTAGTGAAGTGCGCACGCACACACGCGAATCAATAATGTGATTACAATTATAATATAACAATATATCAGCTAGCGGCAGTAATGCTGTCTCAGTCAACCAAATTAAAACTATTTCCAAGTCTAGAAATAATAAAGAGTAAATATGTTTAACTTTACACTATAAGGTGTTATTTCAGTTATTGAAAATATTAAGTCATTGTATATGTTAATATTTACACGGATTTTACTACACCAGTAGAACATTCGATGTGACTTGTAACTTGCTATGATGTTGGTCTACTTTCTTGTTCCGGAGCGATTGGCGGAGGTCAACATCTACAGACGCTCATTGTCTCACACCACTTTTACATTTCCCATAGGGCTCCATTGTAACATTTATATCCAAAACAGAGTGAAAAATTAAATCCTGCAGCATGTGTCTGTGCTCAAATTCTTCACTGGTTCAAGATATGCAATTATAAAGAAAAAATGTATACCTTGACCAAGTTTTTTTTTTTTTAAATTCAATGCTTTTGTGAGACCTATCAATTGGCGGAGGTCAACATCTACCGACGCACATGATATTCTGAGTAAAACATATTTTATTGAGTAAGAAGGACCATATCTAAACATAGGCCAAACATTTATTGACGAATACTGTTTATTTAACATATTTTATGAGAATACCATACCATTGTTCACGTGACAAGTTCTTAGATGTTATCCTGCTTTCTCAGCCCATCGCTCAGATTTTCCAAAAACGATATTTCATTTTACATA
Organism: Panopea generosa; assembly: GCA_029582155.1. Lineage (NCBI taxonomy): Eukaryota > Metazoa > Mollusca > Bivalvia > Adapedonta > Hiatellidae > Panopea > Panopea generosa. The sequence goes on from CM055896.1 coordinate 44,906,608, forward strand.
AAATGTAATGACAGTCAGTTGATGTTGACCTATTTCCTTAGCCAATAAAATCGCACTAGGTACGAGACAGTAGAGCAACATCTAAGCCGGTTAGAAGTAAAATGGCATTTTTTACTATAACTTCTAATTTATACTAATGCGAGTTTTCCAGATATTGGAATCCGCCATATGGACTGTTACATAATATATATAGCTACGCTAGCGGTGTCTTTCACGAACACATGTATTATTTTTATTTTGGCCTTGCTGATGTACTGAATCACATCAAACAATTTAAATTGAATGATTTCAGTGACAAAACAATATTCTAGTTTGAATTGTTTTCGTCTTTTCCTAAATGTAATGAGTGAAGTAAATAAATATTTTATATTTACAGGTGACAAAGGAAAACAAAAGAGTACCACTACTATAAGAGAATATATTGGAGCAGGGTACCAGTAGTTAATAGTGATAGTAAACGGTTATACTTGGTACCAGCAGTAAACCATAAAACCATTAATTACGAAGAAGGTCAAATGAATGTTAGATATGTAAATTATTATTTTTATGATTTGATGATATTCAAAAGTATTTTAAACAACAGCTTAGTGGCATGTGCTCATTTTGATAAAATCTAAACAATATTTTTTAAACGTATGTTAATTCTGCATTTTGAACGGCAAACCACGATAGAACACAATGAAAAAGGAACATCTAGAACGTGAAAATAAACCCGTTGAATATTTTACACGCCTCAAAAGGGTCTTCGTCATAGTGTTTTTGTTAATGCTTATAGTGTTATTCTTTGTGTATGAGGCAACAGAGCGTTACAGTTTCAAAAACACTGTGATTTCTAAATATTTTGGCAACTCTACGTTGTCTAATATCTCACGGAGCAAGTTGACAACACTGGCCAATTATCCACATATACGGTACTACTATGATTTGAACAAAAGCACAACATCAATGGCGAATGGTGATACCCATACAATAGCGTTTACTACCACAACAACTACTGCAACCAGCAAGGAATTTCCCAATATGCCAGACCCTTGTTCGAAACCAAGGCGAAATACCGGAGTGGAGGACGTGCTTTGCATGGCAAGTCAAAACATTTTAAGAGACTTTATGTATTTAAGCAAATCATCAGCTATTATAGTATTATTGGGCCATGCGGTAAAGAGAAACGCAGTTGAAAAAACACGCCCTTATAACGTATTGTTTCTATTAAACGTATCAATTAAACTCTACGTAAGATAATGAGCTTATACTACGGACATAAAATAGACTGATTAAAACCCAAAATGAAGTTGATGAGAACAACTATAACAAAACGCATAGAGTTGTTGATGAGAACAACTTTAAATAAATATTTGCAGCATAAACTGTTCACTTCCGGCACGTGTTTCACGCTTGCCACGTAGACAACTTATGATCATAAATATCAAATGAGGACTCATACATGTCCATATTTAAAAAAATAACATATTGAAGCATTGAATATTTCATTGCGTTTATTATAGGGTTGTCAGTAATGTATGTATATGTATAGAAGTGGTATATCCCTGAACCTGTTCTTTTCCAAAGTAGGTCTATAAAACCCGAATGGACATAATCCATGTTGGGCATGACCAATCCCCCCGCCGACTCAAATTCTGGTAATGTCCACTTCCTGACAATACTCTCCATCATTGTGTGCACTGAAGTAAAAAACATAAACATATCGTTGATATAGTTGAGGCCTCTCTAGCTAAAATCGCATATATGTTTGAGGGCCTCACGGCTCACATGTTCAAATGAGTTATCTTGTTAAATAAAGACAATACTTTGTTAGAAGTAGTTGTAGTAAAAGTAGTAGTAGTTAAAGTAGTAGTAGTAGTAGATATAGTACTTATTGTAGTAGAAGAAAAAGGAGAAGACGAAGACGAAGTAGTGCTGTAGTACATGTAGTAGTAGTGGTAGTAGAAGTTATAGTAGTAGTAGTAATAGTAGTAGTAGTAGTATTTGTAGAAGTAGTAGTTGGATTAATTGTAGTAGTAGAAGTAGTAGTAGTAGTAATAATAATAGAAGTAGTAGTTGTAGTTATAATAGTTACAGTAGTAGCAGTAGAAGTAATAGTAGTAGTAATAGTAGTAGTAGTAATAGTAGTAGTTGTATAAGTAATAGCAGAAGTAGTAATAGTAGTAGTAGTAATACATGTAGTAGTAGTTGTAGATATAGAAGTAGTAGTGGTAGTAGTTGTAGTAGTTGTAGTAATAATAATAGAAGTAGTTGTAGTAAAAAAGTAATGGCAGTAGTAGTAGTAGTAGTAGAAGTAGTTGTAGAAGTAGTAGTAGTTGTAGTAATAGTGATAGAAGTAGTAGAAGTAATTGTAGTAATAATAGTAATAGTAGTAGTAGTTGAAGAAATAGTAGAAGTAGTAGTAATACTAGAAGTAGTAGTAATAGTAGTAGTAGTTATAGTAGTAGTAATAATGATAGAAGTAATAGAAGAAGTTGTAGTAATAATAGTAGTATTAGTTGAAGTAATAGTAGTAGTAGTAGTAGAAAAAGTAGTAGTAGTAGTAGTAGTAGTAGTTGTTGTAGAAGAAGAAGTAGTAGTAGTAGTAGTTGTAGTAGAAGTAGTAGTAGTTGTAGTAGTTGTAGTAATAGTAATAATAGTAGTAGTAGTTGTAGTAATAATAGTTATAGTAGCAGTTGCAGTAATCATAATAGTAGTAGTAGTAATTATAGTTACAGTTACTGTAGAAGAAGTAGTAGTAGTAGTAGTTGTAGTAGTAGTAGAAGTAGTAGTAGTAGTAATAGTAAAAGTAGAAGTAGTAGTAGTAGCAGTAGTTGTAGTAGTAGTAGTAGTAGTAGTAGTAGTAGTAGTAGTGGTAGTAGTTGTTGAAATCGTAGTAGTAGTAGTAGTAGTAGTAGTAGTAGTAGTAGAAGTAATAGTATTAGTATAAGTAGTAGTAGTAGTAATAATAGTAGTGAAAGTAGTAGTTGTATTTGTAGTAATAGAAGTAGTTGTAGAAATAATAGTTACAGTAGTACTTGTTGTAGTAGTATAGTAACAGCAGTAGTAGTAGTAGTAGTAGTGGTAGTAGTTGTTGTAATAGTAGTAGTAGTAGTAGTAGTAGTAGTAGTAGTAGTAGTAGTAGTGGTAGTAGTAATAGAAGTAGTAGTAGAAGTAGCAGTAGTAGTAGTAGTAGTAGTGATAGTAGAAATAGTAGTAGTAGTAGTAGTAGTAGTAGTAGTAGTAGAAGGAGTAGTTATTGTAGAAGTAGTAGTAGTTGTTGTAGTATTATTATTTGTAGTAGAAGTTGTAGTAGTGGTTGTAGCAATAGTAGTAGTAGTAGTAGTAGTAGTAGTAGAAGTAGTAGTAGTAGTAGTAGTAGTAGTAGTAGTAGTAGTAGTAGCAATAGTAGTAATATATTGTTTAAATAATAGTTTGACAATAATACAAAGATGTTTGAACGCTTACTTGTTACTGTTACAGAAACGACCAGTGTTACTCCCGGAGTACAAGAATCCGTGCTGGATAGACAGCGGCCAACTGAAATGTCTACCGTATTTTTACTTGATTGGTATTTGTAAAAGTGGAACATCGGACTTTTTTAAAAGAATATATCTTCATCCTGACATTGTACCTAATAAAGGAATATTTGGCAAGGAAGTAAATTACTGGTCAGTGAAGCGGTTCTTTATAAGTAAGAGGGAACTATGTCTTTTTATTCATTAATTTATTAGTAACGTTGGTTTAAATATATTTTCATTTATTTTATGTTTAAACAAGAGTTAGCATACATAAAAGTTTACATGTTATAGCAGGATTAAATCAAAAGCGCAAAGTTTCATTTCTAGTTTCTTAAATTTGCATTGACGGCAGCATGAAACGTATATTATGTTATTAGTAAAACAATATTAGATATACTAATCCATGCATATACAAGATAAAATACAACTAGCAAGAATATGCACTAATACAATAAGCTTAATGTGCAAGATGGGGGGAAATGTGAATCTATCGAAATGCTGAGAAGGGGAATTGATTGAATATTTGAAAAAAATACGAATAAATACATTGAACAATATGTGAAGATTTTAATATTTATCGCAAAGTTAGCTTTAACTCCCTTGTGTGTTAAATTAATTGAGGTTAAGGTAATTGCTTTGTAAACGAAAAAACTTAGAATAAAACTTTGAACCTCCAGCTATGATAATTATAATAGGAATTTGCGACTTTATTGAAATGGGACGATTACCCCGCAGAAGCCAGAGTACGTTCGTAATTCGGTTACCTACCGACAATAATAACTCACAATTTCAGAACATATAGTTACTCAGAGTAATGTGCAACATGTTTAATGAGAAATAGACGAAACGAACCCCGATGCACATACACAATCAAAATTTGTTACATTGTGAGAATTTGATTACATGGCATATCTAAGTGATATGAGGCAAATACCATGTAAAGACATCGATTTAATATAACATCCTTATCATCAGATTTGGCTAGGTCTCGCGATACAGTTCTGCAGGGACAGTTAGTCAATAAAAACTTATTGAATTATGTAATGCTTTCATACATCTTACATGCTCTTCTGAGCTACAATGTGCATGCACGTTTGGTTTATACATTTCGTTGTGGTTTTTTTTTTCAGTATAGGCCAAATATTCCATGTTTATGTACTGATCTGATTGATGTAATTTGTGTTTATGTATTATTTAGTGTTGAGGATAAGCATGTTCAGTATTATTAACTACATATTATATGTTAATGCATAAATATTTATACATGTTCTGTTCTCCATAATTGGAGTATAATAAGGTATCTGTCAGTATGTCGTATCTATTTATATCTGTACCGTTTCAGCTTTTTTCGCGGGATCTGTTTTGCTACGGGTTATCCAATACACTGAAACATACTTTAATCAGAGTCAGACGCGGGTATATGTCGCTACACATTGTTACATTATGGGACACAACTCTCGCTATGCTATATGTATGCAGAATAACTACACGATGAAATAATCCGTGATCGTATTGTTTACGGTTAACTGAACCCGACTTTTATTGTAACCCCTTTCAAGATTTCTATGTTAATTATATGGATATGCTGCAAAGATGAATAGGGTTAAATAGGTAAAGGTTCGAAACTTAGATTTTTTTATAGATTACTAGCTATACAATGTCCATTTAGATCTACAAGCAAGCGCTTGTCAGTATATGATGGAAAATCCTTAACAGTCGATGGTTTCATTAAACTGCCATGTAGATATAATAGAAAAACGCCAAAGAGTTATACGTGGTAGACTCTGGGTCATGTCCAATTCTAGGCCTAAAACATGTTAATCATTTACTCTGATAGAGCTTGTGTTATCATCTACTTCAGATCACCCCTTTTCCTATAAACAGAGACCGCAGCTAGGTCTAGTGGTAGAGCGTCCGCCTCGCATGCGGAAGGTCGTGGTTTTATCACCGGCCAGGTCATACCAAAGACTTTAAAAACGGTACTAGAAGCTACCTCGCTTGACGCTCAGCATCAAAAGGAAAGTTCTAGGTCTGGTCGGCCCGGTGTTAGTATAATGTGACTGGATGGGGTATCATACCACGTGTCTGCGGCATGATACTCCAGTGTGACATCGCTTAGAATACTATCTCAAGTAGACACCCTCGCGCTATGACTGAAAAATTGTTGATAGCGACTTTAAACACCATACAACAACAACTTATCAAACAGAAAGTTCTGACAAAAACATCAGACGTATTTGATGGTATAGGTAAACTTTCTGGGGAGTATGACATACACTTACGAATGTGACATTATGTCCAAGATAACTGAAACCACAGATTGGGTTAACAGTTTGGTCACAGTAGAAAAAAGCCAAATGCAGCCTTAGACGATGCTTAGGCTCTTAACACTTAAATGATGCCATAAAAGATCACACTATCTTAATGAGTGATTTGACGACACACTACCAGACATTACAGGTGCAACAGTATTCTCAAACCTTGATGCAAGAAGTGGCTACTGGTCAATCTAGCTTTCAAGTCATCATACTTGACTATATTTAATTGGCCATTTGGAAATTATACATGTTTACAGTTACCATTTGGAATTAAATCTGCAAGTGATATATTCCAACTCAAAATGGATCAACGCTAGGAGTCATAACAATAGTTGACGATATTGTTGTTTTAGGTAAAGAACAATCCACTCATGACATTTTTGTATCGCGACAGTGTCTACTTGAGACAATATTCTAAGCGCTGCCGCACTGGAGTATCATGCCAAAGACACATAGTATAATAAGAGAGAGAGAGAGAGAGAGAGAGAGAGAGAGAGAGAGATTGAATTATGTGTGCCCATCGTGTGAGATCGAATTTTAATCTAAAACGAGAATGATAATAAACATATGTTTGCTTGGAGTTTAGGAGTATTGTATTCGGTTTTAAGGTGATTGTGATTTTACAGCTTTTGTAGAAATCAGAGTTCTTAAATACTTGAAATTCAATATAGAAAATTACTTTGCCATGCATGCTAGTTTGATGCAGTTCAAGGGTAAAAATTATTTAGACTAATGCGTGCAATGAGTAGCAAAAAAAAATCTTCGATATCTTTTATTTAAAAGAAAAGTTATTAATATTCTGAAAACGTTGAAATTACTTCATACACAATGAATACTGACGAGGGACTTTATTTTTTTAAAGAAATCAATTAAGTTACCTTTTCTTTTGTATATGGCATTTCATTTTATATTTTATATCAATATTAAAGGGATTATATTGGCAAATCATACATAACACACTGCAAATGGAGACTTTTTCTATAGGTTTTGCACATAAAAAAGCCCTTGTATACCGATTCAATAACCTAAGTACATTATAAAAATGTAATGTAATAGAAATGTATGGAGATTGAATATTCTATCTAAAACTGTTGTTTATTTCAACGTTTAGCGTGATGAATATAAGTCAATTATATATTAACGTATTTGTTTGTAAATAATTACCCCATCCCTTCGTGATGTCAGTGTGTCAGGTAAATAAAGATCCATTCGGACGTCAAACTGTTCTCAATATATCAGATGGAAATCTGATCTTTATGTACATGTAAAATGTTTTATCGACGTAACAGGTAACATTTATTCAGGAGATCTCAAGGCCAGGATTGCCCTCACCCCTTATTGGATTAATTAGTAATTGCTGCTTTAAAGCAAACTCAATTATGTCTCCGACTTTTAAGACATGGTTGGATAAATTCACCATGAATCTTTATCGAATCTTTCAAGCTACTAAGTAGCTAAGGGCGTTCCGCGTATCGGTGTACACTATCATTACTTATTTTCATCACCAGCCTGATGTTTAGTTTAGTTTAAACAATATTTTATTCACATAAGTACATATATTTAGCATACATTTAACAATAAAGTCATACGTTTAACGAATTATGTGGAAAGGATACAGAAAAAAGCTTTAGAAGCTTGTGTAAATCTGCTTCCATAACAGTTATTTTACATTTCTTATAAACTTTATCATATTGTTCCGAAATAATTTCAATTTGGCCAAATGTGCAAAAATTGATTAAAGAAATAATGGTTTATTCAGAATATTTCAAAAACTAATAAAGAGAGTATTGGTTGAAGAGAAGGAAAGAAAGAAAGAGACTCCACTGATGTTTGTTTTAATATTTGATTTATGTATTAAGAAGTCGAGAACAGTCGAGATTGTTTGAATGAATGAATTGCGAATGTCATTCAAAAGGTAATTATTTGAATATCAAACTAGGAATATCACGTGTGGTCATATCATAAACTTGAAGGCTGTGAAAGTCTTAAATGGTTTTACTGATCGGCAGATTTACTGTTCAAAAATACTTACGCCCTCACCGTAATCCGCTATATTTCTACTAATAAGCATGTGCATTCGTTCAGATTTGTGTTGCACCCCTAAGTCCGCACTCTAAACTGAAATCCTGAATTCGTCCACGAATCCCGTTTCTACAGTAACAGTAGCAGTTCAGACTTGCTAATATAAGCGGGTTCCAAAATACGATTTATGACTTTAGCTGTTCCTTAAACAGTCTTAAACCTCTGGCTTCAGCAATTTTTGTCGTAGCTAATTGATAAAATGTGACATGTTGGTATAGACTTGGTTAATAGACCTGATTAAGGAGATCTGAGATAAATGGCTTCGTTTACATGTGCCATTGCTCGTCAGCTCTTTAGAAAGGCTAGACTAAAATAGGACACGAATGTCCCTCTTATATGTTAGTATACTAACGTATAACGTAGAAAAGGGTCTGAAACTTAAATTTGACATGTATTGGCAATTTGCCGTTCATAGCTGTAAATAGTTTTCAAAGTATGGATATGACTTAAATGTGATTTAGACTTTAACACGCGTCTCTGTACACGTGAGAGTATTGATCGTTTAACCATGATATTATTTTGTATTAATTCGGTAAGACTCTGCCTTCATTAATTTACATCTTCAATTAGTTAAAATCCAATCATCACGCATAATAATCAAAACGTAACCAAAGTACATTCCCTAATTTTAATATCTTTGAAATCAAATATGAAATAATATTTAATTAATCTTCAGATTACAAAACGAAAACAATAACACTTTGTTTAGTTTAGCTCGAATGTATGGAAAGGTGAATATATTAATGTTAACTATTTGACAATGCATTAACAGTAAATATTTTATTGATTGTCTTTATTATGTTTTTCTTAATGTAGCTCAATGTAGCTTAATGTTGCTCATTTCAAAATGAAATGTAGAGACTATCACCGTATTCCAGTGTCGGATACAATGCCAGCATTTCGATGTTATTTGTTGGTTTTGTTGTTGTTGCTATTGATGTAACTGCTGCAGATATTGTATGTGCCTTATTAATCATTTTGTTGTGTGTGTGTTTTTTTTGTGTTTTGTTTGTTTGTTTGTTGTTGTGTTTTTGTTGTTTGTTGTTGTTTTTTTTTTTTGGGGGGGGGTATATTCTTTTTTGTTTTTGTTGTTTATTTATCTTGCTTGCCATTGATTTTATGTGCTCTTAATGACGTCACTATTGTTGTTTTTGTTGTTGTCTTCATCGTCGTCATTGTTATATATGGTTTATTCAGTTATGTCGTAGTACATGGATATTTCTCCCATTTCTGTTTAACAGTACTTTGATACTCTTGCACTATTATAATACACAAAATAAAGAGCAATATAAGTAGTTTTAAAAAATCACAAAGTTACAGTTATATGCAAGACAATGTATATTTCATGGGGCTTTCGGTGCGGAAGGAAGATATCGTCCCTCGGAATAAAAGGTAGAGTCTTGTTACAACCGAAACAGTTATTCCTCGGAACGGAAATTTCCATCCACTTCTAGAGGATAAGATATAGTTATAACTCCATAGGATAGTTAGGATAGATTCTTATAGTCATTTTGTGTGTTATACAAAATGATGGTGAGCCTTACTTTAAGTAAAATACACGAGCAATACTTATTGATATCATATGATAATTCATTGCAGGGAGGCGAGGCAGCAAATTTAAGCAGGGAATGACACTGAGAGAGTTCACCAGTAAGTTCCATCCAAAGATTATCCAAAATAACGTTGACGGAAATGGATACCACTCAAAAGTTACTGGTTAGTGAGCTCGTGATAATCGTACTGAAAACATTGTGAAAAAACATGATAGATGTCATTTAAAGATTTTCAATTTCATAAAATATATATGTGAAGTTGCCCTATATTTTGCAATTTACAAGGACAGGTAGAGTGGCAGGTGATATGGAATGGGTACCATCCTAAAAAATACTAAATACATAATTGTTTGTATTATACTAAAATGGGGCCACGTAACGTAGAAATGGATTGTCGATGTATATATATATATATATATAGGGTCCTCCGGTGGCCGAGTAGTCTAAGACGCCGTCTCAAGATCACTTACCTCTCACCGCTAAGGTCATAGGTACGAGTTCCGCTCGATAAAACAACTTTTTGTGAGAAAGTTTCCAGTTACTTGAAAGACGGTCTGACTCAGTCTGAGGTCTTCCTCCACCAGTACAACTGGATACCATATATAACCTGAAATGTGTTGAAAAATGGCGTTAAACCCCATTAACAAAAAGGTTATATATGGCATATCCAGTTTAATTAAAAAATAAAATTGACTGCCAAACTATAACAAAGTATTCCGATGCAAGTCATATAATGGTTTATTCCGATAAAGAATAGGTTTTGTATTTGCTGCAAAAAGTATCATTTGCAATACATCCCACATCATCGGGTATTTCTGTTAGTTATCATAGTATTATGAATAGATGTACCAGATATGATCGGTGTAAAGGAAGTAGCACACGGACACACTAATCTCACAAGTGGGTGAATGTAATAGTCTCCTTATGGTTGGAGTTGGTACTTTATACACATTTTACTAAGTAAACGTGTATTTTCTATTGTGCTGATATAAGTATGTTAAAATATAGATGTGTATCAGTACTGTGTGGGTAATTTCAAAACAACAGCAACTAACAGGCAAGTATGATTTTTTGCCAAAGCGTCAGGTCGTTTTAGCTGGGAAGAAATGGGTGGAGTGTCAAGCGGACCAAAATGACCCAATGCATGGCAGGACGACACAAAGATACATCTGAGTATTATTGTATCGTTATATTGCGTTGATAAATGTCGTCCTTGCGGGACAACGACAAATGACACAACGACAGGATGAATGACAAATCTATAAATATAGGTATTCCATCGCACTGCACTCGCTTGCTTTATGATAAAATATACTTTATTTACTTTTCTTTTTTATCTTTTAATATCAAGGCCAAGGTGATCCCCAAGACATATGGAACAGATTTTACGAAGAAGCTACACCCCAAAATACCCCTGGGGCAGAAGAATTATTATGGACCACGCCTTACGCGGTGCACCATGTTAACCCCAATGTTAAATTGCTTCTGATGCTGCGAGATCCAATAGAAAGGTATTCAATTTTTAATGGTAAAGATTTTGTCGACTAAAAAAATTTTGACTTGAAATATGTTTAGATAATGTCACGATGTTGTTGAACTTACCTACCTAAAGTTGCACAAAAATGTTTGAAACTTTTAGTAAATAAGCTAATGCTCATCGATAGCTGTATACAGCTTTAACTACCAAATGAACATACTCAGATAAAGAAAAATCACTGCATGAAGTGTTTATTCTTCTTATCTATTTATAGGTTATATTCGCACTACTTCCATAGTGGTGCAGGAACATCCGCAGAGTCATTTCACAACCACATAGTGTACTCTATACCTCTCTGGAAAGAGTGCCTGCGACAGCACACAGTCAGATCGTGTATATACAATAACACTTTAAAGAAAAAACTAAGGGTATGTTGCACGACACTTTGTTTCGTATTTATATTAAAAGTGTCAACATAAATGACAATTAGTATTGCATGTATATGGACAATAAAGTATTAGTCAATTTGATAAAAATTCAAATTTGAAAGTGAGTATTAAAATGCACAATTTAAACGTTCATTTTTCTGTTTTTATTGCAAAATTTTGGTCATAAAGAGAAGTTCACAAAAAACGTAAGTATGATATTAAATGCAAAAATGATAGGTATATATCCTGTCATGAACTATTCGCCGATAATGTATTAGTTGCTATAAGCAAAATAGGGAGAACAAAATCTACAATAATTATTATTTCTATTTGTACTTTAAAATAAGAAATGAATGGCAGATATTTGAAAGGTATGTATGCAAGTAGTGCTTACCTAAATAGGATTCAACTTGTGTATTTATATGGAATTAATCTGGAATTATATAATGTTTGCTTCTATCTATTGCCACTTTGATGTATACTGGAACTAAACGTATAAGAAGGCTATTTTTTAAAAGCGGCAATATTCCTTCTCACATATCTAATATTTGAAATGTTTATCTCGAAATATTTGTTAAAAATTATATATTACTGTGAATTAAATATTGTTTAAATTATTATCCCTTAAACTATCAAGTAAGAGTTGGAATGTATCTTTTCCCTGTTTCTTCATTTTTCGATATCGAAGAGAAACAAACTTTTTCTTTTATAGTTCACATGCCAAAGTACACTGCCACATGACATGGTTATTAACGATAAATCAATGGAAACCGCCATATCAGTCAATGATCGTATATATATTTCTGGCTTCCAGTCAGTCACTAGAGTCAGGTTTTCAATGCCCAAGGTGTATATAACATACACAATAAATAAGTGTGCGAACAAATATACCGTCGTTTTAACATATTTTATTTCAAAAGTAACGTACATACAAATGTAGCATACATACAATCATACCTACAATAACATTGAATGATTGAAACGGACGCAAAATGCTTATCTCCTTTTTGTAGTTTTGGAGTTTGTATCCTATTTTTATATAGAAGGCGGATTAATACATATACTATATTTAAGTAGGTATATATTAACTAAACTATATGTAGTAGGCAAGAAAGGAAATTAACAAATAAAGTTCTACATTAAGATATTCTTGTCAGGTGATAGTACAACTTGAGTGTAATTATAAAGCTGTTGGGGCAACATACATGCCGATGGGAAGCGTCAGTCAAACCATGTGTCGGTTATAGAAACATGTTGTGTTTTGTACGTTGAAATATCCATTTAAATGGTTTTGAACAAGGTATATAGTGATGAGTTGCATCAATATTTGATTATTACCAGAGAGAGTTGAGAATCACCGCAAAGAAGGATTGATAGCGAAATCTTGAAATTGTGTTTAGCATATTTGATCTGTGATGTGTATAAAGATTGCATTTCAGTCGTTAATCATCTGTAACTATAAAACATTTCCTCAGTATAATGATATTGTTTTAAACTTTCGTAAATTTAAGATTACAGACAGACACGTGTTAGTGGTCACCTCTATTTAGCAACCACTTGTCTTTATTAGCAACATTTAATATATCCCGTTTTTTATGCTTTCAGTTCAAATTCACCTGTATTAGGCCACATTTGCTCCTACCCTTGACTGGCTTTTTTTTGCATGTTTCACTGTATTAACAATTTGATGCGAGTCGTAGTACTAAAATATTTTCCCTAAATTTGTGTCATTCTCACCTTTATTTCAGGCGCCGATTTAAACCTGTTTCTGTATCGTACACTTGTGTCATTCTAACCTTTATTTCAGGCGCCGATTGAAACCTGTTTCTGTATCGCACATTTGTGTCATTCTCACCTTTATTTCAGGCACCAATTTACACGAGTTTCTATATTGTACATTTGTGTCACTCACCTCTGTTTCAGGCGCCGTTTTACACGAGTTTCTATATCGTAAATTTGTGACACACACCTCTGTTTCAGGCGCCGATTTACACGAGTTTCTATATCGTACATTTACGAGAGTGGTTAAAAGTCTTCCCAAGAGAACAAATATTTATATTTAGAAATGAGGACTACGCTCCAGATATGAAAAGGACACTGAAGAGCGTGTTCTCACATTTAAATGTGTGTAAGTAAGATGCTCTTAGCAATAATAATAATAAAGTAAAAAACAGTTATGTCGATATAAGGCATAGAGTCTATCAGACAACACATGTCAGTAATACAAATATAAATCAGATAAGAAGACCTGTCACTTTGAGAGTTTCTGATGGTTCAGAAGATGTTTATCCATTATACATTTATGTTTGCTGAAATACTAGTAGCATGTTATGTATTTATAGACAATAGGCTTTATTTGAAATAAAACAGTACATATTTAATTTAATCAAATTTACAAAGTTACCAATGAAGTAGAGGCACAGTGATAACGTGCAATATACGCATTGTCTATCTATACATTGATATGGTAAATTTATTCATTGCCGTTTACATTTATTTCTTTTTAAGCAACACCTAGTGAAGATTTATTGAAACAGATGGAGGCATTACCACACTTTTACATAACAAAGAAAAAGACACAAGCTGGACCGATGAAACCAGAGACTAAAGAAATGCTTATTAAGTTATATAAACCATATACTGAGGAATTAGCTGTACTCTTAGGTGACGAAAGATTTTCGTTTAGAGATCGATCCTTCGCATAGAACGTTCGTATTGACATAAACAACTAATGAAACAAAAGCTAAAATACTAACAATTGAGATATATTATACATACTAAAGTACTATCGGATAGAAGCATTCATTTGATACACTGTCGGTGGTGGTAGTGGTGGTGGAGGTGGTGGTGGAGGTGATAGTGGTAGTGGTAGTGGTATGGGTTTTTTTTAATTTTATGAACGATGTATTTTCAAAATAATATTTTGAACAATTCTTGAACTGACTTAAATAAATAACTGATGCAGGAAATATGGCCCTTAAGTGTAAAATAAATGCATTATTTGACTTTGTGTGCACTCTGGTATATGGTGTGTATTCTTGTACATGCAATTTGCATTTAATGTACACACTAATTATATAACCATAAGGTGTTCGACAAGTTATTTGAACTGGCCAAATCAGATAATAATTGAAGCAGTAATGACCCTTGAACCATCAACAATCGCATTATGTGATGTAAAATGCACTCAAGCACCCATATTTGTTTTAGTTTTCTTCATCAAACTTATAGAGTAGTTATACATTTATAATATCTCCGCTGACCAATGGTATTGTAAGTATGAAATCCTTGCATGTCAAAAATTGCTTTCGTTGGTTATGCCACCGATGAGCAGTTTAGGGCCAACACGTCACTCTTGTTAAGTTCAATGAGTTGGTGTGCAGTGCACACAAAATGTTTTGACAAAATTACTTCATGACTATTTGACATTTTGCATATAATAACAAATCGTATTGAAACGATTAAAACATATTCATAATGGTCAGAACAATTTGTGAAACGGTATAAACAATCTCAAATGACATTGGCATATTGTATCATGATCCTTATGATACATTATATGGACATGTTTTGATTTGATTTGATTGATGGGTATTGGAATACCTATATATATATATATATATATATATGGTGACCAGTCAGTCCGTTCGTCACGGAACATGTAAATGCACCTGATCTGAAGTATGATCCTTTGATACTTTAATGACATTGCTTTATTGCCAACTTTACATTTCAGCGTTTAGTACTTTAAGTAACATAACCTATCACCGTGAATCTTCTGAGAACAAGCCTTCAGGAAATGATGACCTTTAATGTTTAGTGTCAGTTACCTCAAAGATCAAAATCACTTGTGTCACATCCTAAAGCCCCTCCCATATGGCAGAAAAGTAAAGGAAATTGTATTGCAACATGAGGAGAAATTCATTTTCGAATTAACCGGATCAAATAATTATACAATGGTTATCCCAAAATATTGTGACAAACTCTGGTAAACCTCGTCTTCGACGCCTCGGTGTATTGATGGTTTGCAAATGTAATCTATATTCAATTTTAGGCAAAATTGCGCAGTTTCATAAATATTATATGTCTTTTATCGATTCTACATGCAATTGATTCATAACGTATATGTTGACCGGTGCAGCTCTAAAACGTCTCAATTTCATTTGTCGGTAATATGTATTTCAATTCAATAACAATGACGTATGTTCGCCGATAAAAAAAATCACCAACGTGACGTCATGTTTTAAAATTTGAAGAAAATTCTATTATTAACGATTGAGCGGTGCTCGTTTCATGACATCAACTTCTATAAGAAGTTTGAACAAAATGGCGACGTCAAACGACAGTGCGCGCACGGAAACGTTATTGAGTTTTGTACAGAGTTTGAAATGACTTAAATGGATATTTACAAAAAAATGCAAACCGTTGAAAGGAATAAAAACGTTGAGAAAAACTATTTTGAAAATGACTGACTTTTTTGTTGACCTCATGATCTGCGTCGGTCGCCGTTATGTTACAGTGTTTAAATTCATTGTTGTTTGTATATATAAACCTTTGTGAATTAGTGATAATGCACAAATATAATGTATGAAAAATATGTAAAAATCTTATACAATTTAAATCATCGCTTCCCGATATATAGAAGGTGTCACATTGTCCTTCTCAAAATATCCTTGCTGATATTACCGCTTTTGACAAATACATGTCACAAATTGTGGCAAAACTATGATATCGACGATAAGCTGTAACGAACTGTCAACCTGAATTAGTCCTCGTTGTGGCATTTTTCCCTGACCGTGATTTTGGCGCCAATATTACCAAGAGATGATCAATACCATTTTATCGCCTGGACGCAATGAATTAAAACTATATTTTGAAATCACCTCAATAAATCACATTCCCTTTTCAACAATGATACACACTCCTTGATTATATGTAAACCATTTCATCGTATGTGGAGCTAATGTATTTTTCAAGGATTTTGAAACACTAAATACTGCCATCAATTCCCTCCATGTCGGGGATATTTTGGCTTCTACATATTCTATAGGCAATCCATAAACAGTATTCAACTCATAACAAGAATATAACATGTACAATCTTGGAACAAATTGAACTTTTATCCAAAATCTGTTTTCGATTTCTGACAAATTACATTTCCAAAAAGAAATATCTGTTCCATACTTTGAGAATACAACTTGATGTAAGAATAACAAGACATTGCTAAGCAAATGTCAATGCTTAGATATCTGGTCATAATAAACTGACACAAACTACCCAGTACAATAGGCATAGAAACAATCTGTCTTGAAAATTCATTTTATGTTAATTAATAAACGAAAGTAAGTTTGACAAGTAGTTAATATGTATTTTAATGTTTTTTTTGTATATTAGATATATAGAACTACTCTTTAACGTATAAGGAAACATCCTTTATATATTATAGGTTTCAGTGCCTTTTAATATTATATGAATCGATACCTAATATAGTGCCAACCTAAACATTTCTTTTATATCGATTTTTACTTTATAATCCACTTTAGGTTGAAATAACCGGAAGTAGTCGTATTTGCCCAATTCCGGTTCATATTGGTCTTAGTTTTGTCGTATTGGCCGAGTACGTGCCATATGACGTGATAATTTCCCTCGGTAACAAGGTCAATACGAAAAAGTTAACTATTAATAAATATTTTTTTTTTTACAAATATGCCTTTTCAAATTCTTTATAATTAATGATGAGGATAAACCTATTTACATGGTTCTAATATTTTACTTGTTTCAATTTGATTAGAAAATATATAAAAATAAATTTAATTGTATATAATAAGTTCATCTAAATTATTATTGTTTTTCATTTATTCAATAGATCCGATTGATTTTGGAATTGTCGTTATTTTGACAATATATAGCTGAGAGCTTTCTGTTGTTTTTACGTGACATTTTATATATATTACGTTTAAGCCAAAAGCAAAGTATTTGCATCACATAACATAATTATTTCAAAAAATGTACCAGCATACAATACAAAAGGACAACATAACAGTATAGGATGATATTCCATTTGGTAGTGGGAAATATATAAGCAAATAGATTGTTCAATATGTACATATATTAAGTTATCAACATTCAATATTACGTAATGACAGAGGACAATGTTTCATAATTAACATATAATAATGTCTTCCATTGTATACATATACCGATAGTAGTGAATGATTTAGTGTAATGGGATATATTTTAGTGAAGGCCATGCTAATATATACAACTATTGTATACTTTCATATTGTCCCTGCAGTATATACATATCGTTTATTAGTATGCATATTCGCAGCGTTATTCCGTTTACTCATATACTGAACTGAACAGCTAACCTGCCACTATTCTATTTTTTAATTTTGTTATTGAGTAGCGCTATAACAAGTTGTATAGTGACGACATAAACATTTATGTCATTATTTTACATAGCCCGATTGATACAATTACCCGTGTGCTTCTCGTTGGCACGAGATGACTGATCTGCACATGCAGCACAAGTGTTGATACATTTTGAGAAAATACATCAACTGTCAAGTTGCAGCTTAGCTGTTTCGTTCAGCATATTTTAACGACAACTACTACAACTTACTTCTAAATACACTTACTACTGCTGCTTATACTAAAAAAGGGGTGAAATGAAGTGTGACTTCTTTATGTTCTTCTTTCAGTTAATATGTATATGCATGTATATATATTGTACGACTTTATTCCCTTATACTTGTTTAATATCATTTTAGTGAAAATGTGACGGGTGCATTGTTAAAATAGTGAATATATTTCAAGTTCTGATTTTTGTTTAATATGGAATCTACCACATTTTCGCCGTTATGGGATAAACATTTAAATCATCCGTTATCTTCCTATATCAATACAAACATGCATTGCTTTACAGAAGCCTCGTAAATTATCAGCAAAATGTGTTTGAACCATGGTCTGATACATGTAAAACGCGTCTACCTGACATATATTAAAGATGACGTGAAATTCTTTATCAAGAACATAGTCGTTTCACTGTTGCCCAGTTATACTGTTTAAATTGCCTAGCGACAGTGTGTCAACTCGTTCTGAGAAGAACGAAATTGCCTCATTTCAAACTTCGAAAATATCTATATCATATACACGTACAGTTGAAGATTCCGGCGTTAAATATGATACTGCAATATGTCAATCTGTGAAAGTTTTTAATTTGTTTTTGTCTAACTTTTTCTAAGACAAGTGGTATCAGTCTAACATACCAGTATAGGAAAGACTGTCGGTCAAGTAAAGGCATCAACAGGTATTTGTACATGCATTTTTAAATGATTTGTAGTTGTTAATTATAGTGTATAGGCTAGTATACTGAACGAAACAGCTAACCCGCAAACCGACATGTTATGTACCTAAAACGTTGTGTATTTTCTCAAACATTATCATAGCAATTTTCTTAAAATTTTGACTTAAGAAATATAATTTAGGCTATGTAAATACACTAATCTTATATTTAATTATCTGTTAATATCGTTTACAAACTTAAAGAGCGCTACTAAATTTTCGATCTTAGATATTGGAATTAAACAGTGACAGGCTGGCTGTTTAGTGCAGTATACGTTTCTAGTTTCGTCTTCCAACAATAATGACATTTTACCTATAAAGCTGTTTTTCATGAGCTTTTGAAAATCAAAATATACGGTTTTCTTCTTTTGTATTATGGAAGAAGGTAAATGTGTACAGTATTGCATCGCGTTCTAAAGTCTACAACCGTTAGCATACTGATCCACTAGACCATTCTCTATTAATTGTACAATCGAAACAGCATTTGGCCATTTAAACAGCATACAAACTTTAGAACAACTGTTGAAATTGCTTGACATTGTTCAGATTGGCATATATCTTTCGGATTTCTGCTGAATGAGGTTAACTGAAAGTAATAACTGTTACAGATTATCTTCGAAAGCAGATTTCTAGGAAGTAAGAAATGCCGCTAAGAAATTCACTGTAATTTCTTCAAGAGGTATGGTTTTCTCAAGCAATCGGATGCAAGGACACAAATAAAAAGTTGAACCCTCTTTAAATATAAACCTATTTTTCATTAAGCTTCATTTCATTTCATATACGTTATCAAAAACTTTTATAAAATCTGGTGACGATATGTTAAAAAAGGGTTCATTAATTGATCTATAATACAATATGAAACAGCTCTGTCGTTGATTATACACACTTATTACACGCTGATACT
Source organism: Panopea generosa (assembly GCA_029582155.1). Lineage (NCBI taxonomy): Eukaryota > Metazoa > Mollusca > Bivalvia > Adapedonta > Hiatellidae > Panopea > Panopea generosa. The sequence continues at coordinate 44,926,217 of CM055896.1, forward strand.
AAATATGTATAAATATAGTAATTAACTTTGTTTATGATGAATAGGAAAATAAAAACACGAGTGTTATATGGCTTGTGTTAGTATATAGATTGCATAGTTCTAGAAATATGCTTAAATAAGAAATCGAGCGAGATAAATATGCAGCACGCGCCAAACGTAATATGATTTGCATTACATCACAGACGCCATTCCAATTTCAATGCTGTGTAATTATTAAAATTATTAGTTCATACACAATTATATTGATTTTATGTTATAAGTTTCGAAAGTTTAAGCTATAAATATACCTTTGAATACTTTCTCTTAGTTAGAACACCTGCCACGTGCCGCGTACATTGCATAACGTCTGACTGTGGAATGTGGCTGTGTGTAGTTGCGCCTATTTCCCCAAGGTATATTGTTTAGGTTTATATACACGAGTCTACTGTGTATCTCCTATTGTCTCTGTCAATACTCCCTTAATATGCAATTAAAACAAATAACATTTGTATATGTATCATTATGTCCAATGTACGTCAAGTAAAAGAAAATAAATAAATGTTTATTTTCATTTCCAAATAACGAACCTTTGATTAAATACATCTAAACAAAACACACAACATCTGTGTTATTTGGAATTAGTGTAATAGCCTTTTCCTAGTTTATTTATAAACCTTATAAACCGCCGAAGAACAGCAAGAACGAAATCTCCGCTCAAAATGTATGGGATATTGATGACAATTATTATAACAATCGTGATATCTCTTCTGTCATGCAAAACCACTTTGTTATCAAACGTCAATTCAAAAGTAAGAATTATCGTTCATGTTGAGAAGTCTGTCGACAATTAATTATCAAAACTTATTAAAAACTGTCTTTTTTAATATAACACAATAATTATCACAATCTGTGTGGTGAAATAATAAAACTTCCCAAATAGTGAACATTATTTTGTATATATGTATACATTGTTAGCACTTGTTTGTATAGTGCTACTGGTTTTAGATTCTTAATTTAAAACATAATATTGAAGAATCAGGCTACAGTTTTAACACATAATAACAAACAAGTCCAAACTAACTCCAAAAGCTTTAGTTCATGTTCTTGTTCTTAATTGATAAGATATAAATGATATATTGATAAATATATACACACACACATATATATATATATATATCAATATATAAAATTATATTCTAGAATATGTAGATATATTGTTCGGGTACATGTAATGTCCCTGAGTATGGATATAGATAACATTCGACATACGTCAAGGGTACAATACTTTGTTTAGTGCATTTTACCTGTTACGAAATATGCTGTATTTGATTTCAACCTTGTTAAGCCGCACATTGCACTATTCGAACCTGTATAAAGCCGCCACTTATCAAGTGTACCCTTAACATTCAACTGCAGAGAAGAAAACGCAATGTACTGATTAGATACCCGTCAAAATGTTGAATTAAAACATCACGTAACTACGTGCATACTAAAGACGGTCAGAAATTGTTTAGACTTCTGCTCATTTTACGGATATCGATAAGCTTATATATGCAATAAACTTTGTTGACTCACACTGGAGTTCATGATTGATTACGGGACAAAAATATACATGTCCAAATAAGATAAGAAGAAATAGATAGAACGCCGCCGATGCCTATGGTTCAAATTTGTGTAAGGGGATATGTGGTATTTGTAGAACACGTAGTTTGTGAACTGAAATGATAAACAATATTAATACCATATGGATACAATGTAAGCTTGACAGTTTTTTATGTAATAATATATGTTGGGCTGCAACCATTAACTCTTCAATACTGGTGGTAATTAACGTTAGGTTAGTTTCAAATTGAAAACCGAAATACTACAGACGTACAGACGGTACATAGTTTGTCACGCCGGAATGGTATGACGAAAACAAATGTAAATGTATGTAAAAGTGTCGATTGATCGATTGTTCACTTTCCGTGCCGGCATAACATGTGAACCTTTAGATATTATTGGTTCTATCAAGTTTTGTTATCGATGTAAAATAATGAATTTACTAAAATCAACGATAATTTAAGCATAAATTATAATTGCAAGACGCTCAATAGGTCGGTAGGCAAGAACAAATATTTCTGGCTTGTTTTAGAAAAAAAATCTCGTTATGATCTGTAAAATGTATCTATAATATTTTTTATCTTCCCTTCAAATATTAAATAATAAGTAAAACAAGTCAACATAGCTTGTCCCACATTTTAACTGAAACATGTCAAGTCATCAGAGCCCATTTGTTTGGAATTGAGCTGTAGACTATATGTACGGTATGGCGAGTACTAATTAGTATCGCTACCTACCTCAAAAGACACATTTTCTTTTCATATTATGAGACACTATACGTTTATAAATCGTCTTTAATTTTTATTTTACTGAAAAAAGTGATTTCAGATTGCGACTGAATGTGTCAGAAGTCAATTTGTTTGGCTTGGCAAATATTTATACTAACGTTTCATTTATGAAAACATGAACAGGCACAAAGATAAAATATCGGAAAGTTCCGTGACATTCCATTTTTATAGTTATATCCAATTTTGATCATATATTTTGTTTTTTCTGTGCTTTCATTATTTTCAGTTCCGAGTAGCCGTTTCGAGAGCAATGAGGGAGTTGGCAACGTAAATGTTGCAGTGAGCCGTTTCAGTTAGTAATAATGGAATAGAAAAAAATGCAATGCTTTATATCCTCTGCAAGCAGGAATTATATTAACCGCATAGTGTTCTTCTGACTTTGTGACCATGTTAGTCAAAACACCCGTCACGTGTAAGTGACAAATAAACATCTTAAAAAGAACGCTGTTAGTATTACTCTCTCAACCAAATTATTAACTGCTGTTTGATTGCTGATTCTGCATATGTATGGAATTGTTAGATATATGCAGGTGAAAAGCGAGATAAAAAAAACTCCAAACATGGTGGTCTGAGTGTCCCTCGTTTGGTTGATATATGTGTACCAAATGTGTATTAATCAAAACTGACTAAAATAATGTAACATTTACAAACAAAAGATCATGAATCACATTGTCATCATGTGTAGGCAATCGCATGTCTTAACATACTGCTGTTGATATGGATTCATAATAGGTTTAATAACGTTTGTGAGTCATTCGAAAATAAACTCTAATATAAATAAAATACAATAAAATTCTTCAGATGAAAATTGTCGACCTTGCGTGGAACGCGTGGTCCAGTGGTAAAGCATCGGACCCATGATCGGAGGGTAGTGTGGGTTCGATCCTCCGTCACGGCTATGTGTGATGTCCTTGAGTAAGGCATTGAGTAAGGCAGCCCGGCCTGATTAGCTCAGTCGGTTACGCGTCTGAGTTTCAATCCAGGGGCCGTGAGTTCGAATTCCCCGCCCGGCAACAGTCACCATGATGATTAATATACGACATTGTGTCTCATTATCATTCGTCTCTCATCACTGATTCAAGTGGGAAAGTTATCAGTTACTTGCGGAGACGAGGTGTGCTGGAGTACTGGTTAATCCCAGGAAACGGTGGTTAGATTAACTGATCGTCTGTTAGCCCTCGATGGCATAGAAATGACGCTAAATATTCAATCAATCAATCAATCAATTGTGTAAGGCACTTTTTTCAGCATATGTTCAGTACTGATTTTATCTATTAAAACTTTGTGTGTGATTTGTAGAAGGTATAATAGTTTGTTTCATAATCGAAGTAAAATATATATGTTTAATCGTCGATCATTATTTTATATATACCTTGATGTAATCACTGATATATAACTAATCTAATAAATATTTAGCATTCGATTATTAGCAAATAAAACAAAACACAACTATTAAATGGATGGATGACATTTTGGTTATTGTTAAAAGAACTGTATTAGCTTACCTTCCAGATCTTTTGAATGTCCATACGGTAGAAGTTTTCAAAATCTTGTATACCACCAATTCAAACAAAAATTTTATAATGAATAACTCACTTTTATTACATTATTATATTCATGTAATATGCTAATAATTCAGTGTATGATGGGATATATAATCTCTATGTGGATAGTAACTGTCATGCATCAATTGCGTTTACTCTTTTACATCTAAAATAATAAAAGCTAAAATTAACTCTAAAATATAGAGTATCTACCTTACCGCAAATATATGTATCGACGATCGAAAAAAGCGGGACATTACTGCTGTGCTAAGTAGTTTGCGGGTTCGATACCCAGATCAGCTGGATTGTCTCTCAAAATTATACAACAGTATTATGTTTACCCAGAATTTGGAATCGAGAGACAGTCCGAAGACTATTTGGTATACTGTTTGATAATTACAGTAAAGCATTCTTAAAATGTAAATATCGTGCTGAAAGATCAAGATTGATTTAATAATTTAGATTAAAAAGAAAAATAATGGATAAAAAATATAGAAAGGGCAAACGTCGATTCAGAGATGATATACAACTGGAAGTTCTGGAAGCGAAACACAGAATTTTAAGTTATTTTGGAATAAATTAAAGAATTTAGAAAGGGGTCAAAATATGAGTCATATACTAATGGAAGTTAAACTAAATAATTAGCAAACTTGTGAGTAAAGTATCATATAAATGGAAACGAGATTTTTCTTATAAACACATCTATGACGTCCGGTAATATAGTAATAATTTAAACTCGAGAAAATGTTATTCAAATTACGAATTAAACTTTACTAACGTGGAAGATTAAGATGTATCAGTTATTTTTGAAGAGTGTACGAGGGTTATCTGCCTTTCTTAGTATGCTAAAGCAATTAGGTTAGATTGTTTACTAAATTAGGTATTTGACATTGATTATTCTGTAATAATTTTATGTCATCTGTTTAATGAATGTTTGTAAAATCACCGAGTCTCATCTTTGTGGTCGTAATCGATTATCAAACAAATTCCACCCCCCACACCCCCAAAAAAATATCCCTCGAGTGTCTGGGAGCTTAACGCCTATTCAAAACCAAAAACAGTGCACATTAGAATTACGCGCTTTAACTTAAGAATTCATTAATGAACATCTTACCCAAAAATCTTAGATGAAATAGGATGGATTCTCCCAAACATAAGAATGATGACAATTAAATATATCAGTTCAGTTATAACTCAAATCAGGGCAGGTTCATTACAAATTGAAATACAGTTTGGAAGGTATCAACGAATTTCAGTCTCAATCTGCCGAAACCGAAATACATTTTTCATACTCTGCTATGAAAGAAATAGTGTATATCGTTTAGACATCTTTAAATATTAAAAACACTTTGTTCAGTTTATGGTAGCGAAACAGACGAAATAAAAGTACTAATGGCAAACAACACTTATTTCTAACACGTGACATCGACGGATAACACATGACATCGACAGGTAAAGTGGTGTTTATCTGGTCGGGACGAAAATAAATGAAATAGTTGTTTTTTGGTAAAACTTTACAAATAATTTTTAGTGCAATTAGCTTTTGTGTAATTTTCGAACACAATGATCCTAAAATTTTGAACTTTTTGAAGAGAAGGGAGGATTAAATCAGGATTTATGTTTTGACACCACGCGCTAAACGGCGGGAGAAACTCGTGCACATGGACGCCATCTTAAATACCTATGTTTACAAGTGAATATGAGAAGTGAGACGTGTAAACAGCAAACATTATACTAGCAGTGTTATTCAGACTATACATAAACTGAGATTTACAGTCAAGGCAAGTTTTATTTTTATATAATAAAAGTAGAACTGAACTGCAAAACAGTTGCAAAATGCCGCCAAAAAAACAACAGATATGAGTAAAAAGAAAACCAGAAGTGAAAGCGCATGTGAAGATGCCCATTCGTTATCATCACCTGTTCAGAATATCTCGCCGCCTCGAGATACAAGCAGCCAACAGTCAGAGAAAAATCAGCCAACATTAGAAAAACATTTTAAACAAGTGTCAGACGTAAACCCTAACCAGGAACCGGCATTAGAACATACTCTGGCATCCTTAAATAAGAAACTAAATAAACTAGCTTCACAATAGTATATTAAAGAGATATTTAAGAAAATGATCACATAAGATATTCTCAAAAAAATCACTTAAAACTTTACAAACAGAGATACAGGGTCAATTAAAACAGAAATAACTAAAATCAAGTCAAAGATAACAGTTTGCCAGGAAAATGGCACCACATTAGTAGCTACAGTCAATGAGCATTGAAATAAAGTTTCAGACATGGAGACGAAAATGGAATCTGTTGTGAAGCAAAATAAAACACCCGCAGACAAAACTGTTTCCTTGGAGGACTAAGTGAAGCAAAGAGAATTTGTTATTAAGGCTCAAGGGAGACAAATGAATGCACTTGAACAGTATACCAGGCGAAACTGGATTCGACTATATGGTCTACAAGACTCGAGTGCAATGGAATCTGCAGAAGAAACAACAGAAAAAGTAATTGCCTTCTTAAAAAATCAGCTGAATATGAAAATTGGAACCAACGACATAGACATTGCCCATAGGTTGGGCAAGTTCAGCTCCACAGCAAATAGACCAATCATCAGTAAATTCGTGTCCAGACTACATAAGTTGCAGGCGACCAGGCAACGAAAAGCACTGAAAGGCACCAGAACTGTGATAAGAGAAGATCTAACATACATGAACGCTAAGTTACTGGAAGAAGTAAATGCACTAGATACTGTAAAGTCGGCCTGGACAGATCAAGGAAAGATAATTGCTTTACTTACAAGTGACAGGAAGATTGTTGTAGATCACAAGATGGATCTGTCAAAATTGCTATGATTTAACTGTTTAAAATTGTTTGCTATTGTTATCTATGCTCGTACATATGTGGGAAATGTGTTAAATAGTTATTCTCTTTATATCTCTCCTAAAACAAACATGTGTCTGTTTTACAATGATTCGACTCCATGTAAATTGTATTACCATTACTGCTAACATGTGCCTTTGTTTACAAACTTTACACGCTATAAATAGTAGGTAAAGAGGCTAATAATAGCATTGTCTGGTCCCCGGGTCAGCCTTCTTATTCCCATTTGACACCTCGTGACGCTATTTATAAATTATGTGTCTTACTCATTTAAACGCTTTATAGTTTGCCGTACGTCTAGTACGTCTATATTAAAACTCGTTTGAATGACCGAGACTTCCTTTTAACACAAGAAAATAACAAAACAATTCGTCTTTACAAATTTATATAAATTTCACGAGTTTAAACAAAAATGCCTGAAAAGAATGTGAGATAAACCACAACAACTGTTTGTCCTGTCTACACTATTCATGCAGGGATAAGTATATTTACCAAGTTAATGCGTACTTTGATAGACATAGTGGCTATGTATTTTGCATTGTTCTTGTGTTATGATTTTCATGTGATTTTTATGTTTTAACTATTTTGCTTCTTGGTTAAATTAAACAACTTTAAAACAACACAGTAGTATATTTAAGTATACGTAAAGGGACCGTAATAATGAGTCGGTTCTTCTAAACGTCTAAAAATAAGTTTAGTTTAAATGAACATTGGTGTGTAGTCAGATTTCTAAAAATAGATATCGCACACATTCAGCAATATTACATTGAACATATGATCCTAAACATTCCACTACTGTCATCAGATATCCCAGCACTTGACTGTCAGAAATGGTATTCCCCTAGTGCTTGAATTCTTAAACAACATTTTACAAAAGCGTACTTTCCTCTAAATCATTATAATTATTTTTCTTTGCATATGTCATCTCATTTTAATGCCTAAAAGGAAATATACTAATTATGATAACTTAAACTGATTAATACAAGTTTTATTAGTGAAATGTATTTGTTGCTTGAAAATTTGTTGAAGGGGTTTATGCGCTCTTACCCCGGCACTTGCATTCCTTTCTGTGGAGAACCCCGGTACTCTTAGACTAGTATATCATGAATGATTTTTGTTGTCAGATTGCTGATGTATTTCTATTTTGTTTAATTTTGTTTTTCTTAAAAATATTTACTATTTATTCAATTTTTGCAGACTTGGAAGTCGACAGTCTACCAAAATGTATGTTTGTAACAGTTAATGAAAATGCAAAGCTGTAGGAGGTGAAAATGGGATATGAAAAGATACCACACCAATATGGTATATTTTATCGATCTTGTGAAACAGTGGTCATCCCACAGAACAATCCTTCTGATCAGACATCTGTTGTAATATTGAAAATTGTAATATAGGGTGTTTTTTGTGTTTAATTTTGTGGTTATGTACACTGTTACTGTCTGTAAATCAATATTTAGGTTGTTAACATGCTATTACCTGTATATAAGTGGAAGTTACCACCATGTAAGTCGTTTACATGGAAAACCCATATAAATTTTATAGATACAAATAAAATCCTCTCTTCTCATAATTATTTTACATTGCTGTTAAGTAAATGAGATTCGAAAAAAGCAAGCCATCACTGGAGGGAAATATGTTTTTAGTATTATACTGCCTACCTGTTGAAAAATTGAATGAAATGTCACAACAAATGAGTTATAAGGAGAATAAAGAGGTGATAAAGTCTGGAGTATTTCTGATAGGAACAGTGGAGGTTTCCCTCCCTCTTTGTAGTCCATTTTATATAACATTATGACAAATAAAGTAACATTTGTATCTATGAATGTGCAAGGGCTTGGTGATGAAAACAAACGAAAAGACACTTTAGATTTTCTGAAAAGTAAAAATTATTCGGTATATTTTTTACAAGATACCCATTTTACAGACAAAGAAGTTAATTATATACATACTCAGTGGGGGTATGAATGCTATTTCAGCAACTATTCCAGTCAATCAAGAGGGGTAGCTATCCTTTTTAATAATAATTTTGAATTAAAAAATTCATGCGGAAGAACCTGACAAAGATGGAAATAAATTAATCTTGAAAACTACAATTTCAAATTACACTTATAAATATTTATGGCCCAAATAGGGATGACCCAATGTTTTATACAACCCTTAAAAATGACATTTTAAATTATGACGGTTTGTTCATTATTGCAGGTGATTTTAATATGGTCTTAAACCCTGATCTAGATTGTTTTAACTATGTCAATATAAATAACCCAAACGCTCGAAATGTTCTTATTGATGTAATGGTTGATCGTAATTTAATTGATTGTTGGCGAGATCAAAATATGGAAAAAAAGAAATTTACTTGGTTTAAAAAAAATTCGTCAAAGAAAGCAAGGCTTGATGACTTTTTTATTTCGGATTCACTTATAACAGATATAGATACAGTAAAAATTAAGCCTGGATACAGAACAGACCACTCTTTATTAATTTTGACATTTGAATTTGGCAATATCAAAAAGGGGAGATCATACTGGGAAGTTAATAATTCATTGTTAAAAGACCAAAAATATGTCGCTGAAATAAAACAAATAATAAACAAAATAAAACTACAATATTTACACATTAACACACCGAAAATAAAACTTCAGAATTAGAAATAAATGACCAATTGTTTTTTGAAGTATTGTTACTAGAGATTAGAGGAAAAACTATATCATACTCATCATTAATAAAAAAAGACAAGACAAAAAAGAACAATTTCTTTATGAAGTATTAGATAAACTTGAAAAAGAAATTGTATGTGATCGAAATACTATTGAAATTAAGAGACAAGAATTAAATGATATAAGAGAAAAAAATTTAGAAGGTATGAAAATTAGATCAAGAGCAAAATGGATTCAAGAGAGGGAAAAAATGTCTAGATAGTTTTGTAATTTAGAAAACCAAAATTTTGTATCTAAATCAATGTTGAGTTTAAAAATTAATAATGAACAGACAATAAACGATCAAGAGAAAATTATTAAGGAAACAGTAAAATTCTATAAAAAAATTATACTCCCAAAATGAAACTGTAGAAGTAGATTTAAATAATATATTTTCTGTTATTAATGTCATGAGCTGTCGACATTATACGGTCCTGATGTCGACATAAGGGAGTGGCTATTCGACTATCAGACTGACAAAACTATGCCATCATAATATGATTACATGTACCACTATGTACATGTACAGGGGTGAATGACTGTAGTTAGTAGTACATTGTATTAAACTTGTGTTGTATTTGGCGACCGACTCACGATCGCTAAAATGAAACACTCGTTTCTCTTTATCAATATGTAGGGTAGATCCGACGGTGACGCGTCTGGCTGTGAATTCAGTGGTCATGAGGTCGAATTACTACATGTTCATTATCTCTGTGATGATTGGTCATGAACATTGCTCTACGGTCCATTTGTCTCCTATCTCTATATGTGTTGGTATTTACTCATTTATTTGCAGATGTAAGGTGTTTTTTGTACCCTTTATTAGCCTGATAGATAGGAATGATGATTATGTTTACACATTTAATCTAACTATTTACAATTAAGGTTACGTTTGCATGGCCATCATCCCACGTTTAGTAATTGTTATAGTACCGGGTTCATGCAAGGAGGGTCTTGCGTTCAACCCGCCACCACAACCAGGTGTTGTGACTTTGAGCAAGACACGTTATTTGCATATGCTTAATACTGGTTCTACAAGGATATCTATATATAAACTTAAAACAAAAATTTCACCATTTTCCGAGTTTAATTCTATAGCCTTAACTGAAGTAATACTATATTCATTTACTTTATGTGTTGTTATCGTCCATTGTAGACGTGTTTTTATTTCATTAAAAAAGCATTCTTTAGATTTGAAGTAAATAACCGACCTTTACCTTAATGTAATGTGTGTTAGGTTCATATTAAGTATGAAAAACATAGTTAGGAAATACCCTACCTGCTCGACAAATATCATATTTCCTACTGTCTTAAATTACCGACGGCACTCGGGGGCATTTCAAAATAAGTATATAAAATATTAACAATCCTATCAAACACAATATTTTGCTTAATTTCAAGTTCGTTTTTCACAGTCAGCGATACATGAAAAAACGATTACTGAAAGAATATATCTTTAAATAATATATTAAAACAGTTGCTATATCACATAATAACTTTTACAAAATCCCTAGATTTACAGCAGTAATGTTGCAGACAACAGTTCTGCGCTTCGAATTATTTCATGAATGGTGAAGTAATTTGGGCACACGCTTGCACAAATCGATGTAACTGTTAGCAATACATAGGCGGCAAGGTACAGTCACATAATTGTCATAGGGCTTAAATAATACATTGGGCATATCCACTTACAAACCAGGTTATCGTTCGTCAAGAAAGCATTAAGTATTGTATTGACGGATTTCAACAGAAACCAAACAGGGTGTATTAACTATGTACATGGGGTCATAAACTTAAAAAAAACTGTAACAGTTGAAGGTACTTCTATATTAAAGTTTTCGGTGCCACACTGAATTCAATAATCATGGAAGTTGTAGTTACACTGGTAAAACCATACCATTGTTATGTACAGAGATTATAATCCAATAATTATAACAATGGTATGGTTTTACTTTTAGACTGTACCTTGCCGCCTATGTATTGCTAACAGTTACATCGATTTGTGCAAGCGTGTGCCCAAATTACTTCACCAAACAAATGAATTTAAAATTGAACGATATCAAATGCCATTTAGAAAAGATATTATGTTAAATGCCGGTGGAGGTATTATAGTGTATGTAAAAAATGGAATTCAAATTAATCGTAGAAAAGATTTAGAAATAAATGATATATCATTTTTATGATTGGAAATGTTACCGGAAAGGTGGAAATCATTCATTGTAGGCACACTTTACTGTCCTCCAGATTCTAAAATTGATTGGAATGATAGATTTAAAGGTCTTATTGATAATGCATCAAAGGACAATAATGAAATCATTATATTAGGCGATATTACATAAACATAGCTTGAATACTGTTATAAACAATGATTGGAGTAATTTTGTGTCTTCTCTAGGTTTAAGTCAATTAGTCTTATCCCCAACCAGGGAAACTGCCCAATCAAGTATACTTATTGAGCATATTTATAGTAACCGGGAAGACAATATTTCGAACGTGTTTGTTAAATAATTATCTTTAAGTGATCACTACTAGATATTGTGTAATCGTAAGCTTAACTGTATCCAGTCGAAAAATTATCACAATTTTATTACTTATAGATCTTCTAAAAATTTTAACGAATTTAACTTCTTAAACGACCTAAGGGAAATCCACTGGGAAACAATAAATAATCATACAAATGTTGATGACATGCTAGAACATTGGATCAATTTATTCTTAAAAGTAGTAGATAAACATGCCCCCATAAAGAAACATAGAACAAAGCATAACAAACAACCAGGCTGGATAAGTACTAGCATTTAAGATAGCATGAAGGTTAGAAATAAATATAAAATCAACGGGGATATAGATAAATACAAAGCAGAACGAAATAAGGTTTCACAAATGATACAAAATGCAAAGAAAAAATCGTACAGTACAAAAATAGAACAGGGAAAAGATGATCCACGGTCAATATGGAAGTTGTTTAAAGAATTTGGCACGGCTAAAAGCTCTGATAATAATCAAATTATTGGGATAAAAACAGATGAAAATTGTAAAGCTTATGATTCAGATATGGTTAATGTATTTAATGAATGTTTTGTAAACATAGCTTCGAAATTAACGGTTCCGATAGAGCATTCAAATTTTGATTTACTTTTTGCATTTTTGTCAGCTTTAATATGCCTCAAAACATATTTTTTGACGTCCCAGATATAAAATTAACTTTTGTTTCAAAATATTTATCTAATTTAGATATATCCAAAGCCACAGGATTAGATGGCATTGATCCAAGGTTGCTAAAACTAGCATCCCCTGTTATATCTGAAAGTATTATGTTTATCTCTGCGAGATGGAATATTTCCACATATATGGAAACAGGCAAAGATAAAACCATTCTATTATAGCGGCCGAAAGGACGATGTAAATAATTATCGTCCTATATCTATTTTGCCAACATTATCAAAACTTGATCAAAAACATTATCAAAAAATTTATTCATATTAATTTAATGAAATTTTAAAAAAAAAAAATATAACTTATTGCATAAAACACAAAGTGGATTTGGGGAAGGTCATTCAACTGAATCTGCACTAATTCGTATGATTGATAAATGGCTAACGGCAATTAATGATGGCAAGTTAGTTGGGGCTGTCATGGTCGATTTTCGGAAGGCCTTTGATCTCGTTTGATGTGGATGAAATCTTACCTTGCAAACAGAGGTCAAATTGTGTCTATAAATTCAGCAACTTCAAAAACCAATTGTATAACATCAGGGGTTCCACAGGGTTCTATTTTAGATCCATTGTTATTTTTACTTTTCATAAATGATTTACAATTGTTAATAAATAACGTTTCAACAACTGACTTATATGCAGATGACACAACGTTATATGACATACAAACAAACACAGATAATTTAAAAGGTAACTTGCAAACTTCAATTAATCGTCTTAATATGTCGTGCATTCAAAATGGTATGGTATTGAATACTGACAAAACAAAAGTAATGTTAATCACTGTTCGTCAGAAACGACAGCATTTAAATCAAATCAATTTACAACTTAGGTACAACAGTACAGAATTAAGTACAACAAAAGGCGATAAAATCCTTGGAATATTTATTGACAATTGCATGCTATGGAATAAACATTTACAATCTCTCTCAAAAGAAAATTCATCATATATCTGGCTATCAAAGGTAAAATATTATCTATCCATCAACCATAGAACGTTATATTACAAAGCATACATACAACCACATTTCAATTATTGTACTGTTTAGGGAAATACTTCAAAGGGTGCAAAAATACAGGTTAATATGTTGATGTGATATATCTATATAGTTTTAAATCCGAACAAACGGAAACAGTTTGTCATTTGTTTAACTACTACCGTCCATTTAAGGACAATACAATTACGTTTATTAACAATTCATCGTAAGAGTGATTCCCCTTATTAACAATATAATATTTGCTAAACTAAGCTTTAATTAGCAATGTTTTAAGGCACAATGATGTTCCATATATGAACAGTTTTTTTTTCATTATTCGATAATATGACGAGAAGAAACGTACGTTAAAATAATGTAAACATCATGCTGTAACGCAATCCCGTAATCAGTAAAATATATACAAACTGCAATTCAGTAATACGCTTAACTCATGCGTTTGCTATTAATCTCCTTTCTTTTGATATTCCAATGACAACAGTTAATTAATATCAGTCCAATAAAAGGTCTGATGTCCGTTTCTAAATTCAAAACTGGGCGTTTTTTTTATTTTGAGAAGCAATCAATTCAAGACTGGAATCGAACAAACGACATTGGACGTGACGGACTAACACTATACCAACTGTACTGCATCCGTCTAAGCATATGAGTTACTGTAGTTATATGGAAATTATTAGTATCTTTGTATATTAATTATACAAATACAATATTAAAAATTAAGTTTGAGGGTAAAGTACATATTAAGTACTTATTTATAGAAGATGACGAAATTCAATTTTCAATGAGCTCCTCTTCAGGGAATAGGCGGTTATAACACTCATTTGAAACGGTTACCAATATTATACATATTTATAATAATATATCTGGACTAAAGTTAATTATTTCCAAATAAATTGTAATTTTTATTAATTTTCATTGAAACATTCTAACATTTCATTTCATTAAAATAGACAATTCATAAGGATCACCAAGTTTGATAGAAAAAGGCACATAAATAAAGAAATTCCTTTGGATACCACAAATATAACTATAGTCTACATTGAATTTCGTTATACTACAATAATTGGTGTGATATTGGAACACACTTATACTTTATATATTTTAGGGGGGTGGGAAAGGCTTTATCGTTTGAAGAATTTAAAACTTTATATAGAGTATCTAGTTCATAATTTCTAAGGTACAACCAGGTGTTACCAAGCATAAAACACGATGGAAAGAACGATTAAAACATGAACCAATCGGTAACTAAGGCTTTGTTGACCGATTTCAAAACCTACTGTTATACAAATAAACAAATCAACTATATATAGGTATCGATTAAAGAAAGAACAAAATCCTATAATCTAACCGAAATTAAATTGGAGTCAGACTTTCAACATCTTCAGTTGGACTAGAAGAAGATATACACTATTCCAATAAAATTCACTTGTCATCAAACATTAAGAACGTTCAGTGCAAAAAACTTGATACGAATAATCTGAACAAACGCATAATCGATGCTACATGTAGTTAATTCAAATTTGTAGGGATATTGTAATGGTTAAATCAGTTTGTTCTGTGAATGGTTTCATGTAAAGACATTTTGACATATTTAAGGATATAATTAAGCGATATCAGTTAATATAGAATATAAACAAAGACAGAATTCCCTTTGGAATTATAACAAATAAATTCTAGTATAATTACTTAAATTTATAAAACTTTATTTTTAAATGTACAAGCAAATAAAAAAATGAGTTCTAAAATATATTTGTTAACAAATATATGGAAAGAAGAAACGAGATAAAACAAGAAATAGCTCTATTAAACATGACAATTTAGAAACGTATGAAACAAAATGGAGACATTATTCCATTAGAATATTAAAAAAGCTGTGTTTCTTTTTTGTTCAAACTTGGAAAGCTGTTATTAAATATGATAAATGTTTATGATATTTACATCGGTGAAACTGTTTCAATCTTTCTGTGGTTGTTCGGCAACTAGGTAAAGCAAATAAATGATAAAAATATTCTTTTTTTATTCTTTGTAAAAAAAAATACAAATGTTCATCAAACTCTCACTAAAATGGCGACATTTTACTTATTGGCACAAAAATCGAGATGGATTATTGAAACTGTGTTGATATATATACAATTGCTTAAGTAAAAAATACTATGAGTTATATACGATACTATTGTAACCATTTTATGTAAAAAACATTAACATGTTATGTATCATTTATATATTAATATTGATACATTGTTGAATTACATGAAATACGATATATATAATGATTTTATATTTTATTTAATATTCATAATGGTCTAAGATATCAATAATCTTTAACATGCATTATACAAGAGAGACAATCCAGGTGGACACTATCTATGTCATGCTATTTTATATTATAATCACTCTATCTGTTAACAACGAATTTTAATCCACATGTAACGAAACAAATGATAACATCATCAGACGAAACATGGGGTTATGTGTATGGGTGCAGCAGTTGTAGTCCATTGTCAAGGCGATAAACATATCATGTACGACAATGGCTTTGATCCAAGTCATGTCTTATAGGTTGGTCCTGCACACTTGATTATGCCAGGTTTACGTAGATGTTGTATATATCGAAACATCGCAATATTGGCCAAACAACTTCGGGGGGAAAACGAAACGATGTTAAAAGATGAGACCGTACCATATTACATGATATCGTATGTAGTCAATTATTACTGCTTTGTTGTATATAATGTTGTATTGAACATGAATATTCAATACACAATATAAGTTCAGCAGTATAACCGTATTTTCGGTTCGTTGACTATATACATTACATATTTACATAGATATAAGATAAAAACAGTATTACATGAATATAATGTAATTACAAATGAATTACATGAATACAAATATAAAGAAAATGATACACATTTTCTTATTCCAAATGGTCAATAAATGTGTTTCATATATGATCGATTCTTATTAAATCATGATATTTTTTTAACATATTTTTTTACGTCTTTATAACATTTATATATGTTATTTCACCACTTGTAAATATCACTTCTTTGTTTATAATTTTGGTAAAACTGTTAAAGTGCAATATTCTCGTATAACAAATATACGCGTGTAACCAGTGACCTGACAAGACTGTCAATCAAAAAGGGATGTGATCCATTCAGCTTTCGATATTTGTTTGAGCGCCGCCAACTTTGTTAGACAAGCTGACAGTGTATTTGCAAGCACTATATTTTATTTACCGGACAGATGGATCCGGTTTAGTAATTGACCGATAGTCGTTTCACGTCAGGTCAAATAAACATATGATGTTAATGCATATGCAAATATTATGTAATGCGTTAAATATTTGTTTTCAAACGTAAAATTTATTATTTGTTCAGCTTCAGATTAACATAAACGTTTTTATGTCGTTTTCAATGGTTTGTTCTTTAGCTGGAACAAAAGGAAAAAAATATCATTTTAAACATTTAACCCACCATAGGCTAAGAATAATTATATGTATAAATATACATCCTCATTTGCAAATAAATACAATTTAGTGCAGATATTGTAAGAAGTACTTGTTGTCGTTGTTTTGTTTATTATTTTACATGACTTAATTTTCTGTTCATACATTTGCAAGAAATGCCATATATCTATAACATACATGTGTATGGAAGATATATGTTTACATTATGCACACATAATATAGATTTAGTTACCTTGTTCCTGATTCATTTCTAAAAACATTTTCTCCGGTGGTGTGTCAGAGTTAAGTGTTTCATATTGATCTTCGGGTTTCCTGAAAGTAAATCAGTTGATACATATTATTAACTGTTAATATTTGTCTTTATTTACGTAAATGCTGGATAATACTAACTTTATATTAATCTGTATCATCTTTTATTGATAACACTTTCACAATTTGTTGTAGACCTACCTGTAGATTTGTATATATATGTATACTTATATACGATAGGGAGAATCATACGTCTAATCAAACACCTTTCAGGAGCACCGGACCCGCGTAGGATACATAAATGGTAGAAATAGTGAATACAGTCGAGAGAATTACCATTTCAGAGTGCTAAAATTTGTTTTTATAACGAGATATCCTTAGCTAACCTTTGGCTTTATGCCTTCATCAGAGGACAAAAAGAAAAGAAAACAACAAAACAAGAACAAACAATTTTCTATATATAAAATACTGCAGACAGACTACCTCTGTGTTATATAGGTCACAATAATTTTAACAACTTGTTGCTTATATGTGCTTCTACCTTTTTTAAAACAACAAATTTATGAGATACTACCGTCATATTGGTTATGGGCGCGTGGATAATGAGCGATAACTGATCTTGAGACAGCGTCTTAGACCACTCGGCCAAGGAACACCCCTGAATAGTCTGGGAGTCGTTCTATATGCTAATTCACGCGAAATTTTCCATGTCATTGTTGAACATGGTCATACGGCCACGGCCGACCATAGTTTGACAATTACCCTCGAATAGGGGAGAGAAAGTCCAATTCGGTATATATATATAACTCTAGGTCTGAATTGACAGCCAAGTGCGTTCCCTTCGGTACGTATAACAGTCTTTATCTTACTGTCCTGTCCACTTTATTCACTACATATAAAATTCCAGGTCTTACTAGGTTTTACTACCCGGTCTGTACCACTTACTACATATAGCATTTTTGTTCTGCCTCTCACTCTGCTCCCTTGGACGCATACTGCATTCTGTGTCTGAGTGCCCAGTCTGTTCCCTTGGACGCATATTAAATTATGTGTCTGAGTGCCCAGACTGCTTCCTTGGACGGTGCCCAGTCTGCTCCCTTGGACGCATATTGAATTCTGTGTGTGAGTGCTCAGTCAACTCCCTTGGACACATATTGAATTGCGTGTCTGAGTGCCAAGTCTGCTCCCTTGGAAGCATATTGAATTATGTGTTTGAGTGCCCAGTCTGCTCCCTTGGAAGCATATTGAATTATGTGTCTGAGTTCCCAGTCTGCTCCCTTGGAAGCATATTGAATTATGTGTCTGAGTGCCCAGTCTGCTCCCTTGGAAGCATATTGAATTATGTGTCTGAGTGCCCAGTCTGCTCCCTTGGCCGCATATTGAATTATGTGTCTGATGCCCAGTCTGATTCCTTGGAAGCATATTGAAATATATGTGTGAGTGCCCGATCTGCTCCCTTGGACACATATTGAATTATGTGTCTGAGTGCCAAGTCTGCTCCCTTGGACACATATTGAATTATGTGTCTGAGTGCCCAGTCTGCTTCCTTGGAAGCATATTGAATTATGTGTCTGAGTGCCCAGTCTGCTCCCTTGGCCGCATATTGAATTATGTGTCTGAGTTCCCAGTCTGCTCCCTTGGAAGCATATTGAATTGTGTGTCTGAGTGCTCAGTCAACTCCCTTGGACACATATTGAATTATGTGTCTGAGTGCCCAGTCTGCTCCCTTGGACACATATTGAATTATGTGTCTGAGTGCCAAGTTTGCTCCCTTGGAAGCATATTGAATTATGTGTCTGAGTGCTCAGTCTGCTCCCATGGAAGCATATTGAATTATGTGTCTGAGTTCCCAGTCTGCTCCATTGGAAGCATATTGAATTATGTGTTTGAGTGCCCAGTCTGCTCCCTTGGAAGCATATTGAATTATGTGTCTGAGTGCCCAGTCTGCTCCCTTGGCCGCATATTGAATTATGTGTCTGAGTGCCCAGTCTGCTCCCTTGGCCGCATATTGAATTATGTGTCTGAGTTCCCAGTCTGCTCCCTTGGAAGCATATTGAATTATGTGTCTGAGTGCCCAGTCTGCTCCCTTGGACACATATTGAATTATGTGTCTGAGTGCCCAGTCTGCTCCCTTGGACACATATTGAATTATGTGTCTGAGTGCCAAGTCTGCTTCCTTGGAAGCATATTGAATTATGTGTTTGAGTGCCCAGTCTGCTCCCTTGGAAGCATATTGAATTATGTGTCTGAGTGCCCAGTCTGCTCCCTTGGAAGCATATTGAATTATGTGTCTGAGTGCCAAGTCTGCTCCCTTGGAAGCATATTGAATTATGTGTCTGATGCCCAGTCTGATTCCTTGGAAGCATATTGAAATATATGTGTGAGTGCCAGATCTGCTCCCTTGGACACATATTGAATTATGTGTCTGAGTGCCAAGTCTGCTCCCTTGGACACATATTGAATTATGTGTCTGAGTGCCCAGTCTGCTTCCTTGGACACATATTGAATTATGTGTCTGAGTGCCCAGTCTGCTTCCTTGGAAGCATATTGAATTATGTGTCTGAGTTCCCAGTCTGCTCCCTTGGAAGCATATTGAATTATGTGTCTGAGTGCCAAGTTTGCTCCCTTGGAAGCATATTGAATTATGTGTCTGAGTTCCCAGTCTGCTCCCTTGGAAGCATATTGAATTATGTGTCTGAGTGCCAAGTTTGCTCCCTTGGACACATATTGAATTATGTGTCTGAGTGCCCAGTCTGCTCCCTTGGAAGCATATTGAATTATGTGTCTGAGTGCTCAGTCTGCTCCCATGGAAGCATATTGAATTATGTGTCTGAGTTCCCAGTCTGCTCCCTTGGAAGCATATTGAATTATGTGTTTGAGTGCCCAGTCTGCTCCCTTGGAAGCATATTGAATTATGTGTCTGAGTGCCCAGTCTGCTCCCTTGGCCGCATATTGAATAATGTGTCTGAGTTCCCAGTCTGCTCCCTTGGAAGCATATTGAATTATGTGTCTGAGTTCCCAGTCTGCTCCCTTGGACACATATTGAATTATGTGTCTGAGTGCCAAGTTTGCTCCCTTGGAAGCATATTGAATTATGTGTCTGAGTGCCCAGTCTGCTCCCTTGGAAGCATATTGAATTATGTGTCTGAGTGCCAAGTTTGCTCCCTTGGACACATATTGAATTATGTGTCTGAGTGCCCAGTCTGCTCCCTTGGAAGCATATTGAATTATGTGTCTGAGTGCCAAGTATGCTCCCTTGGACACATATTGAATTATGTGTCTGAGTGCCCAGTCTGCTCCCTTGGAAGCACATTGAATTATGTGTTTGAGTGCCCAGTCTGCTCCCTTGGAAGCATATTGAATTATGTGTCTAAGTGCCAAGTATGCTCCCTTGGACACATATTGAATTATGTGTCTGAGTTCCCAGTCTGCTCCCTTGGAAGCATATTGAATTATGTGTCTGAGTGCCAAGTTTGCTCCCTTGGACACATATTGAATTCTGTGTCTGAGTGCCCAGTCTACATCCTTGGCCGCATATTGAATTCTGTGTCTGAGTGCCCAGTTTGTTCCCTTGGAAGCATATTGAATTCTGTGTCTGAGTGCCCAGTTTGTTCCCTTGGAAGCATATTGAATTCTGTGTCTGAGTGCCCAGTTCGTGAATTTCGCTACCTTAACGTTCTGTGTGTGGCTGTTCAGTAAATACCCTCTCCCCCTTTGGTACAATGAGAGTCTTAGTATGAATGCCCAGTCAGTTCTCTTCAGTATCTATAACATTCTAGGTCTGATTGCCCTGTCTGTTTACTTTGGCACATATATAGTTACAGGTACAGCTGTCCAGTTCACTTCCTTTGGCACATTCTGATCTGAATGCCAAGTCCTTTATCTTCAGTATATATACATTCAAGGCCAGATTGCCCTGTCTGTTCCCCTTTGGTATATATAGCATACTACATGTAGGTTTGCCCGGTCCGTGCCCTGTGGCACATACATCATTGTAGGTATAGCTGTCCGGTTAATCTCCTGTGGTACATATAATGGTTTAAGTCTGAATGCCAAGCCTGTTCCCTTAGGTTCTTTTAACATTCCATGTATGGCTGTCCGGTTCATTCCCTTGGGTCCATTTAACATTCTAGGTCTGAATGTCAAATCAGTTATCATTTTTTTTTATAACATCTTAGTTATGTTATCGTGTCATCACAAAGTGCAATCCGTCAGGCGAATGACATTTTACATTTCTTGGCGTAGGTGGTGTTATTACTGTATGGTGTTCACTGGAAAAACATCTTGAACTATCCTTGAAAGTGTTATACATTAATCAAAACACAACTTGGTGTTAGTATCAAAACTGAGAAAAAGGGATCCACTTCGAAAATAGGGTTGATGTAGTTGTATAGTGTTTACCATCGCTTTCAAATATTAATCAGTCATATCGCGACTGTTTCTTTTTGAGATAGTATTTATTTGCGTGACTGGAGTATCATGTCTCAGACATATGGTATGATACCCAGCCCAGTCACATTATAATGACACAGGGAAGAACGTTCCTAGAACTATCCTCTAAATGCTGAGGGCCTAGCTATGTAGCTTCTTGTACCATTGTTCAAGTCTTTGGTTCAGGGATAACAAACAGAAAAGGGTAATTAAGTCGTTCACTAGAATACAAGTCGTACGCTAGATAACAAGTCGTACACAAGTCGTACACTAGATAACAAGTCGTTCACTAGATAACAAGTCGTACAAAAGATAACAAGTCGTACACAAGTCGTACACTAGAATACAAGCCGTACACTAGATAACAAGTCGTACACAAGTCGTACACTAGATAACAAGTCGTACACAAGTCGTTCACTAGAATACAAGCCGTACACTAGATAACAAGTCGTACACAAGTCGTACATTAGATAACAAGTCGTTCACTAGATAACAAGTCGTACACAAGATAACAAGTCGTACACAAGACGTACACTAGATAACAAGTTGTTCACTAGATAACAAGTCGTACACACGAGTTTTTGAACGAGATGCTAAGTCGTCCTAACATTCAAATGCCACTTCGATTGTTTCGAAAACAAAAACAAAAACACCACAA
The DNA here is from genome assembly GCA_029582155.1 of Panopea generosa. Taxonomy (NCBI): domain Eukaryota; kingdom Metazoa; phylum Mollusca; class Bivalvia; order Adapedonta; family Hiatellidae; genus Panopea; species Panopea generosa. The sequence goes on from CM055896.1 coordinate 44,948,726, forward strand.
AAAAATACTGTCGTAATAAAATGTTTAATTGATGAGCATAAGATGTTATCTACAAAAAGATCTTCACTTATCGTTGGTGTAATAAATCATGTCTAGTTTCATCGTTATGTAAGAAAATCGTAACATGTTGGTAGGATGTTATAAGGAATAAATCACGATGTTGCAAAATTTTAAAAATTTGCTAAAAACATATTTTTCCAATACATCATGCCTGTTTATATCCACTGACACCGTATTGCCAAAACGATGTCTATTAAACATGCCAAAATAAAATATTAAAAAGGGATATCCTAACTTGGGTTACGCGCCTAGATTAGACTAAGATAGATTTTCCCGCTTAAAAGTGTAAATTTATTGTGGCCTATTAAAAGAATCACGCGATTTCATTTTTATTTCAATTTGATCCGTTATAGACAGGAGTGGATATAGCATCTCAGTTTAGAGGGCGCGAGACAAAATCTGAACGGGCACATATTTTTCAGAGAAAATTATGAATTTTGATAAAATACAGGAGCTTATTGGTGGGGTGGTTGGGGCTTACGCCGGTTTTTTAAAAATATAGATACGCAATCGATACAGCCTTACACGTAGTATAATTGTTCGAGTCCACATGATGTCAAGCAGTATTTAAGCGCTGTCTATTTTTAGAATGGAGATTTCCTTTACAGTTCACCACTCCAATTTTAATATTAATTTTGACACGTTTTGGTGAATTTGATTTACCAAACTATTCGGATTTTATTTATAAATGATCATGAGATGCTTTTAAACCATTTTAATAATTATTTTATCTTTTAAGAAATTTATAGCGTTTATTCCTGATATATTCCCTTTAAAATGTTATTCGATATTTACACCCAGATATATCCAGATTTATTGGTGGAGGAAGACCTCAGACTTAATGATCTGAGTAGAACCACCGTCTATCCGCAAGTAACTGACAAACTTTCTTACATAAAGTTTTTTGAGATAGCGGCACTCGAACCTACAACCTTGGTTGTGAGAGACAAGTGATCTTGAGACGGTGCCTTAAACCACACGGAGCATCCTCATTTTACTTAAATAAAACAATCAACATAATGCACAAAAAATCGTCCAAGGCATTGCCGTGTTTTGACCAATTATCTCTAACCATGTGATCCCAGCCAGGCCCATAAACATTGCCATTTACTAGGGTGTGCATCGTTGTTCATCTCAGATTTATCTGCGGTCTTCCTCTACCATTGACACACATGAAACATGACAAGTGTTTAAAATGACGTTAAACTCCATTCATTTAGTGACGTTCATCGATCTATCGGTAAAAGATAATACAAGATAATTTACTATATCTCTTACTCTATAATCAACACAACTTATCGGGTGACTGGTTTCTATTTCCCAGCGACACACACAGAGAATTTGTCACACCTGGTTGATACATTATTAAACAAACAACTCCATCAAGTTTAAGAAGAATGTTATACTATCAGATAGGCAGGCTGAAACTAGTTTGATATCGATGTTTCGATATTAAACCTAACCATCTCAGCCTCAACTATTTAAGAAGTACACACTCAAATATCGAAATACCGAATATCATACTAACTTTTAACTTCTTATATACCAACAATACAAATACATTAAGTCTTTCTTTTGATAAAAGGTTAAATCCGTGTGATGTTGTTTAAAACAATGTCTGAATCATAGCTGATAACGCAGCATAGTACAAAAAAATAAATAAAGTAATGTAATACAATTCAATTCATGCAATGCAATAAACCGCAGTTGATACATTATACATTACACAATGCGATACGATGTCATACAGCTATGCAATTTTGTAATTCGATACAATATAGTATAATGCAATGTGACATAACATATCTCTACTTTTGGTTTAAACATATTTATTCATTCAAATTTACATACATACAAATCAGTACAAAAGTATAAATATGGATTAGAACGGATTAGAACGGAAGATAAAATCTTATAAAGTTCTTCTCCATGACATATATTAAATGTTAACAGATTTGGCAGATCATTAACAATTTAATGTAAACTATGCTCTTAACTTTATGAATATAACCTAGTTCAAAATATACTTAGTAAAAATATCTTTACATATTGTTAGAATAATATTTCTTATATGTTAAAGAAAAATAGAAGTGAAGCGGGTAATTGAAAAAGAGTAGAGTAGTTGTAGTCATGTATATGTTATATAAATTCACATAATTATACTTATTAGCATTTATGGACATGTTCTGAACGGCATGGACAAATGAAAGACGGACTGATCTCACCACGTAAATTGGAACAGCTTTGTTTGTTCTTCAGACTAACATATTTTAGGAGAAGCGATTAGTAGTTAAAATGTATTTGTGGACATATCTCTACTTTTGTTCATGTGTCTGTTCAAGATATATAGACGAGTGGTGCAATTGTCTAGTGCATATGCTGTCTCTCTTTCATTCAACCGGTGGTGGCGTATCCCCTATCTATTGATTTGCATTGGAAGCATTAAAGTTAATAACGTGTTCATAACAAATCGCCGTTTGTGAAATAGTCGCGTAAACCAACAGTGCAAAAACGAACCGTCTATCGACACATCGACTTGCTTACTAGTATTGAGCTGTGTCTTTATTCAAATTGAAAGATTGAATTCATGGACTGTGATTTTGTTACGTTATAATACTGTCGTGGTAATAATGCTGTTGTGATGAGATCTTAATATGGATGTGAACACATCAGAAAATACTTTTTATCAAATGGACTACATGGACAATCAGGTAGGAATTTTTACGAAAGATTTTATTTTGTGAAATTGTACATAATTTTTTATTATATTTTTTATGTTTTATGGTATTATTTCATAAATTATTATTGAAATATTATATGACATGTTATTCATATTCGTTGTGATGTAAATATTTATTTGTTATATCATAAGATGATTGTGAACGTGAATGTGAACGTGAACATGAACGTGGTTGTGAACGTGGTCGTGAACGTGAATGTGAACGTGAATGTGAACGTTGTTGTGAACGTAAATGTGAACATGAATGTGAATGTGAACATGGTTGTGAACGTGAATGTGAATGTGAACGCGAACGTGAACGTGGTTGTAAACGTGAATGTGATTGTGGTTGTGAACGTTAATGTGAATGTGAACGTGAATATGAACGTAAATGGTAACGTGAATATGAACGTGAATGTGAACGTGGTTGTGAACGTGGATATAAACATGAATGTAAATGTGAATGTGAACATGGTTGTGAACGTGAACGTGGTTGTGAATGTGAATGTGAACGTGGTTGTGACGTTAATGTGAACGTGAATGTGAACGTGAACGTGAATGTCGTTGTGAACGTGAACGTGGTTGTGAACGTGAACGTGAACATGAACGTGTATGTGGTCGTGAACGTGAACATGAAAGTCTATATGGTTGTGAACGTGAACGTGAACGTGAACTTGAACGTGAACGTGAACGTGAACGTGAACTTGAACGTGAACGTGAACGTAAACGTGAGCGTGAATGTGAATGTGATGTGAACGTGGTTGTGAACGTGAATGTGAACGTGAACATGTATGCGGTTGTGAACATGAACGTGAACGTTGTTTTGAATGTGAATGTGAACGTGGTTGTGAACGTGAACGTGAACTTGAACGTGAATGTTAACGTGAACGTGTATGTGGTTATGAACGTAAACGTGAACGTGTATGTGGTTGTGAACGTGAAAGTGAACGTGAACGTGAACGTGTATGTGGTTGTGAACGTGAACGTGAACTTGAATGTGAACGTCTATGTTGTTGTGAAAGTGAATGTGAACGAGGTTGTTAATATGAATGTGAACGTGAATGTGAATGTGAACGTGATCGTGAACGTGAACGTGAACGTGAACGTGAACGTGAATGTGAATATGAATATGAATGTGAACGTGAACGTGAATGTCGTTGTGAACGTGAACGTGGTTGTGATCGTGAACGTGAACATGAACTTGTATGCGGTCGTAAACGTGAACATGAAAGTCTATGTGGTTGTGAACGTGAACGTGAACGTGAACGTGAACGTTTAACTTGAATGTGAACGTGTATGTTGTTGTGAATGTGAATGTGAACGACGTTGTGAATATGAATGAGAACGTGAATGTGAATGTGAACGTGATCGTGAACGTGAACGTGTATGCGGTTGTGAACATGAACGTGAGCGTGAACGTGTATGTGATTGTGAACGTGAAGGTGAACGTGAATCTGAATGTGAACGTGGTTGTGAACATGAACGTGAACTTGAACTTGAACGTGAACGTGAGCGTGAGCGTGAACGTGAGCGTGAGCGTGAATGTGAATGTGAATGTGATGTGAACGTGGTTGTGAACGTGAATGTGAACGTGAACATGTATGCGGTTGTGAACATGAACGTGAACGTTGTTTTGAATTTGAATGTGAACGTGGTTGTGAACGTGAACGTGAACTTGAACGTGAATGTGAACGTGAACGTGTATGTGGTTGTGAACGTAAACGTGAAAGTGTATGTGGTTGTGAACCTGAAAGTGAACGTGAACGTGTATGTGGTTGTGAACGTGAACGTGAACTTGAATGTGAACGTGTATGTTGTTGTGAATGTGAATGTGAATGTGAATGTGAATGTGAACGTAACGAGGTTGTGAATATTAATGTGAACGTGAATGTGAATGTGAATGTGAACGTGAACGTGAACGTGAACGTGAACGTGAATATGAATGTGAATGTGAATGTGAACGTGAATGTGAATGTGGTTGTGAAAATGAATATTAATAATCATCACCACCATTGTCGCCGTCTTTTTCTTCATCATTATCATCAAAGCATCATCGTCAGTCTCAAAAGAAACACCAGCATCATAAACATTATCATAGTATGTTGTTGTTTTTTACTCATTCATTATTATCATCATTTTTATTTTAATTGAACAGCCATAGCTTGAACCAAAACATTTAATCAGTGTAATCCACAAAATCAGGGGGTGGCCAGTGTCAAAATGGGTATACTTTTACATTACAATTTTGACTACAAATGATGTCGTTTTACTGTGTATTTGGACACCTAGAGGGGGAGGGTCCGTATACATTGTATACACACCTATCTCACTTAAATCGGCATCGTCATCTGTACATCTAATATTTATGTTAGAACAATTATTTGTAATTTTATTTCAAATTCGTTTTGTTCAAACGGGAATTAACCATTTATTACATTTTTTTTTTCAAATTAAATTTGCATTAAAGCCAACGATCCATTATGAAGGAGTGTTACTTGAAGTGATGTGCCGATATTCGATAATAATCGATAACTGATCGAAACTACTCATCCAATTCTATTATAGATGAAGAAATTGGATATCGATTATAATGGAAAATGATGTTTTCTAATATTTGGTTTATAATGTGATTACTAGAAACCCTAGTATTACGAACAGATTGTATTAGGAGAACTTTTATAAAGGACATTATAAGCATGAATAAAAATTGCGATTATATAACTGTTACAAACGACATAATTTTTAAGCTAAATAAGACTTTATTTTTACTTAAATATACCAGCAAAAAGAAAAATTTAGCTTAATTAATTATTGACTTATCAACCGCTTATACACTCTTATATCTGAGGGTTCTAGTTGATTTAAAAAACACATACCATTATTTTCCGATAACAGTTTATTTGTATATTTAGCGCCATGTGTATGTTCTCAGGGGCTTATAGGCGATCATACGTGTATCACCTAACCATTCTTTCCCTCGACCTTGGAAAGTTACCAGTACTAGAGCACTTCAATTTCGTTAGTTACTGTAAATGATTTTTTTCCACTTGAATCATTAGTTAGAGAAGAACGACGCTATGTTGAAAATCAGTGATCACGAAGATTGTGACCGAGCGAGGATTCGAACTCACAATCCTTTTGAAAGTCACACGCGCAACCGACTGGGCCAACTAGGTCCTTGGAAGTTCACTGTGTCATAATTTGCAGCTGGTAATTTGGTGGTTTTGGGGTGGAAGTGGAGGCATCCATTGACTCAAAATGTGTATACACAAGTAGTTAAAAATTAATTTCATATTCGTCTTTCCATCTTAAACCCCCAACTTTTACTTATTATTTTAACAAATCAATTCAATAGAAAAACAGCTTAAAATGATAATAAAGACACCAGAACCGCGTTGTTCCCACAACATAACGGGTATATTCACCAGACGGTGGCTCAAAATGTCCAGTTGGGGATTCGCCGTGAATCGTCAACTACCAAGCAGCTGCCAGTTGGGGATTCGGTTTTTTTTATTAAATCGCTGTTTTATATTTTTAACTAATCAATTCAATAAAAAGTAATTTTATAATAACGAATAACACACTAGTGCCGTGTTGGTTCTTCAATATAACGAGTATACTCACCAGACAGCGATTCAAAATGTCCAGTTGGGATTCGCCGCGAATCGCCAACTACCAACCAGCTGCCAGTTGAGGATTCAGATTTTCTATTAATTTACATAAATTTACCAACTGCGAACTACCTATGTACTTACTTTACATAGTAAATATTTGTAAGATGAGGTTATCAAATTGCAACTTTACACTAAGCTATCTGCTTGCTGATGGTGAATAAATACAAAGATCCATGTGTAGAGAGTGCATCTCCCTCGAATTTCAAATGTTTGGCAGTTTTTTTTTAAACTGCATATAAAAAAAAAATTTATTTTTTTTTGGCCAATTAAATGTATTAACATAATTTAGTTGTATGCAACATTATAACAAAAACCAATGCATTGACGACTGACATTTTGAAAAAGTGTTCACTGATTTGAATCATGTACTGTGTTCTATACATGTAACACCTGTCCTAGGGCTATCATGCGTTTTTTTTAGATATTTTAGTATTTAAATATTACAGAACATACTGTGTACAAAAATACTATATAACTGTAGGTAATAGGATTCGTCCACAAGTTCCTAACAGTTTATAACATAGATATGACCATTTCTTTAAAGGCGAAGGTAATGGTCAGTATCAAATGTCTAACCAGACATATCGAACTAATGCAAAAGCCAGGTTGCAAATGTATTTGCTGTATTTCAATATTGTACGAAGACCTGATCAGCTGCAGACCGCAGCGATGATCTAGTAGTAGAGCGTCAGCTTCTTATGCGGAAGGTCCTGGGTTCGATCCCAGACCAGGTCATGCCAAAGACTTGAAAATGGTACTAGCTTGGTGTTCAGCATTTTGAGGATAGTTCTGGGTCTCGTCGGTTCGTTGTCAGTATAAAACAGCTGGGTGGGGTATAATAATTGTTGAAAGCGACGCTAAATTTAACATCATACAAAATCTGATCAGCTGTGTATTTGAATTCTTCTTTACATCATACATACTGTGCTGTCCGATATCAATCGTATTGTGAATGTTTCATGATACCCCTGCACAGATGGGAAAAATGATTTTTTTTATCATTAATTTTCAATCGCTTTCATGCATAAACATGCAGGAAGGTTGAAGAACTTTTTTTTTACAAACAATCACTACCCGGAAGGTAAAGGAGAACTTTTTCTCATTTCACCAAATGGAAATTTCTAATTGTTCACGTTCAAACTAACAATTATATGCCGGATTCGTTTCTCTGCACCTTTTTCCACATTTTTGTTCAGTGTCTTAAGCAAAATAGCGATATACTAAAAAAATCATATTTCCAGCAGAACAGCAGAATAGCAGAATGAAAATTGGACTAAAATGAAAATTGTTTTTTATCACTTATTTTAGTACAGTTACACACATGAACATACCAGAAGTCTCAAGAATTTTTTTTTAAAACAAACAATCACTTCCCGAAGGTTAAAGGGGAACTTTTTCTCATTTCACCAAAAGGAAAATACTCATTTTATCACCGAATTTAACTCAAACTAACAATTATTAGGCGAGGTCAAGTCCGTGTACCATTTTACACATTTTTTGTTCATACTGTGTTCAGCTAAAATTACAAACGATACTTGTACACGTGCTCAACCCGTTCCAGCAAAATGAAAATGAGATTTTTTTTTATCATTTCACCTTGGATTCGCATTGTAAAACATTTTGCCTGACGTATTTCGCTCGCCAACTACTTTATCTAACTCTTGATCAGCGGAAATGATCCGCTGACGAGTTATTCACGAAAAACGGTTCATTTTGCCAGACTGCTCTTTCTGTGAGAATGAGAAAAGTGGAAAAAAAATGAAAGATTTTTTTTTTATCATTGATTTTAGTTCGCTTTCATGCATAAACATGCAGGAAGCCTTAAGAACTGTTTTTTTTTTTACAAATAATCACTACCCGGATGTTAAAGGGGAACTTTTTCTCATTTCACCAATAGGAAAATTTTCATATTCACCGAATTTACGTTGAAACTAACACTTATTAGCCGGGTCCACATCTGTGAAACACATTTTTGTTCATACTGTCTCCAGCTTAATTTATAAACGAAAGTTGTATACGTGCACAATCCGTTGCAGCAACATAAAAATGTGATTTATTCATCCTTTCATAACGGATTTGCATTTTAAAACATTTGGTCCGACGTATTTATTAACTTTTTATTGTTCTTACCTTTTTGTTCATTATTTTATCAGTGGAAATAAACCGATTAAAAGTTATTCACGAAAAACATTTCATTCATTATTACAATTCTATAGTTAAAGACGCGACGCAAAATCAAATAAAGTCTACGAATCGTTATGTATGGTTGTTTACTAGTGTTATATTTACCAAAAAAAAAAATAACACGATAACATTTTACAAAACATATGCAGTACAAAACACACCAGAGACAGATAAACAATTAAATAATTAAGTCACTGGTATATCTGGCACACCGTGTTACATGACTATACTCCAGCACGCCTTGTTACATTGCTATTGCTGCATACTGTGTTACTACTAATGTAGCATACAGTGTTACATTGCTATATATATCATATTGTATTGCATTTATATATCTTGCTCACTGATTTACATTGCCATAACTAGCACATTGGATTCATCTGACACACTGTGTTACATCGTTACAACTAGCAAACTGTATTTTATGGCTTTATCTAGCTCACTATGTTACATTGCTGTATCTGCGACAACGCGTTACACGGATATATCTAATAGATTGCGTTATATTGATAGCGTAGCATACTGGGTAACATTGATGATATCTAGAACACTGTGTTACAAAGCTATATCTGGCACACCGTGTTATGCGGATATATCTAGCAGACATTGTTACATTGCTATTGTAGCATACGGTGTTATATTGCTATTTGTAGCACACTGTGGTATATTGCCATATCTGCGACACCGTTTTACACGAGCAAGTGCGATCCCCCGCTCCTACATCTAAAAATACTTATCAGTCATTCGGATGAGACTTTAAAAAAAATCGAGATCCCATGTATCGGTGCTTTCACCGGGCATGTAAAATACTCGGGGACACTACAAAAAGGTATTCTGTATCTCTGCACTATCCTCTTAAACTCTAAAAATTACTAATACTCGTCTGTCAGAGTTTTATAATAGTATGCGTAATACTAGCTGTCATTCTTTGTACAATGACACCTGTTTAGTGTATATAACCTCTTTAGTGCAGTTTATAAACACAAATATAAGGAAGTTTTAATGAAAACGTTGGTATAATATATCACTGTGCAATTTCTCAAAATTAAACTTAGCTATGTATATCTATAACTTGCTGGATCAGTATAAGGAAAATGTTAATACAATATAACATCAGACAATTTATCACCATAAGGATTAGCAGCAGAGAATTCCATTTTCATACGAACATTTTAGAATGCAGCATCTGATTGTCGTTTGAAATATCCCCGGTGTGTGTATGTGTCTGTGTGTGTGTGGGGGGGGGGGGGGGGGGGGGTATAAATAGCTACTATTAAAGTGGAAGATGGGTCCACCAGACTTATAATTACTTGCCTAAACCAGTGAGGAGGGGGGGTCCCAGCTCCCACCTCGCCAGCTGGAGGGCCTTCCCCTTCCCACAAACTCCTTGATACAGATACAAAAAGTAAAGAAGAGAGATTAAAAACGCTCAGGAAATGTGGAACATGAGATATAGGGTTAGAGAGAGAGAGAGAGAGAGAGAGAGAGACAGAGAGAGACAGAGAGAGAAAGAGAGCGGAGTTAAGTTTGGAAATGTAGAAAGGATAAAGAAGATCGGAACTGTGATAAAGGACAATGATAAAAGAGAGGAGAATATGAGGTGATGGATAGTGGGATAGTAGTGAAATAGAAATAAGATACGATCAAGGGGTTGAGAGACAGACAGACAGACAGACAGACAGACAGACAGACAGACAGACAGACAGACAGACAGACAGACAGACAGACAGACAGACAGACAGACAGACAGACAGACAGACAGACAGACAGACAGACAGACAGACAGACAGACAGACAGACAGAACAGACAGACAGACAGACAGACAGACAGACAGACAGACAGACAGACAGACAGACAGACAGACAGACAGACAGACAGACAGACAGACAGACAGACAGACAGACAGACAGACAGACAGACAGACAGACAGACAGACAGACAGACAGACAGACAGACAGACACGCAGACAGACAGACAGACAGACAGACAGGCAGGCAGGCAGGCAGGCAGGCAGGCAGGCAGGCAGGCAGGCAAAGAGGAGAGAATTTAAGAAACGTAGGAGGAGGGATATTATGACAAGAATAAAGTAAAAATTGAATGAAAGGGTGCATGAAAGGGAGTGATGAGGGGAGTGAGTGGCGGCAACCACTCCCTTAAGGTAAACCGATTGCTTATTGATTATTTTAATATATATATAACATGCTCTCCGTCTTCCGTGTCCATATCTGTCTGTTCAAGATATATAGACGAGTGGTGCAATTGTCTAGTGCATATGTTGTCTTTTCTTCCATTCAACCGGCGGTGGCGTATCCCCTATCTATTGATTTGCATTGAAAGCATTGCAGTTAATAACGTGTTCATAACATATCGCCGTTTGTGAAATAGTCGGGTAAACCAACAGTGCAAAAACAAACCGTCTATCGACAGATCGGCTTGTTTACAAGTATTGCGCTGTGTCTTTATTCAAATTGAAAGATTGAATTCATAGACTGTGATTTTCTTACGTTATAATATTGTTGTGGTAATAATGCTGTTGTGATGAGATCTTAATATCGATGTGAACACATCAGAAAATACTTTTTATCAAATGGACTACATAGACAATCAGGTACGAACTTTTACGAAAGATTTTATTTTGTGAAATTGTACATATTATATTTTTTATGTTTTATGGTATTATTTCATAAATTATTATTGAAATATTATATGGCATGTTATTCATATTCGTGCGATGTTAATATTTATTTTGTTATATCATAAGATGAATGTGAACGTCAATGTGAACGTTAATGTGAACGTGAACGTGGTTGTGAACGTGAACGTGAACGTGAATGTGAATGTAAACGTTGTTGTGAACGTTAATGTGAACATGAATGTGAATGTGAACATGGTTATGAACGTGAGTGTGAATGTGAACGCGAACGTGAACGTGGTTGTGAACGTGAACGTGAATGTCTATGTGATTATGAACGTGAACGTGAACTTGAACTTGAACTTGAACTTGAACTTGAACTTGAACTTGAACTTGAATTTGAACGTGAACGTGAGCGTGAGCGTGATTCAGTTGGGGATTCAGATTTTCTATTAATTTACATTCATTTATTATTGATTATATTTTTAAACATATTAACACGATTAAAATATGTAAATCAAATAGTAATTATAATAACGAATCCGAATCCCCAACTGGCAGCTGGTCGGTAGTTGGTTATTCGAATCCACAACTACCAACTGCGAACTACCTACTAACTTTACAGTCATAGTAAATATTTGTTAGATGAAATTATCAAATTGCAACGTTACACTAAGCTATCTGCTTGCTGATAGTGAATAAACACAGAGATCCATGTGTATGGAGTGCATCTCCTTCGAATTTCAAATGTTTGGCAGTTTTTTTTAAACTGCATATAAAAAAACTTTTCGAAATTTTTATTTTGCCAATTAAATGTATTAACATAATTTAGTTGTATGCAACATTATAACAAAAACCAATGCATTGACGACTGACATTTTGAAAAAGTGTTCTCTGATTTGAATCATGTACTGTGTTCTATACATGTAACACCTGTCCTAGGGCTATCATGCGGCTTTTTTTTTATATTTTAGTATTTAAATATTACAGAACATACTGTGTACATAAATGCTATATAATCGTAGGTAATAGAGTTCGTCCACAAGTTCCTAACAGTTTATAACATAGATATGGCCATTTCTTTAAAGGCGAAGGTAATGGTCAGTATCAAATGTCTAACCAGACAAATCGAACTAATGCAAAAGCCAGGTTGCAAATGTATTTGCTGTAATTCATTACTGTACGAAGACCTGATCAGCTGCAGACCACAGCGGTGATCTAGTGGTAGAGCGTCAGCTTCTTATGCGGAAGGTCCTGGGTTCGATCCAAGACCAGGTCATGCCAAAGACTTAAAAATGGTACTAGCTTGGTGTTTAGCATTTTGAGGAAAGTTCTGGGTCTCGTCGGTTCGTTGTCAGTATAAAACAGGTGGGTGGGATGCGTGTTTCATAACATGTGCCGGCGGTATGATACATCAGTGTGGCACCGTCGCGATATAGCTGAACAAAACTTTTGTTGGTTTAAACAATATTTTAATCACATAAGTAATATATTTAGCATACATTTAATAATGAAGCAATTGAGTCATACATTTAACACACTATGTAAAAAGGATACAGTAAAAAAGCTGTTGAAGCTTGTGTAAATCTGCTTCTTAACAATTGTTGAAAGCGACGTTCAATTTAACATCATACAAAATCTGATCAGCTGTGTATTTGAATTCTTCTTTACATTACACACACTGTGCTGTCCGATATCAATCGCATTGTGAATGTAACATGATACCCCTGCACAAATGTCGTGTGTAAATACCAAAACTTAAATACTTCGAAACTGACACCGGTGTATTTCGATTTTAACTGTTTATTAGTGACGTACGCACGCACGCGAGTCGATAATGTTACAATACAACAATGTATCAGCTGGAGACAGTAATGATTTCTCGGTCAACCAAATTGATATTATTTCCAAGTCTAGAAATAGTAAAATATAAATATGTTACACTATTAGGTGTTAATTTAGTTTTTTTAAAATATTACGTATACTAGGTTAGATGTTATAGAAACTGTTCTAAAATTCCATGTAGCTTCTAACTTGTCTAGATGCTGATCTTCTTTCATGTTCCGGAGCGATTTCATTTGTTGAGTTAGTAGGTCAACAGCTACTGACGCTCATCATATTTAATGTAAAATGGATTGTTCTATTTTGAATCTTCTTCGCGATCTTATTGGCTGAGAAATTAGGATCACATCTTAACATAGGCTACACATTTGTTTACAAATAATGTTTATTTAGTATATTATATAAGAATACCATAACATTGTTCACGTACCAAGTCCTTTAATTTTGGCCTACGTTATCAGCGTATAAACTCGCTCAGATTTGTCGAAATGAAACTTTCCATTTTACCTAGAATGTCACGAAGGCCGCCAGTTTATGTTGACCTACTTCCTCAGCCAATGAAAATGCTCCAAGTACGAGAAAGTAGATCAACACCTAAGCCGGTAAGAAAATTCATGGCATTTTCTACTATATCTTCTAATTGATACTTAAGCGATTTTTCCAGATATTGGAACCCACCATACGGAATGTTACAGTAAATATATAGCTACGCCACCGAATTCTTTCACGTGCATTGATTATGTTTATTTTGGCCTTGTTGATGTACTGAATTACATCTAACAATTTGAATGGTTTCAGTGACAAAACAATATCTAAATTGAATCGTTTTCGTCTTGTCCTAAATGTATTGAATGAATTAAATAAATATTTTATATTGACAGGTGACAAAGGAAAACAAAAGAGTACCAGTACCATCAGACAATATATGAGAACTAGGTAATAACGGAGCAATCACACAGTGATCATATAACAATTTATAACGAAGATGACCAAATGGATGCTAAATATAAAAGTATATACATTATTTGATTTTAACATTTTAATATGATTTTCAAAAGCATTTTGAACTAAAGCTTAATGGCATGTATTAACAATGATAACATTTCAATAACAATATTTTTAAACGTTTGCTTGATCGGTATTTGATGTTGAACGGCGAAACACGATTGGACAAAATGAAAAAGGAACAACTAAAACTTGAAACACGATTAAACAAAATGAAAAAGGAACAACTAGAAGGTGAAAATAAAGCCGTTGCATGTATCACACGCCAAAAAAGGGTCTTTGTCATAGTGTTTTCGTTAATGTTTATAGCGACATTCCTTATGTATGGAGCAACAGAACGTAACAAATACAGCTTGACTTCTGAATATTTTGGCAACTCTACCCTGCCGAATATTTCACGGAGCAAGTTGGCAACGCTGGTCCAGTATCCACAAACACGATACTCTCATGCTTCGAACAAACTCACACATTCGATAGTGAATGGCGACACCCATACAAAAGCGTTAGCTACCGCAACAACTACTGCAAATAGTAAGGAATTTCCTAATATGCCAGACCCGTGTTCGAAACCAAGGCGAAATACCGGAGTAGAGGACGTGCTTTGCATGGTAAGTCAAAACATTTTAAGAGATTTTACGTATCAACAGCTATTTTTTTATTGGGCCATGTGGTAAAAAGAAAATGCAGTTGGAAAACCATGCCCTTTATAAATATTGTTTCTAGAGGTGCAAGCGTCGTAGATAATCAAGACCTAATGGAATTTCCACGTTACGGACTTAACCGAAGTTACCCGATTTTTGCCGATTTTGTTTTATTTGTAATACCTTAATTGTATAAATTAAACTCCGCAGCAGTAAGTTTATACGATTCTTATAAAACGAAAATTGTTTTTCCGAAGCGGCAAAAAATAAACTAACGCCATTGTTACCTTTATTTAGATTTACCTTTATTGAATTACCAACACCATTATTAAACCATCTTCATGTGCAGATTCATTATCTATGTTCTTGATTCAGCAATTGTCAGTTATAAATAAAGATTTTGTTACACATTTATTTTTTATTTGAAACTTTTTCTCTATTCTTTTAAATGGCATTAACATTACTTTATGTCGATATTAAAAAAACTATAAAAAGGGTGAATTAAGTATTTAGTATTTAATATTAGTTGAAATTAATTGTCTCGTCCATTCGGTGTCGTTCATTAGCAGATAGTAATAAACTTATTTACCCTCAATTATTACAATTAAGTAGAGTAGAACCGTTACTAAGCATATGCGGGTAAAGTGTCTTGCTTAAGGACACCACACATAGCCGTAACCCTCGGATGTATTCTCACCAAGCAGTCTTTTAATGTTGATTAAGTGTACTGTCCATCATTTTAGCAGTGATTTGTGCCTAAGGCATAGTCTTGATTGTGTCGGCGTTATCATGTTAAGCAATCTTGATCACCTTCTCGAAAATGAGCATACGCTAAAGGGACTACTTTGTTTTTACTTTTTATTCATTTTATTCCATGTATTTTATATATGCAACAAATTAAACAATAAAAATATATTTCGCAAATTGTAATATGTCACATAAGTGTATCAAAGGAGGACACCATAATGTCAATATTTACAAATGTATATGTAAAACAATTAATATTTCATTGCATTTACATTTGTATTATAGTGTTGTCTTTCCCGGGAAGAACCTGCTATTTTCCGAATCAGGTCTATTAACTCTCATTACAAAAAGCAGGGAACTTTACAGCTGTCGCACAGAAAATGAGCGTTTACTAAACTGTGACATCATTCAAACTTTCAGTTGAAGCAACTGACCAATCAACTTGCTCAAATGTGGCTTTCCCAACATTCTTTTTTAACGGACCGAATCGAGAGAGCTGAGTCCGTCCCGATTGGGTCCGTTTTACAGATTATGTGTAGGAGGCCACTAAGACAAGATAACGCTCCTTCTTCATAAGATCCCAATGACGGCAATCGCGTGAAACACCCGGGGTATAATTAGCTAAGTCAATATTCTTCAATCGAGTCAAATTGTTTGGTATTGTTTTGAAAAGACTGGATCAAACAGTGTAGTTTCAAAAAATGACAAGAACGCGTGTTTGGTATCAAATAGTGTGTCATTGCACATGTCTATCTACTGGGGTATTGAATTGGCATAATGAATGGCAATTAAGGACCTTAAATTTGAATAAAGAATAAATGTTGAACAAATACAATAGATTCAAGATTCAAATTTAATTTAATGTTTCTCATTACATACAAATTCAGATAATAAATGTAACACATGACACACAGATAATAGATCAATATTATATTAGATTCTATTAAATCAGAAAAAATAAGTTATTTCAATACATGCATATTTTAATAGTTTCTGAGGTTGAACAAATATAAATTTAACATTTAAATACTATGTCAAATATATACTTCAGTAGATCAACACAAAAATATAGATATGTATCTATTATGTATTTTGATTGTACAAGGAATTGCGAGCACTAAAAGCTTGATGAATAAACCTACACAAATTTAACAAGACTGAATACTTCTTACTTTGCATTAACTCAATGAATTTTATCATACTTGGCCGTTTATAATAATCTGATTTAATAAAGCTTTTACGGATATCCTGATAACTAGGACATATTAGCACAAATGGTATCCATCTTCTATTTCGTTAAAGTTACATAGAGTGCAATAACGCAATTTACGTTCAATTCTGTTCTGTGCATAACGACCGATTTCAACTTTCAACTGATGTGACGATAATCTTAATCTTGACATAGAAATTCTTAATTTTCTTGGAAGCATATCTAAATAATTTTCGAACTCTAAAGTAGTTTTTAACATTTTATAAGTGCATTGTGAACGACTGTTTTCGATTTCATTAAACCATTTTTGTTTAAAAACAGATACATAGACAAATGACACACATCCATATATAATATAAAGTACATACGTGTATATAAGTTCAAATACAAACTTCGTATACCTATATCAGTTTAAATGCTATTTATAAAGACGTCGTCTGTGGCCACATGGTCTAAGGCCTGTGGCCACATGGTCTAAGGCATGGTCTCAAAATCACTTGTCTACCATCGCAAAGGTCGTAGGTTCGAGTCCCATTCGCTCCAAAAACTTTATGTGAGGAAGTTTGCCAGTTTCGTACGAAAGGATGGTGGTTCTACTGATGTATCCTGAGGTCTTCCTTCACCTATTTAACTGGATATGCTATATATAATCTGAAATGTGTTAAATTCCATTTTTTAAGTTTATTACGACATTGTTGGTGAATATTCTCTTACTCGAGCTAAACTAAATGAAAAAAAATATGAATGGGGTTTAATGCCATTTTCAACACGTTTAAGGTTATATGTGTCATACCCAGTTTTACTGGTGGAGGAAGATCTCAGATTAAGTAGAACCGCCGTCATTTCTCAAGTAACTGGACACTTTCTCATATAAAGATTTTGAAGTGAGCGGGACTCGAACCTACGACCTTAGCGGTGAGAGGTAAGTGATCTTGAGACGGCGCCTTAGACCACTCGGCCACGGAAGACACTAAAATAAAATATGTACATGTTCACCTAATGAGCGCATCTACCTAGTGCACGAAGCACCCAATATAACGAAAACAGTTATAACAAACGATGTTTGCTTTTAACTACAATTAAAAACTGTTCCAGAGACATATTGTGTCTTTTACATCGCTGTTTGGTCTTTATAACAACATTATCTTGATCTAATTGTTACAAGAGCAGGATATGTGACCACAATGGCGTGTGTAGTCAATTACGGAAAGCATCTAATAAGTGTTAACCACACTTACACAGTTTTAAACACAGTACTTTATTGACCCTTTTCTTTAAGTTTCAGAATTGTCGTGTTTGGTCGTGTTTCATGTATATCTATATATCATATAAGTACTGATTTAACGCGAAATTTCACCCATAAATTTGTGGCTGTAACTAATCTTCCGTTTCTTGAATCATAAAAAGTTTCATTACATTAAAACATAATTACGTGTTATGGCATTACAGTTTTACTTATGTATATAATATATACGAAACTCCTAAACATCTACGTTTTATTTTCGTTGTATTCAGAATTGTTTTAGTATAACCATTACATTGAACAAAATGTGCGCGGTTGGTGAAAAATTAACACCATTTTATTTATCAGTTTGGTATAACAGTTATAGTACTTATGTAAACAAGAGATGTTGAAAGGACAGCATGCTCGACTAT
>CM055896.1:44974596-45352096 GCA_029582155.1 Panopea generosa
TATTCATGTACATAATTCTCTATAATGTTATATGTTGTTGTAAATGTTTTTGCTCTCCTAGCTTGAGGAAATAAAATATTAAATCAGATTAAAAATAATTAAGCAATGATATATTTACAACACGAGATTTTGTAAAAAAAAGGTTTACCCCTATGATAGCGTGTCATTTATATAAACATCCATTGGGACATGGGCCAACCCGTTTTTATATAACAATGGATTTTCGCAGGTCTCAATGCCTTTATCGAATTGCGTATCAAGTAACTTAATACATGACAGCCGGTTTGGTATTGTGCATGTCATCTGGTTTGGTATTACACATGACAGCTGGTTTGGTATTATACATGTCAGCTGGTTTTGGTATTATACATGAGAGCTGGTTTGGTATTTTACATGACAACTGGTTTGGTATTATACATGACAGCTGGTTTGGTTTTATACACAACAGCTGGTTTGGTATTGTGCGTGACAACTGGTTTGGTATTATACATGACAGCTGGTTTTATATTATACATGACAGCTGGTTTGGTATTATACGTGTCAGTTGGTTTGGTATTATACATGATAACTGGTTTGGTATTATACGTGTCAGGTGGTTTGGTAATATACGTGTCAGCTGGTTTGGTAATATACGTGACAGCTTGTTTGATATTATATTATACATGACAGCTGGTTTGGTATTATACGTGACAGCTGGTTTGGTATTATACGTGACAGCAAGTTTGGTATTATATATATCCGCTGGTTTGGTATTATACATGACAGCTGGTTTGGTATTATACGTGACAGCTGGTTTTGTATTATATGTGTCAGCTGATTTGGAATTATACATGACAGCTAGTTTATTATTATACGTGACAGCTGGTTTGATGTTATACCTGACAGCCGGTTTGGTATTATACGTGTCAGCTGGTTTGGTATTATACATGACAAATGTTTGGTATTATACATGTCCGCTGGTTTGTATTATACATGACACTGGATTGGTTTTATACGTGACAGCCGGTTTGGTATTATACGTGTCAGATGGTTTGGTATTATACATGGCAACTGATTTGATATTATACGTGTCAGGTACTTTGGTATCATACGTGACAGCTGGTTTGGTATTATGCGTGTCAGGTGGTTTGGTATTATACGTGACAGCTGGTTTGGTACTATTCGTGTCAGATGATTTGGTAAATACTTGACAGTTGGTTGTTTGGTATTATTCATGACAGTTTGTTTGGTATTATACGTGACAGCTGGTTTGGTATTATACGTAACAGCTTGTTTGATATTATACGTGACAGTTGGTTTGGTACTATACGTGACAGCTGGTTTGGTATTATACGTGTCAGCTGGTTTGGTATTATGCCTGTCAGGTAGTTTGGTATTATACGTGACAGCTGGTTTGGTACTATACGTGTCAGATGATTTGGTATAATACGTGACAGTTGGTTGTTTGGTATTATTCATGACAGCTTGTTTGGCATTATACGTGACAGCTGGTTTGGTATAATACGTAACAGCTTGTTTGATATTATACGTGACAGTTGGTTTGGTAATATACGTGACAGCTGGTTTGGTATTATACGTGTAAGCTGGTTTGGTAATATACGTGACAGCTGGTTTGGTATTATACGTGTCAGCTGGTTTGGTATTATACGCTTCAGCTGGTTTGGTATTATTCGTTACAGCTTGTTTGGTATTATATGTAACAGCTGGTTTGGTATTATACATGACAGTTGGTTTGGTATTATATTTGTCAGGTGGTTTGGTATTATACGTGATATCTGGTTTGGTATTATACGTTACAGCTGGTTTGGTATTATACGTGTCAGCTGGTTTGGTATTATACATGACAGCTGGTTTGGTATTATACATGTCAGCTTGTTTGGTATTATACATGACAATTGGTTTGGTATTATACATGACAGCTTGTTTGGTATTATACGTGACAGCTGGTTTGGTATTATACGTGACAGCTGGTTTTGTATTATACGTGTCTGCTGGTTTGGTATTATACGTGACAGCTGGTTTGGTTTTATACATGACAGCTGGTTTGGTACTATACATGTCAGCTGGTTTGGTATTATACATGACAACTGGTTTGGTATTATACGTGACAGCTGGTTTGGTATTATACGTGACAGCTGGTTTGGTATTATACGTGGCAGATGGTTTGGTATTATACGTGTCAGCTGGTTTGGTATTATACGTGACAACTGGTTTGTTATTATACGTGACAGCTGGTTTGGTATTATACATGACAGCTGGTTTGGTATTATACGTGTCAGCTGGTTTGGTATTATACATGATAGCTGGTTTGGTATTATACATGACAGCTGGTTTGGTATTATACATAACAATTGGTTTGATATTATACATGACAACTGGTTTGGTATTATACATGACAGCTGGTTTGGTATTATACATGACAGCTGGTTTGGTATTATACATGTCAGCTGGTTTGGTGTTATAAATAACAATTGGTTTGGTATTATATATGGCAACTGGTTTGGTATTATACGTGACAGCTGGTTTGGTATTATACGTGACAGCTGGTTTGGTATTATACGTGTCAGCTGGTTTGGTATTATACATGACAACTGGTTTGGTATTATACGTGACAGCTGGTTTGGTATTATACATGGCAACTGGTTTGGTATTATACGTGACAGCTGGTTTGGTATTATACGTGACAGCTGGTTTGGTATTATACGTGTCAGCTGGTTTGGTATTATACATGACAACTGGTTTGGTATTATACATGACAGCTGTATTATATATTATATATGTATTATACATGGTATTATAAGCCGATTATTAATATACATCTAAACATGTATTTGTTCAGCTGGATTTCGAATACAGTCGACGTTATCTGAGATTATACAAATGAACTGCAAATATTTTTCAAAAGTTAATTATTCCAATATAAAACTATGCATGTTTGGGTATTTTATCAAAAATAAAGTCGAAACGGGTATGCAACTTAATTTGTCCCTATACATGTCACACTGTTGTTCGTTTTACTATGTTATTATTTTTACCTTAAAAAAAGTCTACCTTAATTAGTTTTCATTTTGAATAAGTTCCAAAAACCGCATGCGGAAAGTCATGGATTCGATCCACGGCCGAATCATACCAAAGAAATGAAAATAGTACGTAAAGATTCATCGCTTGTCGCTTAGTATTTAAAGGAAAGTTCTAGGTCTGGTCGGTCCGTTGTCAAAATAATGTGACTGGATGGTGTACCATACCATGTATCTGTGGCATGATTCTCCAGTTTGCGGCGCTCAGAATACTGTCTCGAGTAAACACAGTCACAATGTGACTGAAACATTGTTGAAAGCGACACTGAACACAACAAAAACACCAATTAGTTCAAATCGAACCACCATGCATAATTGATCACAACATATCGCAAGTACATTCCTTTGGGATTTATATCTTTGAAATCAAGTATGAAATCCTATACAGTTAGCATCAGACGACAAAACGAAAAAAATATCACTTAGCCCAGCTCGCTTGGTTGTCAAGATGAAGTTATTGATGTTAACTATTGGTCAATCCAGTAACAGTTAATATTTTATTGATTGTCTTTCTTTTGTTTTCTTACATGAAGTTGCTTATTGCGAAATGAAATATAAAACCTTACAGCGTATTCCCCTGTCGGATACAATTGCAACTGTTTTTGTTGGTTTCGTTTTTGTTGCTATGGATGTTGCAGTTGCAGATGTGTTTAGGTTTTAGCCTTTTGTTGTTTTATTGTTGTTTTTGTTGTTGTTTGTATTCATCTTTGCTGTTATTGTTTTGTCGTTGTTAATGTTGTTGTTGTTGTTGTTGCTGTTGCTGTTGCTGTTGCTGTTGCTGTTGATGTTGCTGTTGCTGTTGCTGTTGTTGTTGTTGTTGTTGTTGTTGTTTTTGTTGTTGTTGTTGTTGTTGTTGTTGTTGTTATTGTTGTTGTTGTTGATAACGTCATCGTTGTAAGCGTCGTCTTCGTCGTCATTGTTACATAATTTTATGGCTGTTTGTTCATTATAAGACTTGGTTATGCCGGAGTTCATGGGTACTTATTTCTTCCGTTTCTGCTCATAAAAGATACGGATTTTCCCCATAGATTATAACTGTATCTTCCATGTCATACACATCTCACATGACCTGACGAAAATTCTGAGACTAACCCATATTTTCATAATTTATTTCCTCATCAACAAATCGTAATCAAACGTATATACGTTGTCACGCTTAGGAAAATATTAATTTTGTTATAGGAAACCGCAAAAAAAAGATATAGCTATATTTAAAATGGCTTGCAAACATACGAGAACAGGGTCAGGTAAAACTTATATTTGAAGTAAATTATTTAAACAAAAAATGTGCGTCGAGGTTAAAAGGGGTAATGTCGATTTCTTCATATAGCTTTGTATGTGAAATTTTGGGCGTCAAACACGCATTTTAAAAGTATGGTAGGGATCTGTGTTTGTGATGATAGCCATTATCAAGGATCTATCATTTGTCTGAGATGAATGGGAGCAAAAAATCGATCATGAGTATAACACATAAGCATTGCTGTTGAATAACATCTGATAATTCATTGCAGAGAAGCGAGGCGGCAGATTTAAGCTGGGGATGACACTGAGGGAGTTCACTAGTCAGTTCCATCCAGAGATAATCCAAAATAGCGTTGACGGAAATGGATACCACTCAAAAGTTACTGGTTAGTGAACTTCTAATAATCGTACTGATAACATTTTTAGTCATTTAAAGAGTGACAAATGTCATCATATTATTACATGTTTTAATTGGCTCAGTAGAAAACGCACCTGTGTGTCAATCCAGGGGTCGTGAGTTATTATTAAAAGGCATATGGATTAAAATATGATTTTAAGAAATAGAGATGTTTGAATGTTTACAAGATTTTTTTATCATACTTATTTAAATTTTATAAATGATAACATGTAATGTCTGATGCCGTTGCCAATAGAAAAATGACCGTCAAACTATAACAAAGCATTCCGCTACATGTTATATAATGGCTTATTTCCATGCAGAGTAGGTTTTGTTTATTTGCTGCAAAAAATATCATTCGTAATATATCCAATATCATCGGGTATTTCTGTTAAAGTATCATAATGTTATACATAGATGCGCCTAGTATGGTCGGTTAGATTGAAGGAGCACACGGATAAGCTATTCTTACAAGTGGATGTATAAAGTAGTTTCCTTTCAGTTGATGATTGTTTTGTATTTAAGAATAGCTATTGTCTGAACCGATGATGAGTTCAACAGCCATTTGACATTTTGTAGTATAATGGATAACCGACCAAACAGTCCAGATCATAGGGCAATTATATTTTCCATAGAGTTTAACACGACAAGTTATATATGGTATATCATGTCTTATGTCAAATATATCCCAGAACCTGATATATCTCGAATAAGGTCAGTATATCCCAGAACCTGATATCTCCCGTGTAAGGACAGTATATCCCAAAACCTGATATCTCCCGTGTAAGGACAGTATATCCCAAAACCTGATTCTCCCGAATAAGGTCAGTATTTTCCAAAACCTGATATCTCCCGAATAAGGTCAGTATATCCCAGAACCTGATATCTCCCGAATAAGGTCAGTATATCCCAAAACCTGATATCTCCCGAATAAGGTCAGTATATCCCAAAACCTGATATCTCCCGAATAAAGTCAGTATATCCCAAACAAAAAATGCATGTGTCACAATTCATAGCTATTCAACGCTTACTAAATTGTTACATCATTCAAACTTTCCCTGAAGCAACTGACCAATCGATGGCTGGAACTCATTGCTACGTAACGGACCAATTCGGAGAGCTGGGTCCATTGTACAGACTATTAGTTAAGAAATATCATAATGTATGTGCCTGGTATGGTTGGAACAAAGGGGCACAAGGACAAACTATTCCAATAAGTGTGGTGTATGAAGTAGTCTCCCTTTAGTTGATGGTTGTTTTGTATTTAATTTGATAGTACACTTTATACATATTTTACCAAAATGTTCTGTTATGTTAATATAAGGATGTTATAGTATAGAGGTATAAAGTACCGTATTTATATTCAAAACAAAAAACAACAGCAGCAGCAACAAACAGGCAACTATGATGGCTGATTATTGCGAAGGTGTCTGGTCGTTTTAGCTGGGAGGAAATCCGGCAGAATCAGGATGAACAAACTGACAATAAACCATGCATGGCAGGATAGTCTATCTTAGAACATGATATCTCCCGAATCAGGTCTATTAACCCCCAATGAAAAAGCAGGGAACGCTAGGTTTGTACTACAGACAAATGGCAATACGACACTTGGTAGTCGAAATAATTATATATTTAGGTGTTATGCTAACATTATATTGCGTTCATACATGCTCTCCTGGTTGGACGGCAACAACACACATCGACTGGTTGACAAATCTATAAATATACGTGTTCTATCGCATCGCACTCTTAAAACAATTTCACTTTCTGCATACTAACAGATTTCTTTATCATTTTCTTATTTTAAAATTAAGGCCACGGTGACCCTATGGACATATGGGACAGGTTTTTAGAAGAATCTACACCCCAAAATACCCCTGGGGCAGAAGAATTATTATGGACCACGCCTTACGCGGTGCACCATGTCAACCCCAATGTTAAATTACTCCTCATGTTGAGAGATCCAATAGAAAGGTATTCTTTTTTATGGTGGATTTATTTTAGAAAGATTTAATATTGACTTTATGTTTAAACAATGTCATAATGTTAAAGTAACATACCTTTTAAGTAGCACAAAAATGTATGAAACATTTCGTATGTAATGCAATTTTCATCGATAACTAAATAATGATGCCTGGTCAGTATGATAATGTTTATTCATGACTGGTAATAAAAAGAGAATCTTGCATCAGTGTTTATTTATTATTGAATTAATTAACGGAGTTGACAAGTATATATTATGCGAGTCTTTGCCGAGCATCATATTACTTTTGCCAGCGAGTTCAATAAAGAGTTCCAAATCTCCGTTCAGAAGGTTTAATGTATTGATGTATTTAAAATACTAAAACTGTCAAAAGAAAGATTTGTTAAAAAGTGTTATTTGATGATTGTAAATGATGATAGAAATGGTAATAAGAATTGGGTAGCCATGCTTTAACATGTTCTACAAAGTAACGGCTTTGGTAATGTATGGGAAAATCATGGTGTTGGTCATGAGATGTATTTTATAAAAACATTAACAAGTAAATTAAAAGATCATTATCTACAAGACTGGAATAGAACTGTTCAAGCGCGAAACTCAGTACTTACTATATAAAGTTTAAACAATGTTTTGCATATGAAAAGGATCTCGATGTGCTAAACATCAGAAAATTTCGTCATATCTATACAAGCTTTAGATCGAGTTTTCATGACCTGGAAATTGAAAGGGGTCGTTACAAAAATATAGAAAGAGATCGAAGATTATGTACATTGTGTGATATAAATGTTGTAGAAGATGAGTTTCACTTTTTACTGTGTTGTAATATATATACAGATTTAAGAGAAGCATATTTGCCAGATAAATATTTTAATCATCCAAGCGAACATAAGTTTACTATTTTAATGGCAACACAAAATGACAGTTTATAAAATCTGTAGCAACTTATCTCCATTATGCTTTTAAGAGACGAAAAGAAGTTCTGTGTGTTACTAGTTTAAATATGCCATTATGTCTTTAAAAATACGAAAAGAGGTTCTATGTGTTACTAGTTAAGCTATACATTAATGTATATGTACTAAGCTATAATACTTCTGTTTTATGCATGTATAACTGTCATAGTGTATAAATGATGTAATACTTCGTGTAATCTTGAAAACTCACGTACTGTTTTGTTAACATTTATTTGTATAAAAATATGTTGCATGGGCTGCTTACCTTAAAGCAATTAAACTATTTGTCGTTGTCATTGTCATTGTATTGTGTATTCGAATATTTATGCAGTTTAACTGACAACTGAATATACTCAGACAAAACACAAAATCACTGCATGAAGTGTTTATTCTTCTTATCTATTTATAGGTTATATTCGCACTACTTCCATAGTGGTGCAGGAACATCCGCGGAGTCATTTCACAACCACATAGTGTACTCAATACCTCTCTGGAAAGAGTGCCTGCGACATCACACAGTCAGATCGTGTATATACAACAAAACTTTAAAAGATAAGCTAAAAGTATGTTGCACGACATTTTGTTCTATATTTGTTAAAAATGTCAAACTAAGTAAAAATTAATATAACATGTATATGGACTATATAAAAATCAAAGTATAATTCAATTTGATAAAAAAGAATAATTTTAAAGTGAGAATAAGAATGCACAAGTTAAACGTTCATTTGTTTCTGTTTTTATTGCGATTCTTTATTTGTAATAATGATAAGTTCACAAAAAACGCGAATGTGATATAAAATGACTCGTTTTCCTAATATGTAAATATTATGACTGAAGAATCTACACTATATAAAAGGTTACTGTCAGGAACCGCTGTTCGCCTATAATTTGTTAGTTTCTTTATGTAGAATATTAAAATGATTTTCTTTTAAACCTTTACTCCAACTATACGCGTTTTCCCGCACCAATCACAGAAGACTGTTGTATAATCGACTCAACAACGTTCTTTGTATAACAAGTAAAATTTACTCACATAATTCGCATAAGTTAAAAGTCACAAGCTAACACTTTTAAACTCGCTTTCGCTCGTTTAAACTTACCCTAGTCTAAACTGACATGTTAAAAGATTCGCATCAACATTTTGACTGAAGGACTTATCTCTACTAAAACCAGTCCCTAAATGAATAAACATCTATTCTATCATTGGTCAATTCATTTCTACTTTTCTATTGGTCAGTATTCTAATAACGGACTTTAAAATCCCGCCCATAAGCTTCCTGTCAACTATACATCAAGATAACCCTTGGCTATTATTTATCTCCAGTAATCTGTCATCCTATCGTATTAAACTGTCACATGTAGTATATACAATTCTAGCCTACTATAATGTAACAAGGCCTTTGAAAACAGTGCAGGAAGATTTCAGATTGCTCGTAACGAGCAATCTGAACACTTCCTGCACTGTTTTCCACTCTGTCACTTACTATAAACATAATTCACCCAATAATTTAAAAGCCTTCTATATTAGAGGTGTCCAAAGGCGTCTATATTAGAGGTGTCCAAAGGCGTCTATATTAGAGGTGTCCAAAGCCGTATATATGAAGTAAAGGATTAAAATCTACATTTATTTCTATTTACACAATTGCAAACTAAGGAATAAATAATCGATATTTAATAGCTATCGAACGAGTTCGTTCATATACTCGATTTAACTAATGTATTGTTTCACCAGTTGATGCTATTATTATCTCTAACATAGTCAATAAGATTTCGAATGTCTCTTTTTCCTTGTTTCTTCATTTGTTGATATCGAAGAGAAACAGCTTGTTTTATTCGGTTCTGGCTCTTTTGCTTTGATTATATATACTCTGTATTTCCTCCATACATGAAGAGATAATACATTTATACAAACATGATAAATGGGAATTATTTTAACATCAATATTTACATTTCAACATGTAGATTTCGTATATAAAAATCGTGAAGAATCATTTGAAAAATAAGCAGGAAAGTATGGTTGTATGACAGCTATTTGCGTCTTTAACAACAACAACATCATCATATTTGTCCAATGGAAACCTCCCTGTCTGTCAAAACATAACATTGCATAAGCAAATGTCTTTAAAATATCTGGCTTCCAGTCAGTAATTACAGACAGATCCTATATTACATACGCATTGAAAGAGGATGCGAACACATACTTAAAAATATCTTATTTCAAAAGAAGCATACATATAGGCATGCAATAATAACATTAAAGAATTAAAACAGAAGCAAATGCTCATAAAGTTTCCCTCCTGTTTCTCTTTAATTTGCATAGGTGACGGATTTATGCATTATTACAGGATTTAAGCATATATTAACTAAACTATATATACTGAAAACAAAACATTTAGTCAGTAGAAATACACGGGACATCCTATAGGGTACATTTAAAGCCGGATGTGTGCCTGTATAGCGCAATGATACTTTAAAGACGCAGTCTGAAATTAAATTTCGTTTTTTAACAAACAGAATCGGTGATTAATTAAAATATACACACGTTGATTCAAGTGATATCCGTCATCATAAATCGTTCTTATTTCAATGTAAAGGTAGGTAATTTACGGACTTCTTAACTTTCAAGATTGAATGCATGTACAGTGAGAATATGTTATGTAGTTTTTTACAAAGTTTTATATTCTGTGGTGAGATTTCTCATTATTAACACAGGTTTAGTTGTTTAATTAGTTAAATTTTAATTTTAAATGTTTAATTAGACAAATAGTGTTTTTATTTAACAAAATACTGTTTTACATAAAGGGGCAATAACTTTCAGACAGACTATAGAAAACATCCAAAAATATGTTGAAGTTACTCTACGTACTTCGACAAATATAGTAAAATTTAAAAAATTATCGAATTCTTACTTTGTACTATAGTTCAACTTGCATTAAAGTACCGACTTAACTTTTGAATCTCCGTATATAATACATTCAAACTTGTATAAGTGATCACCTCTATTAAGCAGCGGCTTGTCTTAAGCAGCCACATTCGCTATTTCCCATTTCTATGTTTTTAAGACAAATTTACCTGTATAAAGAAACAACCTGTCTAAAAAAGCCACTTTTGCTCCTTCCCTTGACTGGCTGCTTAAGACAAGTTTGGCTGTACAAGTAGGAAGGAAAGTAAATAAATAAAAGAGGTTGTACATAAGTGAACCTTATCAGGTAGAAACAAATGAGGTTATTATAATGCTATTGGGATTTGGAACCACTTGTTCGTTATAGAAATATGTATTTTGTACGCCGATTTAAACGAGTTTCATTATCACCTTCATTTCAGGTGCCAATTTACACGAGTTTCTTTATCGTACACTTGTGTCATTCTCACCTTCATTTCAGGTGCGGATTTACACGAGTTTCTATATCGTACACTTGTGTCATCCCACCTTCATTTCAGGTGCGGATTTATACGAGTTTTATATCGTACATTTGTGTCATCCCACCTTCATTTCAGGTGCGGATTTATACGAGTTTCTATATCGTACACTTGTGTCATCCCACCTTCATATCAGGTGCGGATTTATACGAGTTTCTATATCGTACATTTGTGTCATCCCACCTTCATTTCAGGTGCGGATCTATACGAGTTTCTATATCGTACATTTGTGTCACTCACCTTCATTTCAGGTGCGGATTTACACGAGTTTCTATATCGTACATTTGTGTCATTATCACCTTCATTTCAGGCGCCGATATTCACGAGTTTCTATATCATACCCTTCTGTCATTCTCATCTTCATTTCAGGCGCCGATTTACACGAGTTTCTATATCGTACCCTTCTATCATTATCACATTCATTTCAGGCGCCGATTTACATGAGTTTCTATATAGTACACGTGTGTCATTCTCACCTTCATTTCAGGCGCCGATTGACACAAGTTTCTATATCGTACATTTGTGTCACTCACCTTCATTTCAGGCGCCGATTTTCACGAGTTTCTGTATCGCACATTTGTGTCATTCACCTCTGTTTCAGGCGCCGATTTACACGGATTTCTATATCGTACATTTGTGTCACTCACCTCTGATTCAGGCACCGATTTACATGAGTTTCTATATCGTACATTTGTGTCATTCTTAACTTCATTTCAGGCGTCGATTTACACGAGTTTCTTTATCATAATCTTGTGTCATTCTCGACTTTATTTCAGGCGCCGATTTACACGAGTTTCTATATCGTACATTTGTGTCACTCACCTCTGATTCAGGCGCCAATTTACATGAGTGTCTGTATTGTACATTTGTGTCACTCACCTTCATTTCAGGCGCCGATTTACACGAGTTTCTATATCGTACATTTACGAGAGTGGTTAAAAGTCTTCCCAAGAGAACAAATATTTATATTTAGAAATGAGGACTACGCTGCAGATATGAAAAGGACACTGAAGAGCGTCTTCTCATATTTAAATATTTGTAAGTATAATGATCTTGGTAATAGATATAATAAAGTAAATATTAATGTCAATATCACAAATACATATCAGAAAAATAATGTCGGTAATAAATAGTTCAGATTGGAAAACCTGTCGCATTGAGATTGAGAGGCTCTGACGGTCCAGGCGATCCATTATGCATTCATGTTTGCTGAAATACTAGAACATGTTATGTGTATAACGACAATAGGCCTTATTCGCAATAAAAAGGTAAATATCTAATTTAATCAAAGAAACCAATGAAGTAGAGGCACAGTGGTTACGTTAGCTTCATGTAATATACGCATTGTCTATATTTGCATTGATATAATCATTTTTATCCATTGCCGTTTAAATTTCATTTATTTCTATTTAAGCAACACCTAATGAGGATTTATTGAAACAGATGGAGTTATTACCGCATTTTTACGCAACAAAGAAAAAGGCACAAGCTGGACCGATGAAACCAGAGACTAAAGAAATGTTAATTGAATTATATAAGCCATATACCGAGGAATTAGCTGTACTCTTAGGTGATCAAAGATTTTCGTTTAGAGATCAGTCCTTCGCATAGAACGTTCGTATTTAAATAAACTACAACAGCTAATGAAACAAAAGCCAATGGCTGCCAATGGAATAACATAACATAATATTTTTATACTAATTTGTTTTCGCTCGATTGCGATGAAAGCTCAGAGCGTAAATGAATCTCTTTCGAGTCCGCTTCCTGGGTAGATCCAGTATTGAGTGTTGTTTTATGAGAGGCATCAGGTCGAGCTGGGGATCAAACCCGCATACGCTGACGTGAGCGGCCAACACTCTATCCTTTAGACCACCGCACAGATTAATACGAAAGTACTTTCTGATAGAAGGTTGATACATTGCAAGCAGAGAACGCAACTACAAGAATAAAAACAGCAGATTCGGTTAAGATCCTTATACAACAAGTAATAAGTACTGTTCCCCCACATCTAAAGGTCGGATTTTCACATGTTACATGAGTATATGATTTAAGTTGAATGAAAATATGAGAAATTCAAAAAGAAACTTTGACATTGCACAGTAATGCAATCAAACTTCTACTAAGTGATACAATATTGACTGACACGTTTTATTCTTACCCCGACCCCGCTTTGCGATGAAAATTGGGGGATACTGGAATATCGTTAGCCTATCCGTCACGTTTTGGACCTTGCAACTCCTCCCACAGATTTAACTTGATTGACATGAAACTTAATGTACATCAGGAACATGGTCTGAAATGTGCCCGTGGTTCCAATTGAAATGTGTTTTATGGCGATGTGGCCCGTTAGTTCGTCCGTCATGTTTTGGACCAACAGTTTTGCGAACCACAGTTTTAAACTCTTCTCCCACAGTTTTAAACATACTGAAAAAAAACTTGCTTAACAGCAGGTACGTTGTATTAACATGTACATGCGGTATTTGTGTTTCGATATCATTATATTTATAGTGATTTTACTCTGTTTTTAAACTTAAATTCTACGTCACACTTTGGACCACAGTTTTAAACAAATTGCAATGAAACTTGCTATACATCACATCACATACATGTACCTTGTCTGAACATGAGAGACCGCGGCGTGGTCTAGTGGTAGAGCGTCCGCCTCGCATGCGGAAGGTCGTGGGCTCAATCCCCGGCCGGGTCATACCAAAGACTTTAAAAATGGTACTAGAAGCTTCCTCGCTTGACGCTCAGTATTTAGAGGAGAGTTCTAGGTCTGGTCGGCCCGGTGTCAGTATAATGTGACTGGGTCGGGTATCATACCATGTGTCTGCGGCATGATACTCCAGTATGACAGTGCTTAGAATACTGTCTAGATTAGACACCGTCTCGAAATGACTGAAAAACTTTTGAAAGCGACGCTAAACACCATACAACAACAACTGAACTTGAGCAAACGGTCTTGGTCTTCAGATTTAATGAGTTCTAACTGGGTTATCGCCCTTTGATATTTTAGTGAAATTATCGTAACGGCAACTTTGCATTTCAGCTTAAAGTATATTGAGTAACAGAAAATAACATCTGGAACCTTCTTTGAGGACTGGCCTTCAGGAAATGCTGACCTTTTTTTGCTAAGGGCCGGTACCTTAAAGATCAAAGTCACTTGTGTCACACCTCAATGACTCCCATAAAAAATGTGCTATTTACTTTAGATTTTTAATTTTTTTTATTTCATGTGTTACGATCCACCATACTATCCCCAACTTCCATCTCTCTCTGCCAACTTTCCATCCTGCTCATCTGTTTCTTCAATTATTGTTTGACATTCGCATTAATTGTGTTTCAACTCAAATATGTCCCCACTCGTACTTTATTTTTCAAACAATTATAACAAATGTCTGATCCGTCTCCTGCATAATAATGCACTGTTCAAATACCCATGTCCATAGGCAATGTCTTTTTTTGCTCAGTGTAAGGCCTTTTTCAGCGGGGTTATTTCTTGTTAAATTTACATATCCAGCTGAATAAAAAATAAACTGTCTACACTGTGATTTTGGTTTAAATTGTCGTCTGCTAGTGTTATGTCCTATTCAAACAAAGCATGCGTCAGTTATGAACGGCTTGTGTTGTGTTACACAGCACATAGACTTCGTATTGAAACTAGACGATATAACATAGACAGGATAGAAAGAAATGAAAGACTGTGTCATATATGTGTCTCTGGTGATATTGAAGAAGCATTTTGATATGTGGTAAATTCAAAGATATCCGGAGAATGTACATGTGTATACGAAGATATTATTAGCGAACTCCATGACTTTTTAATTCACCCAGTTAATGCAATCAACTAATTGTAATGTTATAAATGAGTTATAGCGTTATATGCTCAATGTTCCTCAGGTTGCGAATAACACAATCGTAATGTTTATATTTTAGTATTATATTTATCCATCACCTCATTTAGTTAAAATGTATTTGTATGACATTATGTATTCTGTTGTTAATATGACCCAACTATCAACATTTGTGATTGTGTTAAAAAGACGAGAAACTGTATAGTTTAAGTCGAAGTAAAAGTGTGCTAAATGTTTAACATATTAACTAGGCCATACTTCTAAAGAGACAAGTGTATCAATCTACATTATCATTCTATACAAATATTCTTGACCTCCAGAAA
The DNA here is from genome assembly GCA_029582155.1 of Panopea generosa. Classification (NCBI taxonomy): domain Eukaryota; kingdom Metazoa; phylum Mollusca; class Bivalvia; order Adapedonta; family Hiatellidae; genus Panopea; species Panopea generosa. The sequence goes on from CM055896.1 coordinate 44,989,841, forward strand.
TGCAGCGTTCTACTATTTTGCACCGGTGATCAGAACTTCAAATGTCGTCTTCTTACTATCTTCGTGTAAAGCTATATCCACCTGTTAGTAAAAGCATTTTCGTATATTTATGATCTATAATGTGTAATGAAATGTTGATGTCTTAATACAACTATTTTGAAAATTTAAACGGACTCATTAAGAAAAAAAAGTATATATTATGTGTATAAATCAAATAATACTAGCATGTATGATAGTATAGGTGAATTCAAAAAGAAAAATAGAATCTTAAGAAAGAACGTGAATAAAAAAAATAAAGAAGAATAATCCCTTTTAATAAACTGTCGTCCTTCCCTAATGTAACCTCACAATCGCCCCACAGATCGTCCATCTCTAATGTAACCTCACAATTGCCCAACACAACGTCCTTCTCTAATGTAAACTCACGATCGCCCCACACATTGTTCTTCTCTAATGTAACCACACAATCGCTCTACACATCGTCCTTCTCTAATGTAACCTCACAATCGCTTCACACATTGTCCTTCTCTAATGTAACCACACAATCGCCCCACACATCGTCCTTCTCTAATGTTACCTCACAATTGCCTCACACAACGTCATTCTCTAATGTAAACTCACGATCGCCCCACACATTGTTCTTCTCTAATGTAACCTCACAATCGCCCCACACATTGTTTTTCTCTAATGTTACCTCACAATTGCCTCACACAACGTCATTCTCTAATGTAACCTCACAATCGCCCCACACATCGTCCTTCTCTAATGTTACCTCACAATTGCCTCACACAACGTCATTCTCTAATGTAAACTCACGATCGCCCCACACATTGTTCTTCTCTAATATAACCTCACAATCGCCCCACACATTGTTCTTCTCTAATGTTACCTCACAATTGCCTCACACAACGTCATTCTCTAATGTAACCTCACAATCGCACAACACATCGTCCTTCTCTAATGTAACCTTACAATCGCCCCACACATTGTTCTTCTCTAATGTAACCTCATAATCGCTCCACACATCATCCTTCTCTAATGTAACCTCACAATCGCACAACACATCGTCCTTCTCTAATGTAACCTCACAATCGCACAACACATCGTCCTTCTCTAATGTAACCTCACAATCGCACAACACATCGTCCTTCTCTAATGTAACCTCACAATCGCATCACACATTGCTCTTCTCTAATGTAACCTCACAATCGCCCACAACTTGTACTTCTATAATGTAACCTCACAATCGCCCCACACATTGTTCTTCTCTAATGTAACCTCACAATCGTCCCACACATCGTCCTTCTCTAGTGTAACCTCACAATCGCATCACACATTGCTCTTCTCTAATGTAACCTCACAATCGCCCACAACTTGTACTTCTATAATGTAACCTCACAATCGACCCACACATTGTTCTTCTCTAATGTAACATCAATATCGCCACACACATTGTTCTTCACTAACGTAAACTCATGATCGCCCCACACATTGTTCTTCTCTAACGTAACCTCACAATCGCCCCTACCATTGTTCTTCTCTAATGTAACCTCACAATAGCCCCACACATTGTTCTTCTCTAATGTAACATCAATATCGCCACACACATTGTTCTTCTCTAATGTAACCTCACAATCTCCCCACACATCGTCCTTCTCTAATGTAACCTCACAATCGCTCCGCACATCATCCTTCTCTAACGAACCTCACAATCGCACAACACATCGTCCTTCTCTAATGTAACCTCACAATCGCCCCACACATTGTTGTTCTCTAATGTAACCTCACAATCGCCCCATACATCGTCCTTCTCTAGTGTAACCTCACAATCGCCCCACACATTGTTGTTCTCTAATGTAACCTCACAATCGCCCACAACTCGGACTTCTCTAATGTAAACTCACAATCGCCCCATACATTGTTCTTCTCTAATGTAACTTCATAATCGCCCCACATATTGTTCTTCTCTAATGTAACCTCACAATCGCTCCACACATCATCCTTCTCTAATGTAACCTCACAATCGCACAACACATCGTCCTTCTCTAATGTAACCTCACAATCGCCCCACACATTGTTCTTCTCTAATGTAAAATCACAATCGCCCCACACAACGTCATTATCTAATGTAACCTCACAAACGCCCCAAACATTGTTCTTCTCTAATGTAACCTCACAATCACCCCACACATTGTTATTCTCTAATGTAACCTCACAATCACCCCACACATTTTTCTTGTCTAATGTAAACTCACAATTGCCCCACACATTGTTCTTTTCTAATGTAACCTCACAATCGCCCCACATATTGTTCTCTTCTAATGTAACCTCACAATCGCCCCACACATCGTCCTTCTCTAATGTAAACTCACAATCGCCCCATACATTGTTCTTCTCTAATGTAACTTCATAATCGCCCCACACATCGTCCTTCTCTAATGTAACCTCACAATCGCCCCACACATTGTTCTTCACTAACGTAAACTCATGATCGCCCCACACATTGTTCTTCTCTAATGTAATCTCACAATCGCCCCACACATTGTTCCCCACACATTGTTTTTCTCTATTGTAACCTCACAATTGCTCCACACATTGTTCTTCTCTAATTTAAAATCACAATCACCCCACACATTGTCCTTTTGTTATTTAAACTCACAATCGCCCTACACATCGTTCTTCTCTAATGTAACCTCACAGTCGCCCCTTTTCTAATATAACCTCACAGTCGCCGCACACATTGTTCCCCACACATTGTTCTTCTTTAATGTAAACTCATGATCGCCCCACACATTGTTCTTCTCTAATGTAACCTCACAATCGCCCCACACATTGTTCTTCTCTAATGTAAACTCACAATCGCCCCACACATCGTCCTTCTCTAATGTAACCTCACAATCGCCCCTTTTCTAATATAACCTCACAGTCGCCGCACACATTGTCCGATTTGAAGCACTGGTAGCTTAATGTAACAAATGACGGTTAAATGTAACAACTGACGGTTAAATGTAACAACTGGCTGCTAAATGTTACAACTGACGGCTAAATGTTACAACTGATGGCTAAATGTAACAACTGACATCTAAATGTAGCAACTAACGGCTAGATGTAACAACTGTCTGCTAGATGTATCAACTAACGGCTAGATGTAACAACGAACGGCTAAATGTAACAACTGACGGCTAAATAAAACAACTGATGGCAACTGATTGCTAAATTTAACAACTGACGACTAATTGTGATAACTGATGGCAACTGACGGCTAAATGTAACAACTTACGACTTATTGTGACAACTGATGGCAACTGACGGCTAAATTAATCAACTGACGGCTAAATGTAACAACTGATTGCTATATGTAACATCTGACGGCTAAATGTAACAATTAACGTATAAATGTAACAACTGACGGCTAGATGTAATAACTGACGGCTAAATGTAACCACTGACGGCAACTGACGGTTTAATGTAACAACTGACGGCTTAAAATAACAACTGATGGTAACTGAATGCTAAATGTAACAACTGACGGCTAGATGTATCAAACGACGGCTAAATGTAACAACTGAGGGCTAAATGTTACAACTGACGGCTAAATGTAACAACTGACGGCTAGATGTAACAACCGATGGCTAAATGTAACAACTGAGGGCTTAATGTAACAACTGACGGCTAAATGTTACAACTGACGGCTAAATATAACTATTGACGGCCAGATACAACAACTGACGGCTAAATGTACTAACCGGCGGCTAGATGTAACAGCTGACGGCTTAATGTGACAACTGACGGCAGCTGATGGCTCAGAGTTAAAACTGACTGCTAGATGTAACAAATGACGGCAACTGATTGTTAAATGCAACAACTGATGGCTAAATGTAACAATTGATGGCTAAATGTAATAACTGACGGCAAATGACGGCTTAATGTAACAACTGAGGGCTAAATGTTACAACTGACGGCTAAATGTAACAACTGAGGGCTAAATGTTACAACTGACGGCTAAATGTAACAACTGACGGCTAGATGTAACAACCGATGGCTAAATGTAACAACTGAGGGCTTAATGTAACAACTGACGGCTAAATGTTACAACTGACGGCTAAATATAACTATTGACGGCCAGATACAACAACTGACGGCTAAATGTACTAACCGGCGGCTAGATGTAACAGCTGACGGCTTAATGTGACAACTGACGGCAGCTGATGGCTCAATGTTAAAACTGACTGCTAGATGTAACAAATGACGGCAACTGATTGTTAAATGCAACAACTGATGGCTAAATGTAACAATTGATGGCTAAATGTAATAACTGACGGCAAATGACGGCTTAATGTAACAACTGACGGCTGGATGTAACAACTGACGGCTAAATGTAACTCCTGACGGCTAAATGTTACAACTGACGGCTAGATGTAACAACTGGCCGTCACGTCTAAATGTAACAACTTATGTAACAACTGACGGCAACTGACGGCCAAATGTAACAACTGACGGCTAAATGTAATAACTGTTTCTAATAAATTATTTGAGTGTTTTAAATAATTTTTTTTAATTCTTAAAAAATAAATTGATTTTGTTCGATTGAGACATTTGGAATGACGTACAGCGATGTTCATGAACTTTGCTGTGAAATTCACGAGTTCTGATAAATAGGTGATGTCTTTTATTTCTAAAACGGTAATACCTGAAAATTAAATATTCTGCATCTTTCATTAACACAAACACAAATTGGATTATCCTTAAGATGGTAAACAAGTAGATCAGCGTTTAAATAGCTGAACTTGTTTCGTAAACTGGCATGTTGAACTGCTCTAGAAATCTTTCAAAAAGCAACAGGAACTTTAGTATAGATTAAGATGCTCACTTATTTTGATTTTGAAATTTAAAGTGACCCACGAATGCATATATGAAGGTTATACCCTGATGAAGGAATAACTGACCTTGAGTTGAATTCTCAGTGTACATCTTGATAATGTGTAAAAGTTATTTTCTTAATCATAATCGTTTAAATCTCTTAAATAGTTGAAGAAAATGTTTCCGAAAAGCCAGGTAAGTCACTATTTCTTTTCTTTTTAAACTTAAAAACGTTTTTTTTTATTCTTATCCTATCTTTCAAAGACATCCAACCAAGTTCATTTATTATTTTTTTTATAGATGAGACCTGTCACGAATCTTACGGTATCCTATTGTAATATTCTCTGCGCTGGGCTGGCTATTAGTGTAACCGTAACGAATATACTAGTTCTCACTACACAGTCAGATTCCGCTATATGATCTATATAAAGCTTTCGCTATAACTTTATTTACTCATACAATTCTTTTGAAAGTGTTTATTTCCAGAGAACGAATGTATTTGTACCTAAAAGTGCACATTAACTGGCATGTTGACCACGTTGTTGTTTTTTTAATGCAGTGGAGTCTGCACTTTAGTTTATTAAAAAGCAGTCCATGCTTGTCCCAAATTCATCCGCCAACTAAAATCAGATATAAACTATAAACGTATATATTACCTTAAATACATATGAATTATAGTTGATTCATATATCATTACCAATTTTATGTTATTTTATTTGCCAATGAATAATTTGGAACAGTTCATTGCTTCATACTTTTAACAGCTGTCCAACTATTTTTCCTTTCAGTGTGGTATCCAAAGATTTCGATAAAATAACAATGAGAATCCATTATTCATGACCTCTCTCACTCCCTCCCTCCCTCCCTCCCTCCCTCCCTCTCTCTCTCTCTCTCTCTCTCTCTCTCTCTCTCTCTCTCTCTCTCTCTCTCTCTCTCTCTCTCTCTCTCTCTCTCTCGCTTTCTCTCTCTCTCTCTGTGTGTGTGTGTGTGTGTGTGTGTGTGTGTGTGTGTGTGTGTGTGTGTGTGTGTGTGTGTGTGTGTGTGTGTGTGTGTGTGTGTGTATGTGTGTGTGTGTGTGTGTGTGTGTGTCTCTCTCTCTCTCTCTCTCTCTCTCTCTCCACCGTTTCTCTGCAAAATACTGGCAAACTTTCTCACAATAAGGTTTAGGACAGAGCTGAGTTCGGATTCAGTGTTTAGATGGAAGGCGACATCGCATCAGACCACAACGGCCACGGATGATCCGTTTGAGAATTTCTATCTCGGTTAGCAATCTTTTCAATTTAACAGAGGCATTCAAAGTGTAGGACGACTTATTTTATCCTGACATGTTAGCTAGCTTAAGATTGATTGGATATTTAGGTATTTTATGACGTTGAGGGGTAATAGACGATCAGTTAGCTTACTTATAGCCAGATTTAAAGTATTTTTGATATTCCTGAGGTGAATTGAAGTTAGTTTCTCTTGTATTTTGATTCCGCGATAAACTGCGTCAATACGGAAGCGTTAATAAAATCATTTTTTTTCTTTATTTCAGTCCTTGATATTACGTATTGAATTGATTGTGTGAAGCATTTTTGAAATATGAATAAAGTGTGAATTGTATTGGATAATATCAATAACATTTACATGTCATTCGATAGTTTGCAAAGAAAACGAACTCTTTAATGGTATTTACATTTAAAAATATAGAAGCTCACAACCCCTTAGACGAGGACCGTTACCATGACTTTGATTGTGAAAGAGTCGGGTAAGTATACCTGTTTTTTTATGTCAGTCGGTTGGACCTGGGGTTGGTCTGAAAGGAAAAAGTTAAACACGAAAGTTTAAAAAGTATATTCGTCGAGTAACAAAAAGGTAAATTGTAATAAATAAAAAATGTGACATGATTTAAGATTGTAGCTGCAGTTTTATCTATAACAGATAATGACATTAACATGAAATTTTTACAGTAAAACAAACTGGTATCATTATATATTTAGTATAAATTGTCATGACCATCCGGACCATGCCTGATGCAAAATTCTATTGTTTATCGTAATAAAACATATTTAAAAACTCGCTACTGTCGCCGATATTTGCAATAGGCCTGGCCCGTGGAATAACGTAAAATATTTAGTAGTTATATCCGTAAACGTCCGTAGTTATATCCGTAAACGTACGTAGTTATATCCGTAAACGTCCGTGCATCATCAATTAACTCCACCTATGCGGTTTAGTTTCAACTTATTTATAAATAAGTGGTTATATCTGCGGATTGTCGCTCGGTCGATCCAAGTTTGAATCAGGTGACAATAATTTTAATTTTTGTTTACTGCCCAGCAACATTTTATTTCTAAAATGCCCACCCCCTAAAAGTATGTTGCAGACCGTACACGAAATACCAGACTGAAGGACGGACGGATGCTGCAGGTGCATAAAACAACTTAGATTTCTACAAAATACAAAAAGTACTAATTTTAATTCTTTGTTATGTCCCGACCGGGGATCGAACCCGCGACCTTCCGTATGCAAGGCGGACGTTTGACCCCCTAGAAAAACTCTGTGATTACATGAGAAAAAATTTCGGCGTTATGAAATATAACGTGTAAAGTGATACAATAAAATATTAATATACATTTAAATGAAGAAAATCGGAACCAAAATGGGTGGAAAATTTTTTTCCAAGGCTACGGCGTATTGTGGTCAAGATTACGGTATATGTCCGGTTGTCGATTCGTGGACAGACAGACAGACAGACAGACAGACAGACAGACAGACAGATAGACAGACAGACAGACAGACAGACAGACAGACAGACAGACAGACAGACAGACAGACAGACAGACAGACAGACAGACAGACAGACAGACAGACAGACAGACAGACAGACAGACAGACGGACGGACGGACGGACGGACGGACGGACGGACGGACGGACGGACGGACGGACGGACGGACGGACGGACGGACGGACAGACAGACAGACAGACAGACAGACAGACAGACAGACAGACAGACAGACAGACAAAGATTCATAATCAGATATAGTGATATCCAGACACTTAGATCGATAGACAGATTAAAAAAATAATTATTATTCGCAGCCTCCTCATTGATATTGATAAACACATCCTCATGCGTAATTTTATAGCAGACACTTTATAAACACATGAATTCGTTTGCATTCGTGTTACTCGTTTATATAATGTATTTGTTCAACAAACAGATTTATGTCATGTTATTCTACTATTTGCTTTTTCACTACACCCATTCGATACTCCAGTTCGTACACACGGTCACATTTTATAATACCAAACACATCAGGGTTAAAGTGTTAAAGCATTCATCTCTTAAGTTTGTAAAATGACACCAGTACATAAACGGTTCACTGCTGTGAGACTAAAACAAGCTTCTAAAGTATTCAAATCGTGTAGCTTTCATTCACTGGTAATCTTACAATACAATCTTATCCGCCATTGTTAGTTTAAACTTATTTATTTTACTTCGATTGTGAAACAAGTTCTTACAATTTAGACAAATCATGTTCGAAGTGTTCCTGTGTGGACCCAGTACTAAGCATTTGTGGAATAAGTGTCTTGCTCAAGGACAAATAGTCGTGGCGGGGGCTCGAACCCACGAACCTCCGGTCATGCGTTGGGTGCTCTACCCCTAGACCACGCGCTCCCATTGTTCAGATTGCTTGAATAAATATTTCAACTTACTAAATTACATTCACTTAAACGACATATTTATAATAATTTTTGTGTAAAATACATGTTGCAAATTTGTATTTACAAATTCCATTCACCCAAATGCTAACATCTTGCTTTTATATATGACAATTTAAATTGCATATTACAAATTATAGTATGATTGTTTATCCAAAGAAAATGTTTATTTGTGAAAAAGGCTATCTTTTAAGTTTGTTACCGATAGAAAGTTCTGTAATTTCATATATAATTATACACAGAGCCACCTAGCGTCTTATTTTTTCTAATTTTAACATTATGGCGTCAAGCGGCGCCGTACAGATAAAAGAGGAAGAAATAAAATTTTGGTTCTCTTTTTCTTCTTTTTTCAGGGCTTTGTACTACAATGTTTTTTTTTTTGCTAGCATGAGTTTAATGGTCAGTAATTTAGAAATCACCACTGAAAATTTGATGCTGATACCAGCTTTTTGGACAATTCTGTGTCATTTCAGAATTGTCGGTACGAACCGCATCTAGGGTGAAAAGTTGACATATTATTACTCTGGAAATTGATAGGTCTCACAAAAGCATTGAATTTAAAAAAAACGCTCGAATATTCGAATAATTGTCACAGAAGTACACATTTGATTGAGACTGATAACAAATCCAAGCAAATTAGAGTTTTCTAACTTACAAAATTGACAAAATTGAGTAGGTCTTATAACTGCAATATTTTGTATGAAGTTTCAATCAAATACATGCAGTGACTGCATAGTTATAAAATGTTTAAGTAAAACAAAGGTCCTAACTTGCAAATAAATCTGGCAAGAGTTATCCGACTTGATTAATTTAGTTGATTTCATGACTACAAAGCCATATGTAAAGTTTCAATCAAATACATTGAGCGGTTGGTGTAATATGGACTTGATAGTATTTGCATGCAAAGCTTTAACTTAAAATTATAAGTATAAGAAGGGCAATAATTTGCATTACATTCCTGCATGTGTTATCTAACTTATATATTGTAGTAGACTTGGTGACTGGGAAGCCTTGTGTAAAATTTCAATCAAATACATTGAGTGGTTGGTGAGATATGGACTTTATGGTACTTGCATGCAAAACCTTAACCTGATTTACAAAGTCAAACAAGGGCAATAAGTTGCATTATATTCATGCAAGAGTTATCTAACGTAGCTATTGTAGTAGGGTTGATGACTGGGAAGACGTGTGTAAAGTTTCTAGTCAATACATGCAATGGTGATTGAGATATGGACTTGATTGTACCTGCACGCAAAACTTTAACCAGATTTTCTAAGTCAAACAAGGGTAATATTTTGCATTATATTCATGCAAATATTTTCTAACTTAGTTATTGTAGTAGGGTTGATGAGAGGGAAGACTTGTGTAAAGTTTCAATCTAATAAATTGAGTCTTTGGTGAGATACAGACTTGATGGTACTTGCATGTTAAACTTTAACCAGAATTTCTAAGTTAAACAATAGCAATGTGTGTAGTATATTCATGTAATAGTTATCAATCTTAGTTCTTGTAGTAAGTTTGATGACTAGAAAAGCAAGCGTCGCATATGCTCAAGACTACAAATGAAGAGGTTTAACGTTAACAAGACTTCTTCAAAACGCGACTGTCAACCAATAGACAGAAACAATAATAATGCCAAGAAAAAGGTAGACGCGCATTGTCTTTCATATCATGATGGTCGAATAAAGCAAATATGTTTAGAAAAACAACAGTATCAATTCAATTCAATATCTTTATTTCCTCCATTACAGGAGATTATGAATATAGAGTACAATTAAATAACATATAATAAAACATAAAAATAAAACAGTGACACATATTTTGAATTGTAATGTCAACTTACACCAATATCAAGTTACGCACTCACCAAAAATGCCTCGCTTGCATTGTACATTAATCATACACCTACACACCGGTGTTAGTCGGGTTGTTATTATCATGGCGTGTTATGGGTAGGTGTGTGATATAGTCTGAGCCCCTTGTCTCTTGTACTGACTCTGCTGTTGCTATAAAAACAGTATGTTATAATTATGTCTATCGAGTTATCAGCATCAAGTGCAACAGGTGTTTTTGAACAGTGATGTGAAACATATGTTGTTTAATCGACAGTTTTTATTTGTCATGCCATCCAATAGTTTGCTTGAAAAGAATTGTGCCGCTAATGCGTATATTATAACAGTTTTGTGTGTTAGTTGGTAGGATTTGTTGAAAGTCGGGAATAAAATCCTCATTTTAATACGGAAGTTTAAAAAGTGTATTCCTAGTGAAACAAAAAGGTAAGTTGAAATAATAAATAAAAAGTTTGACATAATTTCAGATTGTAATTGCATTTTGATCTATTTCAGATAGTCTAATGAAATTTACATGATTATCTTTAAATATTTTAAATTTGCTCCTGAGAAAGGTTAGTGTATGTTAATAAAAAATATATCGGCACTATGCCGTTACATGTAAAGTAGTACAGTTAAACAAGGTCATACATTCAAACCTTCAGCGCCATTTTATGTCATTTAATGGCATTGAGGGCTAACACACGACCAATAAACCTAACCGCTCTTCACACTCATCCAAACAAGTAACTGGTAACTTTCCCGTTTGAATCGGCCGATGCGATCTGATAATGACACACACTGTTGTATATCAATCACGGACGGGGATTTGAACTCACGACCCCTAGATTGATAGTCAGGCGCGTTACCGAATGAGTTAACCGGACTTCTTCAAAGATGAAAAGTTGAAGAAATAAAAAAAATAGAAAAACTTTTTTTCCAAAGTTTGGGGTATACGAAGAATAGGTAGTGTGCCCTGTGTCGTTTAGAGGTGGAAACCTTGTAAGTAAGCTTCATTCTCAAGTAAGATTGTTCTGTTCACTTATAAATGAACTCTTAACACTATGAAAACAGAATGGTTATTAGGTGTATTCACATGCTTTAAGGTTTAACCCTTTGCTCCATTAGCATTTTCTTGGACGTTTCTAAACTGAAGGCATTAATTCACCACGTATCAGCAATGGGTGAATTATGTTTATATTAACTGACAGAGTGGAAAACAGTGCAGGAAGTGTTCAGATTGCTCTGAACTCTTCCTGCACTGTTTTCAATGGCCTTCTGTGATTGTTGCGGGAAAACGCGTATCTATGGAGTAAAGGGTTAAGACCTGAAGTGCTACCGTTGCGTAGTCGCAGAGCCTTAATGATAAATCATCCTCGTTTTTCTATATTCCAATATAAAATGTAATTTCTATATTGATTTAATGGTTATTTTGTCATTTGAAAAAAATATATGCTAAATGTATTCTGCATAGAGATGAGTTTGTGCTGCTATGACATTTACTTAAGACAAACACATGGTTTAACAAACAGTACTTTAATTCTTAGCAACAGATAGCAAGGTGCCAAGCGACAGACCAGAGTACCCACACCGTGAGAGACTGCCTATAATTAGAAGAATTCTAATTATAGGCTATATTTAGATTACCTTATTATTATATCATACAACCATTATTTCCAATTTCCTTTTTCTTTCTTTCTAAATCCTTTGTCTCTATAATAGTTGTCTAATATCTAAATCAAACTGTTTTATTTATAATATGTTGTTAATCTGCAATTGTCATTTTTAGTATTTGTAATTCATTTTGTGTAGGGAAGGGCCGTAACTAATGTTGGTAGAACTAGTGGCCTAACCCTTTTGCTTATATATGTATATATATATATATATATGTTAAAAAGCAATAAAATATGTTTAAACTAGAGACTGCCTCTCCGAGTCTCTGCACCGTTACTTATTTAACGGTCCGCCGATATCTAATAGCTGTGCTCCTTTAAATAAAATATATCTGTCCACCGCTATCATCACACCGCTGTACTAGGGTCTTAGAGATAAGTTAATCAGAAGCTTCTTCCAAATCGTTGCAGAGATCGGAGGAGGCTAACGACAATTTAATACACACAGCTCAAATTTAGGGTGGCACCCCTATCATTTCTTTAATAACTTTTTGAAATAATGTCTGAATTTAATAATTATGTTACCAAAGTAAAGCTGATATAATTTTTGACAAGTTTAAATAACAACTATAAAACAGTTTGCTCAGAATTCAAATGTATTATGGATTGAAAACTTAAAATGCCAGAGTAATGGTAGTGTATTTGTTTTGACAAAGTCTTTTCACTACACAAATGTGAAACTAAAAAATAAATGATTTATTGAAACATTAACCGATTAGAGGTTCAAACTCTTAAAAATCCATATACTAGTATACATGTTTTACTCGTTAAAGCACAAAACGGTTTATTCTTTTTTAAAAAATGTATAACTGTACATGAGAAATATTTACCAGTTCTATTGATTCGTTCCACTTTATAAGCTATAAAACTTCCTTGAATTTGATACAAACATTTATTGCAATAAATATCCAACACCTGCTTCTCACATATTAAAAACACTATTATTTCAATCAATTTTATTAAGATAACTGTTTTGCTATTTTCCATACTATACACAACACAAGGTCTCATCAATGTACAACGTATATGTGATATATAATTCCTTGATAACAGGTGTTAATTATGATCATACAATTTAGGGGTTGTGACTTTATGACCTCTTGTCGCAGTTGAGTAATTTTCTTTTGATAACAAGGTGAAATTAATCGCATCTATTTCCTGTTGGAAGACAACGTCTGGTTTAAATTAAAACCGTTATAGTAAAGGACAATTGTTTGCGAATTTGTAATACGTATAGTAACTAGGACGTATACGGAGGGAAAGGAAACGCATCATATGTTGCTGGTATGAATCACGCAGGTTCTTTTGATTTCTAGTCTGGGCAGGCAAGGTGAAAAAACAGAACCTGGAAAAACCGACACATTCCAAAACGGCCATGGAGATTTCGGCCCCATGATTATCGGGCCCCTGAAGAATACGGTCCCATTTAGCATGGTCCATCCGGTCTTACATTTTTTATAGCAATATCAGGGTTATTTATCATAAACAATACATAGAACAGAACAGAACATATGTTTTATTAGGATTTGTACAAAGTACATCATCATACTATATACAATATACAATCAATATAAACATATAGTCACTTAACAGCAATGATTAAATTCATTAGAGTATATAACAAAATATTTAATAAATGTTAATAAATGAAATGAGGATGAACACTATGCTTAAACAGTTAGCACTGTTTTTCTAATTTCTAATGCCTCTTTTACATATCTTGAAATATTATATAATATGGTTTTATTATGTGAATTAAGTAACTCTAAAAATTTGAACACCGAAGGTCTTTGATAGTAATACTTTTTCAAATACTGTTTTCGTAAATTATTAAAACAGGGACATATACATAAGAAATGAAACTCATCTTCTATATCCCTTGAATTGCAACATAAACAATATCTTTCATTTTTTGGAATTCTATTTCTGTCATATCGTCCAGTTTGTATTCTAAGAGGATTAATAGATAGTCTTAATCTAGTGTAAAATAATCTAAGATTACAGGGCAATATATCGAGATAATTCTCGTACTTAAATTGATGTTTGACAAGTTTATAAAATTCGAGCACTGGACTTTTTTCTACTGATCCAAACCATTGTTGAATGAAATTGTCGATAACCTTTTGTTTAAAAATATTTGGAAATACTTTGGGATTAACAAAACGATTATTCTCAAACATATAGGTGAATCCATAATCATTTAACATGGTTTTAATATTTGATACCCAGTTCTTACAACCTCTATTACAGTCATATAGCCCCTGTTCATATAGTTTTTTTATCAATATATTTTCCGTATAAATAACTTTACACCAATAGCTTATGATTCTTACATATCGTGATATATATAATGGATATCTCCCAAGCTCTCCATACACACCCACTGTACAAGTATTTAATCTAACATTCAATAAACGTTTACAGAACTTTAAGTGTATTCTTTCGATTACTTTCGACTTGGTATATCCCCAAATTTCACTCGCATAACTTAAGATAGAACCAACGAATGCATCAAACAACTGGCATAGTAGTTTTGGCTTTAAATGGAATTTTTTACAATTAAATAAGAGGGTATTAAAAGCTTTCAAAGATTTGCCAACCAAATGTTCCTGATTTAAATTAAAATTACCAGTATAATTAAAAATTGTTCCAAGATAATTAAAATCATCAACAACTTCAATTATTTCTCCGTTATAAGTCCAAGATTCATTGGGTAACAACCCACCACGTTTTCTAAATACCATTATTTTTGTTTTCAATGTATTTACTTTTAAGCCCCAATTATTACAATAAGTATGCAAACGGTTTAGATTATCCTGTAATTCAGAAGGAGATTTTCCTAAAATAGCCATGTCGTCCGCAAAAAGTAACATAATCAAAACAATATCATCAATATTCAATCCTGAATACATACATAATATGTATATGCTAACATTAAAATATTTATGAAATACACATAAACACGGTAAACTTGATAATTTGTTTCGCACATTGTACAAACAGATCAACAGTTTGTTCATATATCACAATTATTGAAACTGTGGAAATGTAAAATTGGAAAGCAATTTGCTTTTGATTTTGTATGATATTACAAATATTCACCATTTTCAACATACTATATATGATGGTAGGTCAATACTTTTTTAATTATGCTATGTAAATATATAGACTAATTGTATTAATCTACGTTGATTATGAATACAGTTATCTATTTGCCTTTGAGAAAAACACACATCATTTTAACATAAACTACATTTTCAACATGAGATATTGCATATAAAATTTAAATACGAAGTCTAGATACACTCTCTAAACTGTACACCTTTGATATACTGGTATCAAATATAATTTATTCTGTTCATTGTGTCAATGTCCATCTCACCTTATCAAATAGCGAGTTATTAACGTCACATTTTGAATAAATTTTTCAACGTTTTAAATCGTGTCCCATCCCATCACATACCCAAATCACGTTACAGTCTGCTGAACAAAGAGCTATTATGATACTACATTATATGGAAAAAAAATTTCTTCGTTTGAAAGTTTGAATTAGAAGAAAATTATATTTTCCCTTGTATAACAGAGTCTCTGATAGAGGGAGTTAGTGTATGTGCACGGGTATACCGTGCACATTTAGCGGTAATCGGTCATTCACGTCTCACACACCAATTAATTTTGTACTGTTCTACATATAGAGACATGCACTTCTGGAACACTGGATACATTACCAACGGTTCTAAAAGTGCCTTATTCCCATAGATAGTCCTCTGTTGGTCCAAATATGCAGAAAAAAAACATGGGGTTGACCAGGTTGCTTTTTCACAATTTCGATGGTTTGATGGCATCCCTTCATTTTTGACAATTCTGCCCATTTGTTGCAGTGTATCACTACGCATCTTTAAACTGTTATAGCATCATCAAACAGTTCCCAGGGTCACCCAAACTTTGCAGAAATCATGAAAATGTTCCAATGTTCCAATTTTTTTCTATCATATTGACAGAAAGACGAAATTCAAATACGATTGATAATTTTGTCTCAGATTACCACACATATACAAAATAGAATGCACTTCAACCATTTAAAAATATCTTTCAAAAATAAAAGCGCATTTAAAGGTTTGCATAAATACACGCCATTTTACAAACCAGTCTAACTCAAGACGACACACTCAATACATATCAACAGAATACAGTGGGGACATTATTTACAATTACAATACAATTGTATTGAATAAACGCAAAATCCTTTAAATCAGGAATATTTGGTACCATTTTGTAATGATTATTGACAAACTTATAACCGATCTCAGAGAGAGAGAGAGAGAGAGAGAGAGAGAGAGAGAGAGAGAGAGAGAGAGAGAGAGATAGAGAGAGAGAGATAAATATATACTTATTAATTTTAATATAGTTTTTTCCTGTATATATCTTTTTAGAAGTATCGTCTTGAGAGACAGAACGAGGGAGAGAGATGTATATAATTATATTCATTGTTTATGATTATATTAATTAATTAATTATAAATTATACGTGTTTAATTCCCAAAAATAGCTACTTTTCAATAATAGTCATTGATTATTGTAAGCACTAGATAATTCCCGTTATGAGAAATATTTCAATAACAATCCCGCAGTAATTAATATGTGCGTTTCAAATTATCTAATAACTTTCCAATATTTCATTAAAAATACCAAATATTAAATGATATTATTTTCAAAATTAATGTGGGGCCGGATTTTCCATGCTAAATGGGGCCGGATATTCCAAAGACGTTTCATCCAGGGGGTGGATTTACATGGGGCCGGATATTCCATAACGCGAAAAAACAAAATACATGGCTGTCAGGCGGACGGACAGACAGACGGTGTAGCATGAGATCATTCAGTCACATGGAAACGGTCAGTGCGCATGCGTATCATCATTAGCACTTCCGGTTTGGTAATCGTCAGACAACAAAAAGAGAAAAATATTGTTAAAATAAACTTTTAATATAGTCTATCTCCGCCATTGGCACAGCTGCTCAAGTTGTACAATGTCTACGTAATGATTGTCAAATATGTAACTATAGGCCTTGTCTTACAGATCTCACGGCTAGATTTTTTGAATCTGTGAACCATTTAATGAAGATATTCTCAGTATAGTGTCTAGTATTTAACTATAGGCCCTGCCTTACAGAGCTCACGGCTAGATTCTTTGAATCTGCCAACCAGTAAATGAAGATATTCTTAGTGTAGTGTCAAATATTTAACTATAGACCCTGTCTTACAGATCTCACGGCTAGATTTCTTGAATATGTCAACCATTAAATGAAGATATTCTCAGTGTAGTGTCTAATCCTTGTCTCACAGATCTCACGGCTAGATTTCTTGAATATGTCAACCATTAAATGAAGATATTCTCAGTGTAGTGTCTAATCCTTGTCTCACAGATCTCACGGCTAGATTTCTTGAATCTGCCCACAAATAAATGAAGATATTCTCAGTGTAGTGTCTAATATTTACCTATAGGCCCTGTCTTACAGATCTCATTGCTAGATTTCTTCAGTCTGCCGACCAATAAATGAAGATATTCTCATTGGATAAGGTTAATAAAATACAGTAATAAACGTGAATAATATAGGGTGTATATTTCATTTTGAATAATAAACTTTCACCAGGTTTGAAAGAGATGAAATTTTAGATGGTTATTAATGCTGACCGATTTAGTAACGTTACTGCCAGTAGCCTAGGTATATATATATATATATACACTGTGTTGTGTAGTTTAAACTTATTTATTTTTACGTCGATTGTGAAACAAGTTCTTACAACTTAGACAAATCACGCTCGAAGTCTTCCTGGGTATACACCACAGGACACCACACATAGCCGTGGCAGAGGATCGAACCCACGACCCTCCGATCATGGGTTCGGTGTTTTATCACTGGACCACGCGCTCCACACATACACTGTGTTGATATGCGTATAGATCTGTCTAAGTTAGTATTTAAAAGATAAAACAATATGTTGACAGGAAAAATACATAAAAATAATGGAGATTAAGATCATTGAATAAAAAAACTAGTACAATAATCACCCGTCCGGCTCGGTTTTATACAGAATGTATACATAGCTACTAGTCAAGCCCATACCCTCTTACGGCAACCGGTATAGCGGGGCGAGTGACCCCAGTAGCGGGGCTCTAAATATCTTAGATTCAACAGTGTCCTTTTGGATATTTAACTGTTGCCGTTTTGTTTTGAAGCTGTTGCTGCTGCTGCTGCTGCTGCTGCTGCTGCTATTTTCTATGTTGATGGTGTTGTTGTTTTGTTGTTGTTGTTGTTGTTGTTGTTGTTGTTGTTGTTGTTGTTGTAACTGTTACTGCTGCTGATACTGTTGTTGCTGTTGTTGTAACTGCTGATGTTGTTGTAGCTGTTACCGCTGTTGTAGCTGTTACCGCTGTTGTTGTTGTTGTTGTTGTTGTTGTTGTTGTTGTTGTTGTTGTTGTTGTTGTTGTTGTTGTTGTTGTTGTTGTTGTTGTTTATTGTTGTAGTTGACGAATGAAATTAAATATAAAAATAAATTTTACTTTACGTCGACATGACATATTAACAGCAAACAAACACATACCGGGAAGTCTTCCTTGTTCTAAAATATAGCCACATATATGTGGGAATACAAAAAAAAAAAACATGCTGTTTATTTACGGTATTTATTTATGGTGAAACTTTCAACATATATTTCTTCCTAGTTCCTTGTCTGATAATACCAATGTATTGTTATACTATCGTCAGCTGTAGTCATATAACTATATGTTTTAAATGTTTTTACGTAGCTTGTTTATTTTTCACGACTTTGCTGTTGTGTATATTTAACCCGTTTGGTTATCAACGACCTTGCCATGTTGCTTTATAAATAAGTCTAATATCGATCTAAATACAGATGCTTTAAAACTTCCCTGTCTTTGTTAAAAGCTAGAAATTGCTACCTGCAATTACCTTTTTTATATGTATTTAAACAGCGTTGAAGAATCGATAATCCGTGGGGCGTTTTCGCACACAGTAGCGGGAAATCCCCTAAAAGTCAGCAACGTGATTCATATCATATGATAGAAATTAAGGCCAAGCATAGACATTTTACGTACACGTGTATGTGCAATTTGAACAATCAGACCTTGAGTGTGCAGCATGATATGACAATAAATGAGTAATCAGTCGTTATGTATATACATGTTTAAAAGAGAAAGTAGGCTAAAATGAAAAAAAAATGAATGCAATTCTTGTGAAAACGTTATTTATTGGCCCCGAAAAATAACGCCATACTCGGATTTTCCAATAAAGCTAATTTTAGAAAATTGATTTGCGCTGTTGGTAGATTTTTGTAGCGTATATCATAAAGGGTAAATGCAAAATCTTGAATGGTTTACATATTTGAAACTATACTTAGAAAATCTTCATTTATTGGTGGGCAGATTGAAGAAATCTAGCCGTGAGATCTGTGAGACAAGGCCTAAAGTTACATATTAGACACTATACTAAGAATATCTTCGTTTATTGGTTGGCAGATTCAAGAAATCTAGCCTTGAGATCTATAAGACAGTGCTTATATTTACATACTAGACAATATACTGAGAACATCTTCATTTATTGGTGGGCAGGTTTAAGAAATCTAGCCGTGAGATCTGTAAGACAATGCCTTTAATTAATTACTAGAAACAATTCTGAGAATATCTTCATTAATTGGTTGGCAGTTTGAAGAAATCTAGCCGTGAGATCTATAAGACAGTGCTTATATTTACATACTAGACAGTATACTGAGAATATCTTCATTTATTGGTTGGCAGATTCAAGAAATCTAGCCGTGAGATCTATAAGACAATGCCTTTAATTAATTACTAGTCACTATACTGAGAATATCTTCATTAATTGGTTGGCAGAAATCTAGCCGTGAGATCTGTAAGACAGTGCTTATGTTTACATACTAGAGAACATCTTCATTTATTGGTTGACATATAGAAATCTAGCCGTGAGATCCGTAAGACAAGGCCTATAGTAACATGTTTGACACTACACTGAGAATATCTTCATTTAATGGTTGGCAGATTCAAGAATCTGTAAGACTAAGCCTATAGTTAAATACTAGACACTACACTGAGAATATCTTCATTTATTGGTTGGAAGATTCAAGAAATCTAGCAATGACATATGTAGGACAGGGCCTATAGTTAAATACTAGACACTATACTGAAATAGCTTGATTCATTGGTGGGCAGATTCAAGAAATCTAGCCGTGAGATATGTAAGACAGGGCCTATAGTTAAATATTAGACACTATACTGAGAATATCTTCATTTATTGGTTGACATATAGAAATCTAGCCGTGAGATCTGTAAGACAGGGCTTATAGTTAAATATAAGACACTATACAGGGAATATCTTCATTTATTGGTGGGCAGATTCAAGAAATCTAGCCGTGAGATCTGTAAGACGGCCTATAGTTAAATATTGGACAATATACAGAGAAAATCTTCATTTATTGGTTGACTTATAGAAATCTAGCCGTGAGATCTGTAAGACAGGGACTATAGTTTAATATTAGTCACTTCACTAACAATATCTTCATTTATTGATTGACGTATAGAAATCTAGCCGCGAGATCTATAGACAATGCCTATAGTTACATATTTGACACTATACTGAGAATATCTTCATTGGTTGGTTGGCAGATTGGAGAAATCTAGCCGCGAGATCTGTAAAACAAGGCCTATAGTAACATATTAGACAATATACTAAGAATATCTTCATTTATTGGTTTGCAGATTCAAGAAATCTAGCCTTGAGATCTGTAAGACAAGGCCTATAGTTAAATACTAGATGACTGTAAAGTTAGTAGGTAGTTCGCAGTTGGTAGTTTGGGATTCGAATAACCAACTACCGACCAGCTGCCAGTTGGGGATTCGGAATCGTTATTATAATTACTATTTCATTTACATATTTTACTCGTGTTAATATGTTTAAAAATATAATCAATAACAAATGTATGTAAATTAATATAAAATCTGAATCCCCAACTGGCAGCTGGTTGGTAGTTGGCGATTCACGGCGAATCCCCAACTGAACATTTTGAATCGCCGTCTGGTGAGTATACTCATTTTATTGAAGAACCAACCCGGCCAAAGTGTGTTATTTATTATTATAAATTTATTTTTAATTGAATTGATTGATTAAAAAAATAAAACAACAATTTATAAAAAATCCGAATCCCCAACTGGAAATTTTGAATCGCTTCCTGGTGAATATACTCATGGTATTGAAAGAAAAACGCGGGAACGGTGTTTATTTATTGTTATGAGCTGTTTTTCTATGAAACTGATTTGTTTTCGAAAACAAATATCGATTTGAAAAAAAAAAATGAATTCCAAATTTGCCATTGTGAATCACCGTATTGTGAGTATATCCGTTTTATTGAAGAACCAAACCACCATTGGTGTTATTATTATCCTAAATCTGTTTTCTTTATTGAATTGATATGTTAAAATAATAAAACAGCGATTTAAAAAAAAATCCGAATCCCCAACTGGCAGCTGGTTGGTAGTTGGCGATTCGCGGCGAATCCCCAACTGGACATTTTGAATCACCGTCTGGTGAGTATATTCATTATATTGAAGAACCAACCCGGCAAAAGTGTGTTACTTATTGTTATAAACTCATTTTTAATTGAACTGAATCATTACAAAAATAAAACAACGATTTAAAAAAAATCCGAATCCCCAACTGGCAACTGGTTGGTAGTTGGCGATTCGCCGCGAATCCCCAACTGGAAATTTTGAATCGCTTTCTGGTGAATATACTCATGGTATTGAAGGAACAGTGCGGGAACGGTGTTTATTTATTGTTATGAACTGTTTTTCTATAGAATTGATTTGTTTTCGAAAACAAATATCGATTTGAAAAAAATCCGATTCCATAATTGGCCATTTTGAATCACCGTATTGTGAGTATATCCGTTTTATTGAAGAACCAAACCACCATTGGTGTTATTATTATCCTAAATCTGTTTTCTTTATTGAATTGATATGTTAAAATAATAAAATAGCGATTTAAAAAAAAATCTGAATCCCCAACTGGCAGCTAGTTGGTAGTTGGCGATTCGCGGCGAATCCCCAACTGGACATTTTGAATCGCCGTCTGGTGAGTATACTCATTTTATTGAAGAACCAACCCGGCAAAAGTGTGTTATTTATTATTATAAACTTATTTTTAATTGAATTGATTGATTAAAAAAATGAAACAACGATTTAAAAAAAATCCGAATCCCCAACTGGCAACTGGTTGGTAGTTGGCGATTCGCCGCGAATCCCCAACTGGAAATTTTGAATCGCCTCCTGGTGAATATACTCATGGTATTGAAGGAACAGCGCGGGAACGGTGTTTATTTATTGTTATGAACTGTTTTTCTATGGAACTGATTCGTTTTCAAAAACAAATATCGATTTGGAAAAAAAACGAATTCCTAATTTGCCATTTTGAATCACCGTATTGTGAGTATATTCGTTCTATTGAAGAACTAAACCACCATTGGTGTTATTATTATCATGAATCTGTTTTTTTTATTGAATTGATATGTTAAAATAATAAAACAGCGGTTTAAAAAAAAAATCCGAATCCCCAACTGGCAGCTAGTTGGTAGTTGGCGATTCGCCGCGAATCCCCAACTGGACATTTTGAATCACCGTCTGGTGAGTATATTCATTATATTGAAGAACCATCCCGGCAAAAGTGTGTTATTTATTATCATAAACTCATTTTTAATTGAATTGAATTATTACAAAAATAAAACAACGATTTAAAAAAAATCCGAATCCCCAACTGGCAACTGGTTGGTAGTTGGCGATTCGCCGCGAATCCCCAACTGGAAATTTTGAATCGCTTTCTGGTGAATATACTCATGGTATTGAAGGAACAGTGCGGGAACGGTGTTTATTTATTGTTATGAACTGTTTTTCTATAGAATTGATTTGTTTTCGAAAACAAATATCGATTTGAAAAAAATCCGATTCCATAATTGGCCATTTTGAATCACCGTATTGTGAGTATATCCGTTTTATTGAAGAACCAAACCACCATTGGTGTTATTATTATCCTAAATCTGTTTTCTTTATTGAATTGATATGTTAAAATAATAAAACAGCGATTTAAAAAAAAAATCTGAATCCCCAACTGGCAGCTAGTTGGTAGTTGGCGATTCGCGGCGAATCCCCAACTGGACATTTTGAATCGCCGTCTGGTGAGTATACTCATTTTATTGAAGAACCAACCCGGCAAAAGTGTGTTATTTATTATTATAAACTTATTTTTAAATGAATTGATTGATTAAAAAAATAAAACAACGATTTAAAAAAAATCCGAATCCCCAACTGGCAACTGGTTGGTAGTTGGCGATTCGCCGCGAATCCCCAACTGGAAATTTTGAATCGCCTCCTGGTGAATATATTCATGGTATCGAAGGAACAGTACGGGAACGGTGTTTATTTATTGATATCATTGTTTTTCTATGGAAATGATATGTTTTCAAAAACAAATATCGATTTGAAAAAAAAAAACGAATTCCAAATTTGATTTTGAATCACCGTATTGTGAGTATATTCGTTCTATTGAAGAAACAAACCACCATTGGTGTTATTATTATCCTGAATCAGTTTTCTTTATTGAATTGATATGTTAAAATAATAAAACAGCGATTTAAAAAAAAAATCCGAATCCCCAACTGGCAGCTAGTTGGTAGTTGGCGATTCGCCTCGAATCCCCAACTGGACATTTTGAATCACCGTCTGGTGAGTATACTCATTATATTGAAGAACCAACCCGGTAAAAGTGTGTTATTTATTATTATAAACTTATTTTTAATTGAATTGATTGATTAAAAAAATAAAACAACGATTTAAAAAAATCCGAATCCCCAACTGGCAACTGGTTGGTAGTTGGCGATTCGCCGCGAATCCCCAACTGGAAATTTTGAATCGCCTCCTGGTGAATATATTCATGGTATCAAAGGAACAGTACGGGAACAGTGTTTATTTATTGTTATAATTGTTTTTCTATGGAAATGATTTGTTTTCAAAAACAAATATCGATTTGAAAAAAAAAAACGAATTCGAAATTTGATTTTGAATCACCGTATTGTGAGTATATTCCTTCTATTGAAGAAACAAACCACCATTGGTGTTATTATTATTATGAATCTGTTTTCTTTATTGAATTGATATGTTAAAATAATAAAACAGCGATTTAAAAAAAAAATCCGAATCCCCAACTGGCAGCTAGTTGGTAGTTGGTGATTCGCGGCGAATCCCCAACTGGACATTTTGAATCGCCGTCTGGTGAATATACTCATTTTATTGAAGAACCAACCCGGCAAAAGTGTGTTATTTATTATTATAAACTGATTTTTAATTGAATTGATTTATTAAAAAAATAAAACAACGATTTAAAAAAATCTGAATCCCCAACTGGCAACTGGTTGGTAGTTGGCGATTCGCCGCGAACAGTTTTGTGCTCAAAGAGTTGATGATGATGATGATGATGATGATGATGGTGGTGGTGATGATGATGATGATGATAATGATGATGGTGGTGTTGGTGATGATGATGATGATGATGATGATGATGATGTTATTGTTGATGATGATGATGATGATGATGATGACAATGATGACAATGATGATGATGTACTATATGAGATTGATAATAAGATGGTAAATTGTACTAGTAATGTACGGGGTGATGATAAAAAAGATGTAGTTAATGATGTTGATAATGATTATGTGTCAGCCAAAAAAGAAAATTATAATAGTAATGATGGTTATGTTGATGATGATGTAATTGTTTTTTATGAAAATTATACATGCAATAAAGATTATGATGATGAGATAGCACACACTCAGATTGATGAGATTGAAAAGTGTAGTGATGGTGATAATAACGATGGTGATGATAATGATGATGATGATGTGATTGTTGTTGAAAATTATGTTGAAAATGATATTGTTGTCGAAAATGTTTCAGACAAATATGATAATGATATTGATGAATGTGATGATGAGTTTGATAATAATGATGATGGTATTTACTTAGATGATGTCGATAATGTTGTTGTTTTAGGTGATATGATTAATTCTGATAAACTTACTGATCTAGTTACTGATGATGATGATGATGGTGAGTATGGTAATGATGAGGGCAATGATGATGATGTGGATGGTGAGGGTGATGGTGATGATGATGATGATGGTGGTGGTTGTGATGATGATGATGATGATGTTGAGGGTGAAGATGATGATGGATTTGCAAAGTTAAATGGAAAGATTACTGTTAATGAAATTATAAATGCAGTTAAGTCATTGAAAAGAAATAAGTCTGCAGGTTCTGATTGTTTGATTAATGAATATTTCATAGAAAGCATTGACATTTTAGCCTCTCATCTGTGTGATATTTTTAATGCAATTCTAGATAGTGGCTTTTTCCCTGATAAATGGACGGAAGGAGTTGTAATACCATTACATAAAAAAGGGGATAAATGTGATGTAAATAATTATAGAGGTATCACACTTGTTAGTTGTTTATCAAAAATTTTCACCACTATTTTAAACAAACGGATTGTATCATACTGTGAAAAGAATAGCATAGTTTCGGATTCTCAGTTTGGATTTAGGAAAGGAAAATCAACTACTGATGCTTTGTTTGTGTTATACACTATTGTACAAAAATATTTGAATGATAACAAAAGGCTTTATTGTGTTTTTGTAGATTTTAAAAAGGCATTTGATAGTATTTATCGAAATGGATTATGGCTAAGATTATATCGGGTAGGTATAAGTGGGAACATTTTAAAAATTATTAGAGATATGTATAATAAAGTTAAATCGTGTGTCAAGGCTTGCAACAGCTACTCTGATATTTTTTAATAAGCAGTTGGATTACGACAAGGGGAGATAATGTCGCCAATAATGTTTTCACTGTATCTTGAAGATTTGGAGCTATTTTTACAGGACAGTGTTTTGTCGGGTTTGAAGATAGATGATATCGTGTTAATACTTTTACTTTTTGCTGATGATATGGTTATCCTTGGTGACTCACCAGAAAACTTACAGAACAGCTTAAATTTGTTAAGTTCATACTGTAAAAAGTGGAGTCTAGAAGTTAATGCACAAAAAACTAAAGTTATGGTGTTTCGAAAGCGTGGAAGAATATTGCCAAACGAATGTTTTACTTATAATGGAAATCAATTGGACGTTGTTAATGATTTTAATTACTTGGGGACAGATTTTAACTATACAGGAACGTTTGCTCTTAATCAAGAACACCTAGTTGGTAAAGCTTTAAAGGCATTGAATGTTCTGTTAATTAACTGTAAAAAGATAAAAGTCAAGCCGAAAATCGCTTGCCAATTGTTTGATGCATTTTTAGGTTCGATTTAGGATATGCCTCTGAAATTTGGGGATATAGTAAATCAAAGGACATTGAACGTATTCACTTAAAATACTGTAAATCTGTTCTTAATGTTAGAACTAATACTTCAAATGTTGGTGTTTATGGAGAATTAGCTAGATACCCTTTGTACATATCTCGATATATTAGAATTTTAAAATATTGGTTTAAGTTGTTAAACACAGACAATATATTATTAAAAGTTATGTACAAATTGTAATATGACGATTGCATAGCTGGTAAAAAGTGTTGGTTAACAAATGTTAAACATTTATTATGCCAAAATGGATTCGCTTTTGTTTGGAATCAACAAGGAACAGCAAATGATAAAAGCTTTATTAATATTTTTAAACAACGTTTGGTTGATAATTTTTATCAAAGCTGGTACTCTGATATAGAAAGAAACCAAGTGTTACATATATATAAATTGGTAAAATTAGAATTTGGTTATGAAAAGTATTTAGATATGTTACAAGTTGACTTAAGAACTTATATTTGCAAGATTAGACTGTCTTCTCACAATTTACACATCCAAACGGGTCGTTTTGGTAGGAACCGAATACCTCGAGCCGAAAGATACTGTACATATTGTAGAACTCGAGATATTGAAGATGAATATCATTTCATCATTAAATGTTCATGTTACAATACTTTAAGACGGAAATTTATTGAACGTTATTATTACGAAAACCCAAGTATGTTTAAATTCATAGAACTTTTAAAGAGTACTGATATTGGTACAATAACAAAACTTGCAAAATATCTAAAAGCCGCATTTATACTGCGTGTTTCACTTTCTCATAACACTTAGTTCATCCTCTATATATTTTATTTGTTTAGATAGTATTATACTTAGTCACGTGACAACAGTTTTTGAAATGTTTTCATATAATAGAAATGTAATATATGTATATATGTGTATATGTGTATATATATGTGTGTATATATATATATATATATATATATATATAAATGTTCTAGTATATGTATGTATTGTATGATGATGTACTTATGTGCAAATCAATAAAATATATGTTCTGTTCTGTTCTGTTCTTATTTAACTCGTGTTAATATCTTTAAAAATATAATCAATAAAACAATGTATGTAAATTAATATAAAATATGAATCCCCAGCTGGCTGGTAGTTTGATGAATATACTCGTTATATTGTGAAAACAACGCGGTTCTGGTGTCTTTATTATTATTTTAAGCTGTTTTTATATTGAATTGATTTGTTAAAATAATAAAACAGCGATTTTAAAAAAAATCCGAATCCCCAACTGGCAGCTGGTTGGTAGTTCGTGATTCGTGGCGAATCCCCAACTGGAAATTTTGAATCGCCGTCTGGTGAGTATACTCGTTATATTGAAGAACCAACCCGGCACAAGTGTGTTATTTATTATTATAAACTTACTTTTTATTGAATTGATTTGTTAAAAAAATAAAACAGCGATTTTAAAAAATAAATCCGAATACCCAACTGGCAACTTGTTGGTAGTTGGCAATTCTCGGCGAATCCCCAACTGGACATTTTGAATCGCCGTCTGATGTGTATACTCGTTATTTTGTGGAAACAACGCTGTTCTGATGTCTTTGTTATTATTTTAAGCTGTTTTTCTATTGAATTGATTTGTTAGAATAATAAAACAGTGCTTTAATAAACAAAATCCGAAGCCAAAACTGACAGCTGATTAGTAGTTGGCGATTCGCCGCGAATCCCCAACTAGAAATTTTGAATCGCCTCCTGATGACTATACTCATGGCATTGAAGGAACAGCGCGGGAACTGTGTTTATTTATTGTTATGAACTGTTTTTCTGTAAAACTGATTTGTTTTCGAAAACAAATATTGATTTCAAAAAAAAAAATCCGATTCCCAAATTGGCCATTTTTAACCACCGTCTGGCGAGTGTATTCGTTTTATTGAAGAACCAAACCACCAGTGGTGTTATTTATTATCATAAACATGTTTTCTTTATTGAATTGATAGATTAAAATAATAAAACAGCGATTTTAAAAAATCTGAATCCCCAACTGGCAGCTGGTTGGTAGTTCGTGATTCACGGCGAATCCCAAACTGAAAATTTTGAATCGCTGTCTGGTGAGTGTACTCGTTATATTGAAGAACCAATCCGGCACTTGTGTGTTATTTATTCTTATAAACTAACTTTTTATTGAATTGATTTGTTAAAAAAAATGAAACAGCGATTTAAAAAATAAATCCGAATCCCCAACTGGCAGCTGGTTGGTAGTTAGCGATTCGCGGCGAGTCCCCAACTGGACATTTTGAATCGCCGTCTGATGAGTATACTCGTTATATTGTGGAAACAACGCTGTTCTGATGTCTTTATTATTATTATTTTAAGCTGTTTTTCTATTGAATTGATTTGTTAAAATAATAAAACAGTGATTTAATAAACAAAATCCGAATCCCCAACTGGCAGCTGGTTGGTAGTTGGCGATTCGCGGCAAATCCCCAACTGAACATCTTGATGAGTAATGAATCTTGAAACCATAAATGAAAATATTGATGAATTTGTAACACACATTTTTGTTTAGAAAAAAGTATTCGTAAACCGTCATGTCAGCAACAACAAACCACACCAAAAACCAATCAGATGAGTATATATAGTCATCAGAAATGACGGGTTTTATCATATTCTCTCATATAAATTTAATAAAGTAGGCCCCCAGGACCAAACCGTAAGACACAGGGACATGAAATTTACATATTTTATGAAAGACAAATAGATGTCAATAATCATGCTCACAAATTGTTTCCCAGTGCCTTTTATAAAATTACGAACCTTTTGAAAGTTGACCTTGAATTTGAGATTGTTCCGCCCCCACTAAGGCCCCCATGGGAATGGAGACCATGAAATTCACAAAAGTATTAACCGTCATATCAGCAATGACAAATCACGCCAAAAAACATTCAAGGCATTTTTTTTCTAATTCGCTTTGCTCAAACGAAAATAAATCATTTCTTTTCTTTTCAAAGTAAACTCGGGGAATAAAAGAAAACAAGACATGGGATAGGAATTGTCACTTGCATTGCCGTTATAACATAGTTTTACAGTAAAGATGCACAAAGCGATCTGCCAAACATCCTGTCATAATAGGACGATCTGCAACAGCTGATACCAGTGAGGTTTTATTCGCATGAAGCACCATTGTCCTGCAATGACTATCTGTCAACATACAAACTCAAATAAATTACAACCTTATCAAAAATGACCAACATCAGACAGAAAGTATATACCAACTTAATTAAAATAACTTCATAACCACAACATTTACCTCATACTGCATATACAGTTTAAAATACCGCATAAACACCATTTATTTAAAATTTGTGTATATAACGTTACTTTTCGGCAAACGTAATGACCTCGAATGGAGAAGGCCTACACTTGTATCATTTGTATACCGACTGTCAACTGGTGCTTTATACCCTTAACTAAGCAGTACACGTATATGCATTCATTTGCTTTAAACCTATAATAAATACAATCATTTTTTAATTCGCTTTGCTAAAACGAAAATAAATCATTTATTTTCTTTTCAAAGTAAACTCAGAGAATAAAAGAGAACAAGACATGGTATAGGAATTGTCACTTGCATTGCCGTTATAACATCGAACAAAAACAAAGAACGGGCAACTAATGTCAATATATTACCGACATTTAAATTCTGTATCTAAACTATTCATTAATTGAACCACATGAACAGTGTTAGGTTGAAGTCTGATCCGATCAAGCAACTGTATAATATCAACGCGACATATATCCCTAACAAACATGCAACATTTTGCGCGTATAAAAGCCTATTTCATAATGTAAGAATCGTAGTAGGCTACGTTTCGTACCAAACGTTCTCAGACGCCAGTCTGTGCCAAAATGATTGTATACTGTTTGATATTCGCTGGCAAACGACATACGTTTCAGTCAACAGGTATTATTTACCCTCATTTTTTAGAAATTATAATATATTATTAGTATTATAATACTTTGTCAAATACATAGTCCGTACCAAGTGGCTTTGAACTCCAATCTGTACCAAGCGGTTTTTGACTGCCAAATATACACTATTGTCAAATACATAGTCCGTACTAAGTGACTTTGAACTCCAATCTGTACCAAGCGGTTTTTGACTGCCCAATATACACTATTGTCGAATACATAGTCCGTACCAAGTGGCTTTGAAGTCCAATCTGTACCAAGCGGTTTTTGACTGCCCAATATACACTATTGTCAAATACATAGTCCGTACCAAGTGGCTTTGGACTCCAGTCTGTACCAAACGGCTTCAGACGAGTGCCTAATATACAATATCAAACGATATACATTTCCTGTTAAAAGTCGATATTTGCAATTACATTATTCATTTAATGTATAACTAATATTACATAACTTAGATAACTTAGACAAATACACGGTCTGTTGACTACGGTCTGATATTTGCAAATAATATTCCAAATATACCATTAGTGTAATAGAGATTGAGAATTACAAAGTCGGTATCAAGCGATCTTGGACCCAGTCTGTACCAAGTGGTTTTAGACTGTTCGATCAACATACATCCCCTATCCCCCTGAACAAAGCAATATCAGTACGAACATACTGTATACTTTATTATAAAGTGAAAAAAGACGCATGTAACAGAGCATTTTTATTTTATACAAAAAATCGACATGCACAATGTACGCTTCCTCCAATTAAGCTTGCATTTTTTAAATATAAAATCGCAAAGCGTGTGTAATATGTAACATTATACATAATAAAATAGTAATTTAAATACCGACTACATGAGCCATACTACAGGGGCCCTTTACCCACGTCTGCGGTGAATTCAACAACACATAACTGAGCGTATCCAATAACAATACATAACTGAGCATCTACAGGTGATTTTTTTATTTACCTGAGATCCGTTATAAACATTAACAGGTATCTTATTATTGATTGAAGGGATTGCTTTATTAATAATATATAGTTAGTAACGTGTTTGCCGGGCACGATTTACCTACCTTACCTATATCAAAATGCAGTGACCGTATCTCATTTGCATTCAAATTTGAATCGACTGTACCATTGTATTTATTCTTCCATTTCTAAAGAAACATTACTCACAAACCATGTGCATCTGCATACATTTAGAATTATCTATATAAACTCCCATAAATATTGCACTGACATCTGTGTTCATGGTCAGCTACCACATTGAGAGGAGCTCTCTGATTGACTGAAAAAAGTATAGGGATATTTAGGTCATATATTTTTATAAAAAGCTTATTTCTGGTTGGATGAAAATGTCAAAATCGCAAATGATCAAAATAAAATATAAATTTAATATGTTTGTGTCAATAAAAAATTAAAATTATGTTTCTGTGACTGACTTAATTCATTTTATTAAGGAAACTGTATGAAAAGTAAAATTGGTGAAATTTAGATTTTTTCATACTGAAAGTCGGGGTTTCCAAATTCAGGGGGCAAAAAGTGTAAAAAGTGATACAAGCTGTGTTTTCGCCTGATATGGTTAAAATCGCTGCCTAGCCAATGCACTGAATGTGATAACAAGTACTATTATTTCATGCGTTCATACATCGCTTGCGATTTACGTAATTCAATCAATGGAATGTTATATAGGTGTAAATTACAATAAATGATAAATTCGCTTTCCACAAAATCCGCGCACTACATTCTATAATCTCACGTCTGTTTTATTCAATTATAAATTATTCTGTCTATTGTTTTTCCCTAAAGTCCCGAAAAAAATACAAATGTTTTACAGGCCCCTTTAAACTAAACTGTAACAAATTGCAACCGCACAGATTGTTACCTTCACTCTGTAATGCAAAAGTAAAGATCTATAATGTCAGGTTATCCATATTTCCCAACGGCGTAGTTACAAGTAGGCACTGCAGGCCTAGCTCTGCACTTTTCGCAAGAAACATAAACATAATCTGAATTAATTGAAATTACCATAAGTAATTGGTATGTTTTACATAGAAAAAATACACACACAACCCCTGGTTATGTGCCATTGGCAATTTACATATATATAGGCATGCACTTTTAAATTTATCAAGCTACGCCCCTGTTTCCCTCTACTTGTATTTATATAACTAATAAAAGATCTTTAAACGTGCAGTGGTGCACACGGACTGGAAGTCATGTCCCGAATATCTCTCGTTTTGACCAGTTTATATGGCAATAATTTGTTGAACATAATATTCTTGTTCATACTTATATTATTGCTGAGTGTGCACAATCGAGTAAAATTCAAGCCATCGTCATTATCACCATCAGATATTATTATGATAATCATAAATCTTTGATATATTGTGATCATATAACATGTCATAACACACTATCGCATTATAATTTTACATTACTATTATCCTCACAATATCATCATCATACCGTGTCACTATCCTAATGATAACTTCTGATAACTTCCTAACAGCTAGAAAAACTCTCCTAATTTAATTTTAATAAATTACAACAGTTGTGTTGTTCTCCGCAGCTAATGGCAATAAACATAAGCTTCATCTTTAAGCAACATATATATATATATATATATATATATATATATATATATATATATATATATATATATACACATACATGTACACATTGCCTACACCTTCATATACATATAAACAACACCCACACATACAAAGTACTCATGCATCCACAACCTATATTCCTATACATATATACAGTACACACCCTCTCATACACACCTGCATGTATTCATACATATATACACTCACACACAAACACAAATATCGACACAGATGTTTGAAATTTAGTAAAACAATACTATCTCAGGTTAATAGTAAAGCCATACAGAGCAAGAATTTAAACCAGGGGATAAATCAGTAAATCATCTACCTAAAGCATGTTAAAATTAACATAAAGTGCAGATAAACAGTTTACTAAGGCAGTTAAAGAACAGATGACATTCACAAAAACTAAAGCATACTAAAGCAAAGTTTAGAGAAATAATCGTGAGAGTACATGACAAGGGTGATTTAATATGAATAGTCATACTCATAATTTGTTTCTGAGTCCTTCCTATAATAATAATACGATTTCCAAAATTTACCTTGAGTTTGACTGTTTTGACCCCGCCTCTAAGAACTCATGAGGAAGGGACCATGAGATTCGCATAGATATAAACCGTCACGTCAACAACAACAAATGACATCTAAAACTATTCACAAACGTCTATCAATCATAATAAAAAAAGTTTTTTGTCATTTTCCTTTATATAGATTTAGTAAGGTAAACCCCACCCCAGGGCTGAACCGTGAGACCCAGGGGCATGTTATTCACATATTTGTTATAAAGGACACGTAAGCGTCAATAATCATGCTCACAATTTGTTTCCCAGTGATTCCGATAATAAGAAGAATATTTTTAAAGTTTATCTATAATTTGACTCTTCTGGCTCCGATTTCACACCACAAGGTCTCAATAGGGGATGGGGACCATGTAATTCACAATTTTGATGCGCGCGTAGGTACTAAAGCCGCATACTACATTTTATTACGATTCAGCTTACAGTTTTTGAGAAGAAGTCGAAAATGTGAATTGTTTACGGACGCTCTCAATTTTAATCCCCGCCCAAAGGGTCAAACCATGAGACCACAAAATTCACATGCAATTCACATATTTTAAAGGATCTATATGCGTCCATAATCATACTCACCATTTGTTTACTAGGGATTTCTATCGTAAGAAGACATTTTTAAAGTTTACCATGAATTTGACTGTTTTGGTCCCGCCCCCAAGTTTCATAATTTGGCATCAAAGCTGCGTACAACCTTTCATTACAACTGAGCTTGCGGTTTTTGAGAAGAAGTCGAAAATGTGAATCGTTTACGAACGGACGACGCACGACGACGACCAAAAAACGATCGCAAAAGGTCCTTTGAGACAAAGTTTCAGGTGACCTAAAAAGCTTATTGAATCAAGGACTTGCACACCACTTCCTTGGTTAAACTAGCTTTCTCTATCAAGGGAAATGATGATAGCAAACTCGTAAGATTTCAAATGCTTTTATAAGATTCTCATTCTATTTATACGTTTGAAACGAAACTTTTCTAGTATAAGAGACGAAATATTGATGGTACAAAAAAAGCATGTCCAGTATATGGAAATCCGGGCGCAAACACAGTGTCTGACATTGAAAAGAAAGGATGTCCAACGCCGTACACTTTTTGAGGATGGATCATTTACTTTGTCTTGGAATATGTGTTGGTAAAATGAAAAATATATGATACTGATTTTGTAAACTAAATTGGGCTGACTTCTCCTGAAATGTTTGGACTGCAACAATCATAACATACTATGACTGAATAGAACAGACAATACCGCAAAGACGTTCCGAGAATGGTGTATGATGAAGATTGACCAGATAAGACACATTTTAATGGAAACAATGAATGAATGATAAATGAATGAATGAATGAATGAATGAATGAATGAATGAATGAATGAATGAATGAACGAACGAACGAACGAATGAATGAATTGGGTTATTTGACGCCAACAGGAAGGAAGCTTCTTGGTCCACTCTACATGTACAAAAAGAACAAATTAACATACAATTAAAACTAATACATCAACAAATAAATATGAAGAATGAACCTAGAACCTTGACACCTTCAGAACTGCAGAGTTTCATCATATTCTACCATATTACTCAAATTGTCGCTTCTTACAACATGCATTGGTTACAGTAATCCTATCATGCTATCACTCATATGGTTCCCTGGAACCACACAGGGGTTGGTAATTTAACCACAATAGTGAACATAAAGATGGATCGGAAATACAAGACAGTATGTACCAAACAATCACTAGCACGAGAGAGGAAATAGAGAGGTGGAATTATATAGCAACGAATGACATGACCTTATCTGCAAAACAGCTCCGGAGGGAAATGCTGATACGAAGTTGCAAGCCCTAATAAAACTAGTGTTTGCAGTAGGGAAGGATATATTCGAGCTCGAGACACCTCATTTAAACATATAATTTATAATGTTTATTTAATGGTTAAAAATCGTTTCACGTCACTTGTACTTGGTACATTTATTACCAGTTATCAATATTTTACTACATATTTGCTATGTACGTTATGACCCTTGTCCTATCTTTGATGGGAAGGATAAATGGGTCACATTAAGGTGTATGGGGGGATGCATTAATGCTTTTACTGAAATAATATATGTTCTAGTAATAGTTGTTTACAAAAGCTTTGAACAAAGTGAAAGAATTATAAATAATGATTTTCATCTTGAAGTAGAAAACATTCAAATTTATAAAAAGGTATATGTATTTGGTTATTTGACAATCTCCAGTTTAAGTTGAAACTATGTGAATTGAAGAAACACGTTCAGTATATGTCATTTTTCGGAATTGCGGCGACAAAATATCGAACATTTGTGTTATATTCGGTTACCTTTCTCATATAAGAGGTTTCGATGCAGGGCAAATGAAGAATTTCGGAATATTTTAGCGCAGAAGTAGTCTGGGTTGATAAATAATTATTAAGGCGAAGTTCAATTTTCGATGTTCTCTTATTCGAATTTGTTTGAAAATAATAAAGCCTGTCGTATGGTTTCCCCAAAATATTGCCTTTATTTCGAAAGTAATACACGTGCAAAGTAAATTTGCAAATTGATAAATGAGTAACACTCAATCATTTATGTTGATTTAAATGTTTGAGCGCAGAAGTAGCATCATCGCTATTGTATTTGCCTTATATTTTGTTGATAGGATGACGACATTATTTATATTCTAATTGATTCATGCAAAATAATCTACACAACACTACAAAACCTATGATTTATCGTTGCGCAACTAGTATAACGTAAGTTGATACTTAGATGCCAATGTTGTTTTATTTCATGTATTTAAAAATATATTGTCAAAACATCCTTAACATTTATATTTACAGGGAAGCTGTTCGTATAAGACCAACTTATATGAAACAGCGAAAGGCAGCAATATCAATAAGTTCCAGAAGGCACGTCAACGTCAGAAACATCAGAAATTAGGTTCGAGTACCAGTAAAATACAAAAACATCAGTAACAGTGGCAAACAAATTTCATAAACAAAAAAAGAAAGTCATAAAATACTATGCTACAAAAATAAAGTGAAAGCATATGACAACGTTGGGATATACTTTGCTGCTAGTTATTTAAAAACTATATTAAGAAACTCATTTATAGCTTATATAAGATCTGTAGTCTATGTTAAACAACAAACCGCAATAGAACAAAATGGTAAAGAGCGAACACAAATGCAATAAAAAGGCCTTAGCCTTTGCTACAAATCCCAAAATGACATTCACAACAGTGCTCATGTTGATGGTTTTAATATTAATCGGTTTGTACGCCATGACGGAAAGTATTTGTGTCAAATGCAACGTTATTTCTAAATATGCACGGAGCAAGTTAGCATCCGGTTACCGCTATCCACAAACACGTAAGGTCCAGATATCAGATAACGGCACTAAAACAGTGGTTGCTCATATCAGCAATAGAGCGAGGTCTTCTGCCAAACCAACATCTTCAGAAACCCATAAGGAATTTCTAAATATGCCACACCCGTGTTTTAAACCAAGACGATACACCGGGGTCGAGGATATACTTTGCATGGTAAGACAAAGCGTTTTTTTTTTTGCATTTTTCAGAGTTTATTTGACATTTAGTTTCCGATTACTTGCGGAAGGGCGGTGGTTCCAGTCAGTCCGAGGTCTTCCTCTACCAGTCAAACTGAATGTGCCATATATAACCTGAAATGTGTTGAAAATGGCGAAAAACCGCATTCAAAAAAAATTGACATTTGGTTATATCAGAATCGAATTCTAATCCTACAGTTTAAAAAAAACACCTCTTATGTTCATGATCTTTATTTGTGGCAAAACCTAGTTTGGAATAGTGGTTGTCTTCTCCCGCACATACAATTACAAGGGTTTGCCTTCCTTTTATATTTTATTTTATATTGAATATTTACTGCATTATTTTTATTACAAATTATTGAGACCTTAGTTCCTTAAATGATTTTCTGCCTGCGACGGAACTCAGTTTCAAGCATGAAATATCAAGTATTTAGTTTTTAACGCTTAATTATATTTAGTTGTTGAATATTTCATTGTTTCAAAAACTTTTCAATTATACTGTCTTTGCCAGATCAATATCGATGTGTTGCCACGTTTGAGTCCCTATTTAAGAGTTGTTTGTGTGTTACCTTTTAGTCTCCAAAAGTTACTTTCGGCTTTCTACTTACAATTTATATCTAGTCCAAGCTTCATCAACCGAGTAATCCTGTGTACCTCCAATTTTGTTTTCAATATTGATTACTTAAGTTGTAATATTTCTATTTCTTTATCATTGCTAGCGTGTGTTTTTTTTTGTGTTTTTTTTTATTATTTTCGTTTGATTTTAATAATATTGTTTTAGTTGTATCGTTTTGTCTAGTCTTTATTGTGAATATGTTGTTGTGGTATAGTGTGCTTTCTATTTCGACGTTGTTGTATCTGTTGTATCTTTTGATTGCTGTTTTATTGTTGATTCATCACCTTATGAGCGCAGATACTATTTTTCAATATCAATTACAACTGCTATCCGCTCTCTGTCATTTTTTACGTAAATATTATGATTGATATTATAGAAATATAATATAACAATAACATCTTTTACCAAACTATAATTTAAACAAGAGCTGTCGGAGGGACAGCGAGCTCGACTATTTCGATGCTGTTCTAAAACAACAGCTTTTTCAGGAAATATGTACCAAATACAAGACAATTTAAACTCAGGGGTGGTCAAATTAAATTATGATTATTGCTTATCTGTTAAAAATAAATTAGCAAAATAATTCACCAACACTATTCATTTTCATTATCAACAGTTAAGTTTTTTTTAAAACAACAAAGTGAATGGATGGCTCGTATTGCATTAATAATATAATATTATTTAATTCAGCATGACATATATGCCTATGCACTAACTTCACCTCAGAGGGCAATATATCAGTACCAGTTCATGAAAATGGATCTATAGTTAATAATCTTGTACCAGCATACACAGTTCATCACAGCTGGATACCATGTTATGTCATGAAAATGAAGAAAGTAAATCTAAAAACAAAATACGTATTTTTCGGACGATTTTCGCCGTTTTTCCCTTCTAAAATATTTAACATTAACGAAAAAAAAATGATAACATTTTTACATTACTAGTTTTATTACCTGTGGGAAGACTATAACTTTTACATAGATAAAAAACAAATTAAGTTACTTTCACATCTAATCATTACGACGAGGAACTAATTTTGAACGTTCAGACCTGATTGCATAAAAAAGCGCTGGTACAAGCTCTTAAAAAATTTTCATATAGTAAACTTAAATAATTAAAACTCGCGACGTTCCTCTGCTATTTCGGACGACGTCGTTATTTTATGGCGTTTTCATGATCACAAGCAAATGTCGTGATTTTTAAGTGTTTAATTTTAATTTCAATTCAAAATTTTGAAAAAACTAGCGCGAACACCCCCTCTTTTTATTTCATCATATTTTAATGAAATTAATCAAGTTTAACACATGTGAAATTCAAAAGCTTGTACCAGAGCTTTTTCGCGAAATCAGTCGTGAACGTTTAAAATTCGTTGTTTTTAAACCCGCGTTTATATCAACCCCGGCGTAATGATTAGATGTAAAGGTAACACAATACATATTTTATCTGCATGAAAGTTTTAATCTTATCACAGGAACTAAAATAAGTAATTAAATAATGTTATTTAAAACAATTTTGAATAAATATTGATTATTTTACAATGGAATAACAGCGAAACTCGTCCGGAAAATGCGTACCACCAGGAAGCGCTGTTAACGAGAAACGGCGGTACTATTTTAAATAAAACAAAGCTTAAACGAAAGCTGAGATTTCAGAGATCAATTGTACAGTTCTTTGATCAATTACGCCAGATGTCAAAAAATCCAATAGGAACGCCGCGAACTACCTTAATCACCGAGTTTGTTTCTTACAAATCCAAATTCAGTTTCGGACTTCGTCTTCAAAATATAATTTCCATATCCAGGCACACATCTAGCTTTTAATGTACCCTATGGGATTTCCCATGCATTTTGACTGACTAAACTTGGTTTTCAGTAGAGTTTTATATCATATATATAAACTTTATGGCATAAGCTATAGCTATATTTGTATTGTTCTTGATTTGTCAATGATCGCTTTGGTCTGCAATCATATAGTGGAAAACCTGAATCTGAGTAAAATCGCCGTCCTTCCGCAAGTTATTGGCAAACATCCTCGCAAAAACAATTG
The DNA here is from genome assembly GCA_029582155.1 of Panopea generosa. Classification (NCBI taxonomy): domain Eukaryota; kingdom Metazoa; phylum Mollusca; class Bivalvia; order Adapedonta; family Hiatellidae; genus Panopea; species Panopea generosa. The sequence continues at coordinate 45,029,734 of CM055896.1, forward strand.
GGGACGAGTTTAACTCAACATACGATCTAAGCGATGAAAGGTTATTTATCACATAACGGCGCCTTTGACCACTAAGCCATGGAGGACTCTTAAAAGAAAATAAGATAGAAGGAAACACATCAAATGCTAAATGATTCATGAAGGAAACAGAGTGACTAAATACTTCTGTGTTCTGGAAATTAAACACTTTTTGTCAAAAGCAATGATCAGCTTAAATTCAGTTTAAATACAAATAATGGTATACACATCCCAAAACATTAACTGACACTGACATTTAAATTTCTACTTTCATCGTGATTCCACTTCTGCAAACGTGTCTGATTTGCCCTCTCATCTAATCATACCAAAGCTTAATGAGCAATCTAAAATTCTACTTGAAGGACCTATTACCGTAACGAAGAAATGTAAGTAAATCTGTAGAAAATGTCTAACAAAATAGTCAAGGTTTCGATGGCTTTACTGTAGAATTTGTTCAAACTGTTTTATTTTAGAAAGATATACACTGACGAGAAAAGGAAACGCCTCATTCTAACTCATTGTACAATAATTTGTTCACCGTGATTCAAAATTAGAAAAGAACAATTCCATTCGCAAATTTCATCATTTAAGAGACTTGATGGTTCATAAAACAGCATTTCATGGTCGCACTATGTTTCAAATTTTGAATTTCAACAGACTGTTCAGAGCAATTTCACTGACACAATCAGTAGCGCGTGTGGCCATCTCTAATAGCAACCACAGCAGCAAGGCGTCATCCATTGGAACCGCACCAGCTACGCAGCAGATACCGTGGGATTCTGACTCGCTCCTCGTGGAGCCCTGCTGTCAGTTCCTGGACGTTGGCAGGCTGCGGTTTGCGTTGACGTTACTGCCGTCTAAGGTAATCCTAAGCGTGTTCAATCGGATTGCAGTCAGATTGAACACGCCGGCGAAGGCACGACGTCAATGTTGCGGGTCTGTTCCTGATGACACGTGCAACTTGAGGTGGCGTGTTGTCATGCTGGAAGACCAGGCCTTGACGTTGGCGGAACATAGGGACAACTACATGACGTAAAATCTGGTTGGTGTAACGCCTGGCTGTGAGATTACCTTGGCACACGACGAGTTGGGACATACACAGATGGTTGATGGCTGCCCAGACCATAACTCCGCCCCCACCGTAACGATTATGCTACAGAACGCAATTTTTAGAGTAGTGTTCGTTACGTCGTCTGTAGACACAGATAGGTCCGTTTGTGTTCGGCAAGTTGTAACGGGACTCGTCACTAAACACTACGTTCTGCCAAATTGAATGCTGACCGCGATGGTTGCGGGCCCAAATACGACGTTATTGACGGTGACTTCACATAAGAACAAGACCGTGGTAGGGTCTGCAACAGCTAATTCCCCGTTCTCTACACCGATTTCTGACTGTATGTCGACTAACAGGACATCCACGGTTACCTACCACTAAACATGACGTGGATTCAGTTTGGGCCCTCTCTTCGAAATTTAGCCTCGGCATTATCAGAAACTGGATAATTGTCAGAAAATCTCTGAAAATATATTAGTATGTCGACTTACACATGTACCTGTCTAAAATTCACTCGATAAAACCACATGGTTGACACGCACAGGCTGCACGAGGAAATCACGAGCAGGTACATAAATTTAACAATGAGCTGAATAAAATCATACGAGTTTTGGTTGATTGAGTTTGTCGGTCAAAGTACATGTACATTTCTGATATTTCCCCCCAAATTTAAAATATGTAACGAAAATTTTCGATGAGGCGTTTCTTTATCTCGTCAGTGTAGGTTAACTTGATGAACGTCCTGTTAACGAATGAGTCATTACAAAAGAAAGAAAGAAAAAAAATAACGACAACAAAATCGTAAAGAAAAAATGTCGACCTAATTCACATTAAATGTTCATATGAATAAGCTTCGGCCAATTTAGTTTTTAAATATTAATGAAAATCAAACATTTTTTTAGTTTCTATCTCGTTTGACAAAATATCCGACATACGAAATTATGTTCTCATGTTTTATGTAGAAAAAGGCCAATACCAGAAATGATGTTTGATTTCGAAAAAGTTTTCATTTCTGTTAATTGAAACTTTAAATGGCGGTCCTTGATTCTTTCAACTTTGGTCCGTCCGTCATATAATATATTATTAATAAACTATTGACTCTAAAATTAATTCCTGTGTATTTGTAAACGTTCTTTGTTCACAATGGTTCTTCATGAAAATAGGAAGCAGACAATGAGACCCTTTATCACCATATGTTTTTAAATTATGCATTGGAATTCTTAATGTTCTGCTTCGAGGTAATTCAGATATAAAAATAATACAAATAGGCGAAACAATGTTTTAGTGTCGCAATATTCTGATGGCGTCCCTATAATCCTTTATACGATTGAAAAATATTAGCAAAACCGTCTTAACCTTGTGAGTTCTGTTACAGAAACGACCGGTGTTGCTTCCTGAATATAAGAACCCGTGCTGGATGGAAAATGGTCATCTGACATGTTTGCCGTACTTCCATTTGATTGGTACTTGTAAAAGTGGAACATCGGATTTTTTCAAGAGGCTTTATCATCATTCTGATATTGTACCCAATAAAGGAATATTTGGGAAGGAATTATGGTACTGGTCATGGAGGCGGTTCGGTATAGGTAAGTGGGAGTTATGTCCTCTTATTATATTAAAACAGAATACGTTGTTTTGAAGAGATTATGTCTTCGTTCTGATAGTAAACATAACAGAAGAGTATTGGGAAGGGAAATATAGTGCCGGTTAAGGAAACGGTTTATATAACATTTACGTGTATGCAAGTAGGAAGAATTTTCCTCTCTGGGCACATCGAATAAATAAATGTTAGAAGTTCGTAAATATTAAAAGAAAATCTGCTCTGAACGATTTTGAATAGAAATATTCAGACATACATACGTATGAGGCTTAGATTGTCCTATGTGTGTCCTAACTGGAAAGTTAAATGAGCGCTATTATTGATATTTGTATTAAAATCTACTCTTATGTGTTCAAATGGGTTATTTTATGTGCTTAGAACAGTTGTTATGCATGTTACACTGTTCTTGATTATATTAGGTTTAGACATGTCATCCTGCATCCTGGATATGTAATTATTTCTTGTTTCTTGGAGTGGAATAGTTTGATTCCGTTCAAAAGTGTATATTATTGACGCATACTGTCAATAAAACAAGTCGATGATTTAATCAACGATCAATATTGGTTGTTACAGCGCAATTTTCCTTAGACAAACAAACGCCGACTTAGTAAAGACATAAACCGTCACACCCTCTCAGATAAAACGTACAGATTTTGCCAATATCGGGTATGACATCCATTGGCAGCTATACAGCTAAGGCAGCGTGATTGCATTGATCGTATCACTGTCCTTATATCCCTTTGTGATATGAGATCCCATTCTTGGAGAAGTGCCGCTTCTAGTTACGGTATAGTCTGGGATTTTACTGGCAGACGTCGAATCCTCTGACCCGGCATATCCCACACATACTCAATTGGAGCCAAGTCTGGTGACATCGCTGGCCATAAGAGAACGTTGATACCATAGGTGTGCAAGAACTGCTGTGTTACGACGAAACGATCTACCTCCCGGATGTAACACTGGGCATACCGTTCTCCTTGGCGTCGCCAAACGCGCTCTCGACCATCAGTGTTGCTAATATTTAACTTGCATTCATCGGTGAACAGTACAGTTTGTCAATGACGCCGTGTCCAACAAAGAACGTTGTTGGCCCATTGTATGCCGACTTTATGCCCAAAATTCGACCTCCGTGCGTGAATATTCTGCTCTTGTAGACGCTACCAACGGCCTGTTTGCTTATTAACAGTGCATTTCTACCAGGGGTTATCGTAGAAGTTTCTACGGTTGGTAGGAACCGATCAAGGAGATGCTGCAACTGCATTCGCCTGAAACATGAACCAATAAGGTTGTCATTCAGCGAAATACACAACTTTGCAAGTACTGTAAGAGACCAGTCCAAAAGACCTGCATTAAAGTGAAACACCTTCATATTTCTTCATACCATTAACACTATTCATGCTCAATTGCTTTGGATCAAAAGCCTGTCTTCGGATAGATGTTACAATACGGATATGAGGTCCTAATGCGGTTTCTTGACTACAAAATGCTTTAGATAAAAAAAAAAATTCCAAACAAGCCACTGCAAAACACTAAAATCACTTTTGTTATGAGTTCTTTATCCTACCACTTCATTTTCGGATAAAACAATAAATTCTAAAAACAAAAGAAAATGGTTAGCACCTGTCCTGCGTAGGCGTGGTCACACTCGGCCTGCCGCTTCGGTGTTGATCCTGTGCATTCTCCTGATAGTTGTCACGTGGCATTCCATTGCGGCGGCCACACCACCTACAGGCGCCCCAGCAACTTACATCCCCACTGCCCTGGTTCGCTGGTCTGTAGGTAAACTACCTATCATGGCCTCGACACATACAGAGCAAATCTGACCTGGCAAATTGTTTTTCCCATTTAATGGAATGTTTTCAGTACATGAAGGCCAAAATTTTCGATAAATTTGAAATAACCAATTTCCACGGGCACGAATACCTGTATGATCAGCTTGGCTCTGTATATGCAACCGGGTGTGACTACGATAATTTTCTGTGGGTCAGAAATAATGACTTTACTCGTAACATCGAGTCATGTATCTATGCTGTGTGTAAATAACATATTAAGAAAAATATATAAAACTGAATTCTTATGTGTGCATTTACTTTGACAAACAATGTCACGTGGACAGAAGGCGAAGCGATACTCGTTCTCGCGTCAGGCCAAGTAGGCCGATGTCATGAAAATACGAATAATGAAGTTCATTGCGGTGCCATGGAGACTAACCGAGTTATCTTCATATTTTGTTGCGTTCTTTGGTTTTAAGGTGTTTATTTTCAATATCATTACTTCTAATGTTAACTATTTCATTAAATGGTAAATATCGTGCGTAACCTAATAAACACACTGTGACACATCTCGAAGTTAACATTTTTTTGTCCTGATTCAAACACATTTACAAGCTTGTTTAAATAGTCTGGAGCTATGGGTTCTTTTGAAATATTCGGTTTGCTAACTTGCCTCAAAATGCCTTTCTTAACCTTGTTTACTAACGAAGACTTACATGGATCATTATAACCCGAAATGGTATGAACCCACGACATATTTTAAATCGCAGTATTTATCTTCGAAACAGATGGATTTGAATTTTCCAAAAAAATAGATAAATAGCCACATGATGATCCTTCGCAGGAACTGGTACACATTCATACTTATTACACCATTTACAAAATGTTCTAAAACTATAATGATAACATTTAAAAGTGCCAGTCGACTTGGAATTCTAAACTAATTGTTTTAAATTTTCGTAGTGAATTTTAAGATCATGGGCATGGGGAATTGTTTCTTCTTCAGTTTCGTTCCAAACTCCTACTTTGAACAAATCTCTCAGCTGTACAAAAGTGAAAACAATTTAATATAAAAGCATGTTAGTTAACTATACAATAACTCACGTCACATGTTATTAATATATAAAATACATATACTTTTAAAATAGTTTTCTTTTCACTTTTTTAACTCCGTCATCAATCCCTAAGTTGGATTTTCCCTGAAGCAGGGTTTATACAGGTAACTTTACATGCCAATGTAATACAATACGCAACACCTCAAAGTAAAATGCAGGTATATACAGATTAACTCTTTTAAGCAATGTTATATAACAACAAACACTATTAGTCTCCCTTTTATAAGCAAAAATAGTGCTGCTATGATTTGCCACAAGTATATTGTAATCTATAAAATACATATCCTTTTATAATGATTTCATTTTTCGCATTTTAAACTCCGCCATCAATCCCAAAGTGAGATTTTCCATGAAGCAAGGTTTATACAGGTAACTTTACATGCTAAACTTATACCAAACGCAACAGGGATTCTCATCCAAATCTGTCATAATTTTATTTTTACAAAATTCTTCTGCTTTTATCTCTAAAATGTTCTTTTGAATAGAAAAAAATCATTTTTTTGGTAAAGTCATTGGGATTTAACGAATAAGCATCATAAAAATATTTATCATTTAGCTCCGGGTGCTCCGCTGGTTCGATAAATGGTGCCCGCACTTGAGTTTCTCTTTTGATAAGCTGGTATCTCGGGTTATCTCCCTTTCCTGTGTTCTTTGTCTCTGGGCATCCACGACGGAAGTGGCCTCTGAGTCCACACCCAAAATAGACGTCGTCGTAGGTGGCAGTTCGTGAGCCGCTCCGAAAGGAATTATTTCTCTCCTCAAACCGACATTGGGCTGTTCCATAGTCCAGAAATGGCTTAATCACCCGTAGAGTAGTAGCAGGCATGAGACAAATTCTTGTCAACAACATATTTAATTGAAGATACAGTTGAGAAAGGCTTAGTGTGTTGTGGTTTTTGTTTTTTCACAGCTCGAACTTCAGCTTGTTTAAGCTTTTTATCGTCTTCGCTATCACTACATAAGCTCGGCGTTTCATACTCGTGCACGGTATTCCAGCCACCGGTGGAACTGTCTACTATTTTAATCAGTTTATTACGTTTTTTCAATACTGCAATAAGTTCATTTGCCAAAACTTCGTTTCTTTTTTCCTGCAAATTTTCTTTAAAAACTCGTGATGCTTCCTCAATTTCAGAATTAAATTCAAACTGTATACGATGAGATTCCGAACGGAATTTAATTTTCTTTTCGTTTAATTTGTAAGTCTTATTATTTAAATCTTTTCTCAAATCTTTACGTTGCACATCTAAATATCCCCTAAATAAACCAAAAGCTTGTAACGCAGAATCTTCCGAAGTTCTCCCCAGTGACTTACTTGTATTCCTTTTATGTCTGTCCTTTTCAATTATTTCTTCCTCCATTAAATATTTTTCCACCCGCAACACAAATGACAATCGATTAGGTTTCTATGTCTGCTCTGCCAATTTTCGAATAACATAACCGCGTTCATCTGTCTATTTATAAACATTTTGGTCACTTCGCACGAGAAAATTTACCAATAGGCCCATATAATTTACATACTTGAAAATCCTGTTCATATTTTTCAGTTCCGAATCACGAAAATGAGTTATTCCGAACTACAATAAATATAGTATAAAAACTAAAATATAATTCGAAATTATGAAATTAAGTGACGTGGCATAGTCATGTTTGGTATTATTTTTGCTGTTCGACTATCGTAAATTTTCAATTAACTATTCTTTAAATGTGTAAAACACTTGTTTTAACAGCAAAGATAGAAGAATGGCATGTTTTATCACTGCATGTTTCGCTAACACATAACACTGAACAAACTAACTTTAACAATAGGTTTCATTAAATGGTAAGATATTAGTAAACCGTTTAAATATTTGACATTCATTGATGTTTTCTCTTAAAGTATGAAAAGTCAAAAATCCAGGCATCCTGTTATAAGTTATTATTCTTGTCAATTATTATGGAAGTAAATTATTAAGCACTACTCCCATCAGTTTCGGACGACAAAGCTTTCTTGTCACTGTTAAGTTATTATAGTTTACTAACATTATTTATTAGGCAAATAACTTGGTATTTGTTCTTTGATACACTGAAGACTTGCTTCTTGTAGAGTATGGGCAAAATAGAATTTGGAAAAACGTGTTAAAACTTGTCTGCATTTTGTGTTTTTGATCCATCGCTCATTGCCTCCTTATAACGTACTGCCGGTTACGAGAGTTTTATATTCATGCAATTAATCTCAAATATACTGAACGGTGCAGCTAATATCTCCGTCAAAGCATCGAGTAGCATTATCAAAATGTGTTGCTATAGAAACAGACAATTATGTATTGATTTAACATAGCTGTGTTTTTTCCTGTTCAATTCCAAATTTAAAGAAAATTGCCTTGATATTTTTCTAGAATATACATAAAATGCATTGAACATTAAATATCAAGTGCCGGGTAGCTGTTCCATTTAGTATATTAGTTTTTGTTCGTTTAGTTTTGTTGTTATTATTGCCTATGTATATGTATGCTACTGTTGCCGTCAGCGTCGTGTTCTTATTTCTTATTTGCTGTTGGAGATGTTACAATATTCAAATTCAGACAAAATCTCCGCCTTATCCGATATCTCGTCATACACATCATGAATGCTTATGTTTTGTTGTGTAACGTTTAAGTCTTTGAAATGGTGCTAGTAATGCGAACAGATCACGCAAACAACTTAGTGGTTAATCATTTCAGACAAGCGACACATATATAAGTCTAAATTGAAATTCAAATGGTTTACCGACCAGTTCCATCCAGAAATAATCCAGAAATGTGTAGACGAAAATGGACACCACCCCAAAATTACTGGTAAGCGAACTTTCCACTCATCATTAATCATACATTTAAACAAGACTTACACTGAAAACAATTATGTTTTGTTACTCCAAAACAATGTTTTGAATTATTTCTATTAATAAATGCATTTTTTTCATAAAAGGACGATTTCTATTGTAGTCTTCGGAATCAAAGACCACATTCAGTGCTTCTCGATAATAGCATACCGATGCTGGGGGCGGGACTTGAAAAGTTCATAACTAACACCTCATGAACATATTCAACAAAACCGAATCTGCTATTTTCATCTTTTGATTGTGTTCTGTGTATATTTGCTTCCGAGATACTATAATAACTTATCAGATGTTTTTGACTATCGCAAAAGCAGGCTTACGTGCTGGGGTGAGTGGACACTAGAGAAGAAAGCAAAGGTGAAATTTGTATTTTAATTTGTACAAAACAAAACTAAATAAGAAATAAAAACATCGGGAGTGAAGTGGAGAGGGGGTAAGAGGGGGTGGTTATCAAGTTGAAATAGGGCTGAGTATTTCCTTTAATACAAATCAAAATTTAAAAATTATATAAAAACACAATCGGGATGTGTTGGGGTGTTGATTGATTAGGCTACTTATTACGTTAATATAGGGCAGAGTGTCTATTTAATTTAAAACAAAATTAAAACACAAACTGAAAAAATTCGGGGATAAGAGTAGGAGGTGGATTTAAAATAAATTTTAGTTATAATTATAGATAAAGCAGATTACTTCATCTAAAGTAAAAAATAATTTAAAAACTAAAAAGTCGGGGAGAGTTGTGTATGGTAATAATTTGCATTTCAAATATGATATTATGCACAATAAATTGTTCATTAGATTGTAGATTAAACTATGTTTTTTTACGTGTTCGTGTTACCTAAATAGCAACTATCAATCAATCCAGGTGACCGACTATGACAGTTAAGGAGTGTTCATGTACATTTCATAGATTAATCATTGTCATAAAAATGATGTGGATACAATTATTTCCTGCACAAAATAATGTCATTGTGGAGAAACCTAGTATAGGCACTACTTTAAGTACCGAATACTTGTAAAGTAGGACATTAAATAAGTACAATATTAGTTTAAACACATCAATAAATCAATTATGCAATTCAACATAAAGTGGTAAGTAGTATCCTTATATCCTTAAAATGATTGAATAAATCGTATAGAATCGTTTGATCATCTGGGCGGAGTTGTCAAAATGATGTTCGCTTATCGCTCGGGGAGGTGAAATTGTGTATGCTCTGTATAATTACAATTCAATGTTTTCGTCTTTTTTTTTAATTGGGTTAAACGCCATTTTCAACACATTTGAGGTTATATATGGCATATTTTACTGGTGGTGGAAGACCTCAGACTGAATTGGACCACCGTCCTTCTGCAAGTAACTGAAAACTCTCGAACCTACTACCTAAGCGGTGAGAGGTTAATGATCTTGAGACTGCGCCTTAGACTTCTCGGCCACGGAGGACCCCAAAGTTTTCATATAAAGTTAAATCGGTCATAAGATGACATTTTGATGACAGTTTGTCTCGATTGCCAGTAAAATGTTACTTTAAAATAATAATTTCTCAAAATATTATGATTAGAAAATTTATCTTAACGTGGCGTTGTTCTGTCATTGCTTTGAACAACTGGAGTTGTATTCACAAACCGTTCTTAAGAAAAGTCCTTATCCTGAGTTAGAATGAATTTAAAATAACAAGCTTAGAGACCTTTTTGAGACCAAAATTTGCAATAGGGACACCTTATATACAGTCAAATAAACGCTCACATTTTATTAATCTATCTGGCATGGTAAACAAGATATCTTAGGTTGTAAATTGGATCTTCAAGCTTAAGTCTAAGAAAGTCTCAAAAATGTTTGATGAATAGGGTAGTGTTCCTGGGCTCTTATCCATGATACTTACTTGATCTAATTTTTATTTCAATGTATATAAGTACATGCATACAATTCTTAAAAAATAGTTTTGCGTTATCAAAGGTTATAGTTATCAACGTATTTTATTTTATTAACAAGGTCACGGTGACCCAATGGACATCTGGTGTAGGTTTTATGAAGTGGATATACCTCAAAATAACCCTTGGGAAGAAGAGCTATTATGGACCACACCTTATTTAGTGCACCATGTCAACCCAAATGTTAAGTTACTCTTGATGTTACGTGATCCAGCAGAAAGGTATTTATTATTGCGACAGCAGTTCTATATTTCCAAATGGACTTTTTTTAATGATTATTATTTATATTCTTCAAGTATGTACACCACACCAGCCGCATATACAGTGTTGCAAGAATATCACAAAAATACATTCCACAGAACCGTTACAAGGTTTATACCTGTTATATTTTAAAGATACATCAACTATATATTTTTCATAAAATTATGGAAGGTCTCATTCGAAGATAATGGTTGATTCCGTCCTTGTAGTTTATCTCATTTATGAGAAACTCGTATATACACAGGTCTGCAGTTTCTGCTATGTTTGTCCATGCTTTAGCATGGCCAATCAGTGACTTTTTCGCTTAACGCGACTTGGCTTTTGGTCAACAAAATTAAAGAATTTTACACTACAGAGACACAATACAATATAAGTTAATGAACATTATATGCGTAAAGAGTGATAAATTGTGGATTCGGATACTTATACAGCTATAACTGACAAACCAAAAATCCCTTTATAAGGTGTTTATTTTTTCTCACCTATTACAGGTTGTATTCGCATTACTTTCATACTAGCAGCGGTTTTACTGCGGAGTCATTCCACAATCACACAGTTAATTCCATATATCTCTGGAAGAAATGCCTGCGAAACCACACTGTCAGGTCATGTACATACAGCAAAAGCTTAATGAAAAAACTACAGGTATGTTGCACGGGACGTTGATTGATATCTAATATATATCTAATATCATCGAAGGAGTATTTTCGGATACATATCTAAACTAAAACTATTACATACAGTTTATCTTTAAAGTACATAGCTTTGACAGATCAGTGACTGAATAATCGTAGATAATGAATCGCTATGGTTTCTGACATAATATTTACTATCAAGTAGCGCTGTTCGAGCCGTTTTTCATTTTTCGATATTAAAGAGAAACAGCGTGTTTTGTTTTGTTTCTCTTTTGCTTTGATATTTGACATGTCATAAACACGGACCCATGACATGGTTGTCAACAATCAGTCAATGGAAACCTTCATGTCAGTCAAACCATCGTACCAGCAACTTGATCTTAATGATCTAGTTGACACTCAGTCAATGGAAACCTCCTTGTCAATCATACTATCGTACAAGCAACTGAATCTTAATGATCTAGTTGACAATCAGTCAATGGAAACATTCATGTCAGTCATACTATCGTACAAGCAACTAGATCTTAATGATCTAGTTGACAATCAGTCAATGGAAACATTCATGTCAGTCAAACCATCGTACAAACAACTAGATCTTAATGATCTAGTTGACAATCAGTCAATGGAAACATCCATGTCAGTCATATTATCGTACAAGCAACAGAATCTTAATGATCTAGTTGACAATCAGTCAATGGAAACATTCATGTCAGTCAAACCATAGTACAAACAACAAGATCTTAATGATCTAGTTGACAATCAGTCAATGGAAACCTCCTTGTTAATCATACTTTTGTACATGCAACTGGATCTTAATAATTTAGTTGACAATCAGTCAATGGAAACCTGCTTGTCAGTCAAACCATCGTACAAACAACTGAATCCTAATAATCTAGTTGACAATTAGTCAATGGAAACCTCCTTGTCAGTCATACTATCGTACAAACAACTGGTCCTTAATAATCTAGTTGACAATCAGTCAATGAAAACCTACTTGTCAGTCAAACCATCGTACAAACAATTGGATCTTAATGATCTAGTTGACAATCAGTCAATGGAAACATCCATGTCAGTCAAACCATCGTACAAGCAACTAGATCTTAATGATCTAGTTGACAATCAGTCAATGGAAACATCCATGTCAGTCAAACCATAGTACAAACAACTGGATCTTAATAATCTAGTTGACAATCAGTCAATGAAAACCTCCTTGTCAGTCAAACCATAATACAAACAACTGGATCTTAATGATCTAGTTGACAATCAGTCAATGGAAACCTCATTGTCAGTCATACTATCGTACAAACAACTGGATCTTAATAATCTAGTTGACAATCAGTCAATGAAAACCTCCTTGTCAGTCAAACCATCGTACAAACAACTGGATCTTAATGATCTAGTTGATAATCAGTCAATGGAAACCTCCTTGTCAGTCACACTATCGTACAAACAATTGGATCTTAATAATCTAGTTGACAATCAGTCAATGAAAACCTCCTTGTCAGTCAAACCATCGTACAAACAACTGGATCTTAATGATCTAGTTGACAATCAGTCAATGGAAACCTCATTGTCAGTCATAATATCGTACAAGAACCTGAATCTTAATGATCTAGTTGACAATCAGTCAATGGGAAACTCTATGTCAGTCATACTAGCGTACAAGCAACTGAATCTTAATGATCTAGTTGACAATCAGTCAATGGAAACATCCATGTCAGTCAAACCATCGTACAAGCAACTGAATCTTTATAATCTAGTTGACAATCAGTCAATGGAAACCTCCTTGTCAGTCATACCATCGTACAAACAACTGGATCTTAATGATCTAGTTGACAATCAGTCAATGGAAACCTGCTTGTCAGTCATACCATCGTACCAGCAATTTGATCTTAATGATATCAAGCCGACCATCAGTCAATGGAAACATCCTTATCAGTCAAAACATTGTACAAACAACTGGATCTTAATGATATAGTTGATAATCAGTCAATGGAAACATCCATGTCAGTCAAAACATCGTACAAGCAACTGAATCTTAATGATATAGTTTACAATCAGTCATTGGAAACACCCTTGTCAGTCATACTATCGTACAAGCAACTTGATCTTAATAATCTAGTTGACAATCAGTCAATGGAAACCTTCTTGTCAGTCAAACCATCATACCAGCAATTTGATCTCAATGATATCTAGCCGACCATCAGTCAATGGAAACCTCCTTATCAGTCAAAACATTGTACAAACAACTGGATCTTAATGATATAGTTGACAATCAGTCAATGGAAACATCCATGTCAGTCAAAACATCGTACAAGCAACTGAATCTTAATGATCTAGTTGACAATCAGTCAATGGAAACATCCATGTCAGTCAAACCATCGTACAAACAACTAGATGTTAATGATCTAGTTGACGATCAGTCAATGGAAACCTCATTGTCAGTCAAACCATCGTACAAGAAACTGAATCTTAATGATCTAGTTGACAATCAGTCAATGGAAACATCATTGTCAGTCAAACCATCGTACAAGCAACTGAATCTTAATGATCTAGTTGACAATCAGTCAATGGGAAACTCCATGTCAGTCATACTATCGTACAAGCAACTGAATCTTAATGATCTAGTTGACAATCAGTCAATGGAAACATCCATGTCAGTCAAACCATCGTACAAGCAACTGGATCTTAATGATCTAGTTGACAATCAGTCACTGGAAACCTCCTTGTCAGTCATACTATCGTACAAGCAATTAGATCTTAATGATCTAGTTGACAATCAGTCACTGGAAACCTCTTTGTCAGTCATACTATCGTACAAGCAACTGAATCTTAATGATCTAGTTGACAATCAGTCAATGGAAACCTCCTTGTCAGTCATACTATCGTACAAGCAACTGAATCTTAATGATCTAGTTGACAATCAGTCAATGGAAACCTCCTTGTCAGTCATACTATCGTACAAACAACTGGATCTTAATAATCTAGTTGACAATCAATCAATGAAAACCTCCTTGTCAGTCAAATCATCGTACAAACAACTGGATCTTAATGATCTAATTGACAATCAGTCAATGGAAACCTCATTGTCAGTCATACTATCGTACAAGAACCTGAATCTTAATGATCTAGTTGACAATCAGTCAATGGGAAACTCTATGTCTGTCATACTTGCGTACAAGCAACTGAATCTTAATGATCTAGTTGACAATCAGTCAATGGAAACATCCATGTCAGTCAAACCATCGTACAAGCAACTGAATCTTTATAATCTAGTTGACAATCAGTCAATGGAAACCTCCTTGTCAGTCATACCATCGTACAAACAACTGGATCTTAATGATCTAGTTGACAATCAGTCAATGGAAACCTGCTTGTCAGTCATACCATCGTACCAGCAATTTGATCTCAATGATATCTAGCCAACTATCAGTCAATGGAAACATCCTTATCAGTCAAAACATTGTACAAACAACTGGATCTTAATGATCTAGTTGACAATCAGTCAATGGAAACATCCATGTCAGTCAAAACATCGTACAAGCAACTGAATCTTAATGATCTAGTTTACAATCAGTCAATGGAAACACCCTTGTCAGTCAAACCATAGTACAAACAACTGGATCTTAATGATCTAGTTGACAATCAGTCAATGGAAACCTCATTGTCAGTCATACTATCGTACAAACAACTGGATCTTAATAATCTAGTTGACAATCAGTCAATGAAAACCTCCTTGTCAGTCAAACCATCGTACAAACAACTGGATCTTAATGATCTAGTTGATAATCAGTCACTGGAAACCTCCTTGTCAGTCATACTATCGTACAAACAACTGGATCTTAATAATCTAGTTGACAATCAGTCAATGAAAACCTCCTTGTCAGTCAAACCATCGTACAAACAACTGGATCTTAATGATCTAGTTGACAATCAGTCAATGGAAACCTCATTGTCAGTCATAATATCGTACAAGAACCTGAATCTTAATGATCTAGTTGACAATCAGTCAATGGAAACATCCATGTCAGTCAAACCATCGTACAAGCAACTGAATCTTAATAATCTAATTGACAATCAGTCAATGGAAACATCTATGTCAGTCAAACCATCGTACAAGCAACTGAATTTTAATGATCTAGTTGACAATCAGTCAATGGAAACCTCCATGTCAGTCAAACCATCGTACAAGCAACTGAATCTAAATGATCTAGTTGATAATCAGTCAATGGAAACCTCCTTGTCTGTCAAACCATCGTGCAAACAACTTGATCTTAATGATCTAGTTGACAATCAGTCAATGGAAACCTCCTTGTCAGTCAAACCATCGTACAAACAACTGAATCTTAATGATCTAGTTGACAATCAGTCAATGGGAAACTCCATGTCAGTCATACTATCGTACAAGCAACTGAATCTTAATGATCTAGTTGACAATCAGTCAATGGAAACCTCCTTGTCAGTCAAACCATCGTACAAGCAACTGAATCTTAATGATCTAGTTGACAATCAGTCAATGGGAAACTCCATGTCAGTCAAACCATCGTACAAGCAACTGAATCTTAATGATCTTGTTGACAATCAGTCAATGGGAAACTCATTGTTAGTCAAACCATCATACAAGCAACTGAATCTTAATGATCTAATTGACAATAAGTCAATGGGAAACTCCATGTCAGTCAAACCATCGTACATGCAACTGAATCAAAACTATCTAGTTGACAATCAGTCGATCGGAGTGGTTTTCAATGACAGTCATAACATACACATTCAAATTATTCCAGTTTACCTTACACGGACCATCGAGTCTGCGAATAAATAACAGCAAACACATCTACCGTCGTTAATAACCTGAAACCACGTACCATTTCCTCTTTATAACAACTTATCTTAATTACGGGTAATGTAAATTGAAGATTATCTACCATTTATGCGAGCCGTAGTAACAGACTATTTTCTCTAAATTTTTATCACTTTTGCCTTCATTTAAAGTAAAGTTTTACATCCGTTTCTGTATTGTATACTTGTGCCATTCTCATCTTCATTTCAGGCGCCGATTTACACGAGTATCTATATCGTTCACTTGTGTCACTCACCTTCATTTCAGGTGCCGATATACACCAGTTTCTGTATCGTACATTTGTGTCACTCACCTTCATTTGAGGCGCCGATTTCCACGAGTTTCTATATCGCACATTTGCGTCACTCTAACATTCATTTCAAGCGCCGATTTATACGTGTTTCTTTATTGTACACTTGTGTCACTGTCACCATCATTTCAGTTGCCGATTTACACGAATTTCTTTATCGTAAATTTGCGTCACATACCTTCATTTCAGGTGCCGATTTACACGAGTTTCTATATCGTACATTTACGAGAATGGTTGAAAGTATTTCCAAGAGAGCAAATATTTATATTTAGAAATGAGGACTATACTGCAGATATGAAAATGACACTGAAGAATGTCTTCTTATATTTAAATGTGTGTAAGTATAATGCTTATGACAAGAGTTATAAAAATATACCATGCATAAATTGGTAATAACAATTATTTAAATAAAAGTATAAACTGTTACAAAAGTAGACAAAACAGCAAATGTATCATTAGCAACTTGTTCTAACTGTGCAGCTTGGGGGCCGATTAGCTCAGTCGTAAGCACATCTGACTATCAATCCAGGGGTCGTGAGTTCGGCAACAATCTCCATGATGATTGATTTACGGCATTGCGTTTCATTATCATTCGTCTCTCATCACTGATTCAAGTGGGAAAGTTATCAGTTACTTGCGGAGATAGGTGTGCTCGTGTACTGGTTAATTTCCAGGATCTCAGGAAATAGTGGTTAGGTTACCTGAACGTCTGTTAGCCTTCGATGGCAGAAAAATGACGCTAAATATTCAATCAATCTAATCTAGTTGTGCAGCGATTTAATCTTTTATCTTTTGGTGTTTACATTATATTTATTTTTATTCAAGCGACTCCTAGTGAGGACAAACTGAAACAAATGGAGGCATTACCGCCCTTTTATGCAACAGGGAGAAAGTCAAAAGCTGGACCGATGAAACCAGAGACTAAACAAATGCTAATTGAGTTATATAAGCCATTTAACGAAGAATTAGCTGTACTCTTAGATGACGAACGATTTTTGTTTAGAGACAGATCCTTCGCATAGAACGTTCGTATGACATGAACTACAATAACAAATGCAACACAATCTAAAAGGCTGCCTGTGGACATTAATACTAAAAGGAACAGATAACCAGACACCTGAGAGTTAATGTACCTGGCACCGGTTTCACTAATCATCTCCATTTGAGAAATTCCTCAACTCTTTTTTTTAAATACTTTATAACTTCATTTACATCGAACATGTTGCATGTTTTCCTAACCAATGAATACAGATTTGTTTCCAATTATTTTATGTGTGGTAATTTAATGTATAATGAGATCAATTGATTGTCTAGAGAAATTGAGAATTTTTAGTTGAGGAAAATCTGAAGTTGAGATGTTTAATGAAACTAGGAGTTGATATTTTATGTATTTTCTCAAAAAGTATTTAAGCAATTTCCTTGAAATTTGGCCTTGATTAAGAGAAAACATTTAGGCTTAATACGTAATTATATGGCAATGTCGTATACAAATTGTATTAACCTTACTCAATAATTCAACGAACAGTAGAACTTTGATGTTTAGAACCCGATGGGACTGGAAAAATAATTCGAGTTAAGGGTTGTTCGAGTCAAGTATAGTTCAACACCATACCATACATGTACATGCATATACACAGTAATAGGAATACGGCCGGTACCAGATAAATGGTTTGAGCTATATGTGGTGTTTCAGCCATCCGTGTTCGAGCCAACGAATTTTTACTCTATTGGACAATTATACAAAAGTGGCGGGTTAGTTGTTCTGTTCAGTATACAATACATACTATCTGATAAAAGGATGTTATATTACCCCTTAACTTCATATAGACGCCTTTACACACCTCTAATAAAGACGCTTTTTGAAACCTCTAATATAGAATGCTTTTGAATTATTTGGTGAATTATGTTTATATTAACTGACAGAGTGGAAAACAGTGCAGGAAGTGTTCAGATTGCTCGTTACGAGCGAACTATAAGCGAACTAGTGTGAGGATTAAGACTGTCAGATAAGGGGTTCATTAACAAAATTAAAAAAGTTATGACTTGACTAACATTATGCATCGATATTGGGTTTTCATTTTTTAAAATAAACATGTATTCTATCATCTGGAAGAGTACAACTGATTTAAATTAAAACTAAAAACGACTGTTTCGGAAGTTTAATGAGCCTTTAATAAAATTCTGAAGTTGTATACGCGAATTAATACAAAGGTCGGGTGAATCGGCATCTTATCAACGACGTTCAAGGTTGTGTTTTACGTGAGTGTTATAAAATATACGTATTTGTGGCATTACATAGTAAAAAAAGGGTTGATATGTGTAAACATGAATAAAAAAGAAAGATAGAGAGGTATAGAGAAAGAAAAGGGAGAAACATTGTGGTTGCTTGTTGTGTCCTGTTTTTTTTATTATTTATACAGTGTTTCCTACCTCTATTCTCTTTTTCTCTCGAGGCTGGCTCGAGCTTCCATTTGGATATTAACAAGTTAGTCATAAAGTAATTTGGACATGCTTGAGTGGACATAAAACTCATCATTCATTTAATGTTTTTTTTCGCAGGCGTCTGAATAACTTTCGAAATTTGAGGCTTTCTCCACATTGTTATATAATGCAAATTTGAGGCTTTCACCACATTGTTATATAATGCAAATTTGAGGCTTTCTCCACATTGTTATATAATGCAAATTTGAGGCTTTCACCACATTGTTATAAAATGCAAATTTGAGGCTTTCACCACATTGTTATATAATGCAAATTTGAGGCTTTCACCACAATGTTATATAATGCAAATTTGAGGCTTTCTCCACATTGTTATATAATGCAAATTTGAGGCTTTCTCTATACTTTTATATAATGCACCAGTTAGAATTTGTTTACATATTCCAGAATGCAGGTACTAAAAATTGCTGCCGACACAACATAACTGTTTCCATGGAAATTAAAATTAAATATTTTAAACACTTGTGATTTAGTTATTTTGCTGTATCAAAAATGTATATTCTGAATAAAAGCTTGCATATGTTTTAGAGGTCATATTGTTGTATTCCCATAATTTATTGCTGTTAATAAAACGCATGTCAGCGATGTATGACTAAAATACCTGTTAAGCCAATGACAATTCGTGTTATTCTTATACCTTCATATGGCAGCATAAATCGTATTGTCAGAGAGTTTTGTCTTTTGTTGTCTTGTCTGGTGGATGTTTTACTTAACTATCTTGTTTTGAGATTTCTTGGTTGATTGTATTGTCATGCTTCGTCTTTTTTCCTTTTGTTTACTCCTTTCACGTCTTGTCTAATCTTAATTCCCTCAATTCGGTGTTCTCCTTACTCATGTGCTACATAAATTAAAATGTTTTCGTCGTGCCAATAATAAAAACAATCGACGCGATTGTGCCGATAGCCTCGTCCTTAATAATTTGCAGGTGTCTTAAATATCAAATATAGGGTAGTTGTTGTTGTTGAACTTATCGCGGGACGCTATTTAATACATTCTGACCGTAAAACACGCATTACAGAAGCAGAAAAAAACACATGTTTCTGAACAAAAATTTCATAAAATAGCTCTGTTTATATGATAGCATTTAAATAATCAATGTTAATATTTTATCCTAAAATAAAACTTCTACTGTCGCGTTTGATTATTTAATTGGTACCGTTCGTTTAAAAACAGAAAGGTATGCAGTGTGCTTTTTGAACAAGTCCCATAAGCTCAGTCGGTAGAGCACGAAACTTCTGATTTCGGGGTTACGGGTTCAATTCCCGTGACTGGTCAACTAAAATTACTAACATTCGCTCGGATGGGACCTCAAACCGAGGTTCCGTGTGATGATGCTTTACACCGATCACACTAAAGAACCAGAAGAAACTTACGACGTGTTTCTATCTGTATCATGAACTATCCACACAAGCAAGCAACTACTAACTCTTCTGGGAAAACCGGTAATGATTTTTATCGTCTTCTTATATACAGCTTTCTACTCTTTTACAATTCCTAATTTCATTGTCCGTCTTTTGAATGGGGTTTATCGCCATTTTGAACACATTTCATGTTGCATATGACATATCCAGTTTTACAGGTGGAGGAAGACCTCAGTCTGAGTCAGACCGAGTAGAACCATCGTCCTTCCGCAAGTAACTGGCAAACTTTCTCACTTTATATACCTTTTTTTAGCGAGCGGGACTTAAACCTACGACCTAAGCGATGAGAGGTAAGTGATCTTAAGGGAGCGCCTTAGACCACTCAGCAACGGAGGACACCGTCGTTATCCTAAAGTGTACCACATATTAATCACGAGTTCTATAGATAAAAACGCGTGTATTTATATATGTCTGTGTGTGGTAAAATTTATTTAGCTGAACTCATTTCAATATATATATATAGCCGGGCCCGATTAGCTCAGTCGGTTACGCCTCTGACTATCAATCCAGGGGTCGTAAGTTCGAATCCCCCGCCCGGCAACAGTCTCCGTGATGATTGATATACGACATTGTGTCTCATTTTCATTCGTCTCTCACCACTGATTCAAGTGGGAAAGTTATCAGTTACTTGCGGAGATGGGGTGTGCTCGATTACTGGATAATCCCAGGAAACAGTGGTTAGGTTAACTGATCGTCTGTTAGCCCTCGATGGCATAAAAATGACGCTAAATATTCAATCAATCAATCAATCAATCAATTCAATATATATAATTATTTTATAAAATATCTTCTCAATGAGGTAGCCATAATAAACATTTTAGTCCAATTAAAAGTGTTACATTTAGACAAATAGAAACGGAATAATTGTAAGAAAATGAATCATATGAGCTTAGACGTTGAAGTACTTAGTAAGTTTCAATATATGTTTTGTTCTTTGATAATATACATATGTTTTTAAAGGGAATATATCAGAATATCTTTAAATTTTAAAATTTGCTGAAACATTTGCATCCAATATCACATATTGAACAGGAGTTTCTAAGCTAAAAGATATGTACCGCTTAAAATTGCAACATATTTTGTGACAGTATTTTCGATTAGATCCGTAACAGATTTACACGTAGTAAAAACAACTTCAAATTTTCCATACTGTGCGGTCTACTAGCCCTTTCTCAAGGTAACAACAACTGCCAATTTACCATACCGTGCGGCCTACTGGCCCTTTCTCAAGGTAACAACAACTGCTAATTTACCATACCGTGCGGTCTACTGGCCCTTTCTCAAGGTAACAATAACTGCAAATTTTCCATACCGTGCGGCCTACTGGCCCTTTCTCAAGGTAACAACAACTGCTAATTTACCATACCGTGCGGTCTACTGGCCCTTTCTCAAGGTAACAACAACTGCCAATTTACCATACCGTGCGGCCTACTGGCCCTTTCTCAAGGTAACAACAACTGCTAATTTACCATACCGTGCGGTCTACTGGCCCTTTTTCAAGGTAACAACAACTTCCAATTTTCCATACCGTGCGGTCTACTAGCCCTTTCTCAAGGTAACAACAACTGCTAATTTACCATACCGTGCGGTCTACCGGCCGTATCCCCATACCTACTGGCCCTTTCTCAAGGTAACAACAACTGCAACATATTTTGTGACAGTATTTTCGATTAGATCCGTAACATATTTAAACGTAGTAAAACAACTTCCAATTTTCCATACCGTGTGGTCTACTAGCCCTTTCTCAAAGTAACAACAACTGCCAATTTACCATACCGTGCGGCCTACTGGCCCTTACTCAAGGTAACAACAACTGCTTATTTACGATACCGTGCGGTCTATTGGCCCTTTCTCAAGGTAACATCAACTGCAAATTTACCATACCGTGCGGTCTATTGGCCCTTTCTCAAGGTAACATCAACTGCCAATTTTCCATACCGTGCGGTCAACTGGCCCTTTCTCAAGGTAACATCAACTGCAAATTTACCATACCGTGCGGTCTACTGAACCTTTCTGAAGGTAACAGCAACTGCTTATTTACCATACCGTGCGGTCTACTGGCCCTTTCTCAAAGTAACATAAACTGCAAATTTACCATACCATGCGGTCTATTGGCCCTTTCTCAAGGTAACAACAACTGCCAATTTTCCATACCGTGCGGTCAACTGGCCTTTTATCAAGGTTACAACAACTGCCAATTTTCCATACCGTGCGGTCTGCTAGCCCTTTCTCAAGGTAACAACAACTGCCAATTTACCATACCGTGCGGTCTACCGGCCGTATCCCCATACCTACCGGCCCTTTCTCAAGGTAACAACAACTGCAACATATTTTGTGACAGCATTTTCGATTAGATCCGTAACAGATTTACACGTGGTAAAACAACTTCCAATTTTCCATACCGTGAGGTCTACTAGCCCTTTATCAAGGTAACAACAACTGCCAATTTACCATACCGTGCAGTCTACTGGCCCTTTCTCAAGGTAACAACAACTGCTTATTTACCATACCATGCGGTCTACTGGCCCTTTCTCAAGGTAACATCAACTGCAAATTTACCATACCGTGCGGTCTACTGGCCCTTTCTCAAGGTAACAACAACTGCCAATTTACCATACCGTGCGGTCTACTGGCCCTTTCTCAAGGTAACATCAACTGCAAATTTTCCATACCGTGCGGTCAACTGGCCCTTTCTAAAGGTAACAACAACTGCCAATTTACCATACCGTGCGGTATACTGGCCCTTTCTCAAGGTAACAACAACTGCCAATTTACCATACCGTGCGGTCTACTGGCCTTTTCTCAAGGTAACAACAACTGCCAATTTACCATACCGTGCGGTCTACTGGCCCTTTCTCAAGGTAACATCAACTGCAAATTTTCATTACCGTGCGGTCAACTGGCCCTTTCTAAAGGTAACAACAACTGCCGATTTACCATACCGTGCGGTATACTGGCCCTTTCTCAAGGTAACAACAACTGCCAATTTACCATACCGTGCAGTCTACGGGCCTTTTCTCAAGGTAACAACAACTGCCAATTTACCATACCGTGCGGTCTACTGGCCCTTTCTAAAGGTAACAACAACTGCCAATTTTCCATACCGTGCGGTCAACTCTCCTTTTCTCAAGGTTACAACAACTGCCAATTCTCCATACCGTGCGGTCAACTGGCCCTTTCTCAAGGTTACAACAACTGCCAATGTTCCATACCGTGCGTTCTACCTTCACTTTCTCAAGGTAACAATAACTGCCAATTTTCCATACAGTGAGGTCTACCGGCCCTTTTTCAAGGTAACAACAACTGCCAATTTTCCATACCGTGCAGTCTACCGGCCCTTTCTCAAGGTAACAATAACTGCCAATTTTCCACACCGTGCCGTCTACCGGCCCTTTCTCAAGGTAACAACAACTGCCAATTATCCATACCGTGCGGTCTACCGGCCGTATCCCCATGGTTTCTGGCTCTTTTTCAAGGTAACAACAACTGCCAATTGTCCATACCGTGCGGTCTACCGGCCGTATCCCCATGGTTACTGGCTCTTTCTCAAGGTAACAACAACTGCCAATTGTCCATACCGTGCGGTCTACCGGCCGTATCTCCATGGTTACTGGCCCTTTCTCAAGGTAACAACAACTGCCAATGTTCCATACCGTACAGTCTACCGGCCGTATCCCCATAGCTACTGGCCCTTTCTCAAGGTAACAACAACTGCCTCCAGTTTCACGTATCTCAACTTTCTCAACGTGTAATTAGCTCGAGCAATGATTTAGAAAAATTGAAAATTTTTAGTTGAGGAATCCTCATCTTCAAATTTTAGTTAAATCGGTCCCAGTTTTGCAAATAGGAATTAAAACTGGGAGAAACGTGGTCAAATTATGAGTGGGGTAAAGCTCAAAAATGTTTAAAAATAACACGTTTTCTGTCAAATGATCACATTCAAGTTAATACATAAACCATCGTTTATAAATTCTCATATATATATATATTGAATTCATCGAAGAGGTTACCAAAAATATAGTATTTAAAGCAACACATCCACGTTTAAACTTTTTTAAAAAGTTTTTCAATTGAGTTGTGAGCACATTTCCCCATACATAAATATATGGTCAGTGAGCTGTATATGTGCTAACAAACACTATCCAGAACGCTTTTTTAAAAGATGTCCAAATTATAAAGCGTGACAAATGCTTTATGAATTATTTTTAAATTGCTGAGGATTCCAACTTGGCTTTAAATTGAATTATGCGAGTCGTATTAAAAAACTTCACGTTTTACTGCGTAATGTACTTTACCTGCCTTGAAAGTCATTTTGATATTTTTTTTTGACTCGGGTGAGTTACACGCTTGTTTTATAAAGTGTTAGTCACGCATTATAATGTGGGCATCATTTTGTACGGGATTGTGTTTATATGCTCATATACAGCTAATTGATCATATGTGTGTATGGGAAATGTTCTTATAACTCAATTAATTCTTTTTTTTAAAAGTTCAAACGTGGATGTGTTGCTTTAAATACACGTGGTAGATGAGCCAGACAGGTGAGTATCAGCTGTTCATAAAATATTTAGATTTTTCTATTTATATTTTACAAGCATGGCGGTAGTGTATTTTATTTATGCAACAAATCAAACAATGAAAATATATTGTGGACATTGTACTATGTCATTTGTTTAAAAAAAGAGTTCATAAAATAAACCAAACGCTACAATAATACCAAACAAATTAAGAAGAATTATTCTTTTTTTATTATAGCTCGTCTATCAGTACTTGAAGTACTTTGATTTTAACAAAATGAATTCAAATTAACCATGCAAATGAACATTGGTTGGAATTTAGTCCTGATAATTGTTTTTTGCTTCCTATGAATTAATTAGTATCATTTATACATTGAACTGAACATGATCGATATGTACCGTTGTTGAATTTCTGGACATTGTCATTTATTGCGTATAATATTAAATATTTACAATTCACAAACAATGGCATCGGCTGGTGACAGAAGGTGTGTTTCAGCTGTGAATAATGTATATGTGCAGGTATTTTAACTATACAGCCATGTTGACACAAAGGGTAGATAAAACATGACGCGTAAAATATGAAAAGTGTTCTATAAAATCAGACATTATTTTTTCTATCTAAGAATGTGTATTTAAATGTATGTGGCATAATTAACATTCAAAATATTGATTTCCTGATAATCAATTACACTTTGTTTTAACTTCGTGTAAGCGTTTGTTAAATCATGAAGTGGCAAAATACACTAACAATTCAAATTACAGTGATATCTTTAAACGGTAAGTGTTTTTGTTTGTTTCCTGTTGTTGTGTTTTTGTTGTTGTTGTTTTTTTTGTTTTTTTTTTGTTGTTGTTGTTGTTGTGTTTTTTTCTAGATTGAACCTAGTTAATCATCGCAGACAAGAAACGCATTGGTTTCCCATATTTACAATTGATAATAGCAGTATTTTACAAGTAAGCATTATGAATACAACAAAGCATTTGTTAAAGTATCAGTAGTACTGATAGCCTGATTTTGGTGAATATGCATACGCCTTCCTAATTTGAGTGATGTTATTGCAGCATTTGGTTTAATTATGCAATATTTTTCAAAAATGACGTAATGTGTTCACAATACATTTTTATTGTTTGATAAATCCATGCTTGATACACCAATGCTAAACTTATTCGGCATTTTACCCAGATTTTTTATATGACCTGTTTTTGAAGATATAAACGGTTTCAAACTATTTTATTTCATTCGAAATGTAATTCCATTCCCGTATAGATGACATGAGAAATGAGTTATAGGTAACAAATGATTTAATCTGTAGAACGGACCCAGTTTTCCTGTTTTGTCCTGTTAAATAGCAATGTTGGGGAAGCCACATTTGATACGACGGGAATACGATCTCTGGCCACGAGTTTTTTATGATGGGGTACAAATCCGGCTATTTTCCGTCACTTCAGG
This sequence comes from Panopea generosa, assembly GCA_029582155.1. Taxonomy (NCBI): domain Eukaryota; kingdom Metazoa; phylum Mollusca; class Bivalvia; order Adapedonta; family Hiatellidae; genus Panopea; species Panopea generosa. The sequence goes on from CM055896.1 coordinate 45,056,009, forward strand.
AAAGAAAAATGTTAATATCTTCCTTAATACTGAAACGATTTACATGCGATCAAGTGCAGATAAACGGAAAAAACTGAGAGATGTGGCTCACACACAGAAAAAGTATGAATGAAACTTTTACTTTCATCGCAACTTACGGTGATTTTATTGAATGATAAAGTCCCTTCTAATAAATAATCGCCATTGCTATTTAATTTCAAAATTTGGGTACATGTAAACCAAAAATAGTTGTATAGCTTATTGATAGCTTAATATACAATAGAACGAATTATTAGTAAGGAATTGTAAAGCAGTGGTACAAATTCCAACAAAAAATGCTTAAATACATTTCTTGATCTTTTATACATGTTTTATTATTTTGTCAAAATTTTGAACTATAAAATATGTGCAAATGTAAAATACCAATAGTAGTCCAGGAAATCTACTGCGAGATTGAGCTAAATCCAGGCCCAACGATTGACTCAAATCATGGCTTATATATAGTACATCAAAACATTCGCATTATAAGAAACAAGCTTGATTATATTAAAAATCATTTTCTGGACTTTCACATTTCATGTTTTACAAAGACTCATTTGTCAACGAATGTACATAAATACTTTTAGGACTAGAAGATTTTGACCATGACAATACATGCCACTCAGGCGGTGTCTTAGTTTAGGTTTCTGGACATTTAATACCTAAGCGACTAATAGAAATTGAACATTTTCTTCCAGAATCACTTTGGATAGAAATAAAAGACAAAATTCGTTCATTTTTAATCTGTACGTTAAATCATCTCCAGCATTATACTGTCGAATTTTAGGAGAAAGTAAATATGTGTATAGAAAAAGCAACGGAAAACATACAACAGTAATATTAGTTGGAGACATAAGTAAAGACCAACTCACTTTGTCGAACCATAAATTTCGTGATTTGCTCATACTTAATAATATGACAAATGTAATATCTGAACCAACAAGAATAACTGAAAATACAAGAACATAACTCGACCCTATAGCTATAACAAGTGATATTATAATTTACGACTCCTGTGTCTTTAAAACAGACAATTCTATTAGTGACCATTTATGAAAATACGCTCACATTCAACTAAAATTCAATTCTAATATTTCTTATAAACGTAGGGTATGGAGCTATAAACGCGCCGACTTCAACAAATTTAATAATATTATAGCTTCAACGGACTGGGCCGTTTTAAATAAAAGTACCATAGTTATTGCATGTAATTTGATTACCTTTAAATCTATCGAGTTGGCCAAAATGTGTATCCCTACAGATTTGGTTACTATTCGCCCCAACGATAAACCATGATTCAACTCTGATATTCGTCGTACATCCCGCCAAAGGTAAAGGCTATTAAAACTGGAGCTGTTTCTGATTGGGAAAATTATAAAAATCTTAGAAATAAAGTCAATAATATGGAGGAAAAAACATGCTAAAGAAATATCTTACAATAACATTGAATTCAATTTAAATGACCACAACTCTACAAATCCCCGACAGCACTAGAAAATCATAAAACATCTAGTTAAATATAATGCTAAAAGTTGTGAACGTATACCAGCGTTAAAAGTATGTCAATCTCTGGCTATCTCAAACAGTGAAATAGCTAACATTCTCAACAATTATTTTGTATCTATCTCAGAAGAAGATGATTCTAAGTCATCTCTACCTGTTTTTAACTTGAAAACAAATACTCCTCTGAACCATTTTCATATAAGTAAACAGGAAATTAAAGATGTTTTATCAAATTTAAAGACTAAAAAGCAAGTGGTCCGGACGAAGTCACCGAATGTTGAAAGAAACATCACATACACTATGTGTGCTATTACATTTATTATTGATTCGTTCTCTACAAGAAGGTTTTTATTCTAGATGTTGGAAATTAGCACATGTAATGCCTTTGTTTAAAAACGGAGAAAATGACATAATAATGATAGTAATAATTATAAACCCGTCTCTTTGATGAGTTGTGTAGGAAAAGCTATGGAGCGTTTTGTTTTTAAGCATATGTATAATAATTAACATGACACCAATTTGATATTTCCAAAACGATCGTTTTTTTTACCGGGTCATTATACTGTATATCAACGTATTGATATTTATAACCAAATATGCAAAGCGTTTGGTGACAAAGAATCAACATGTATATTTTTGTGATATATCCAAAGCTTTCGATAGAGTTTGGCACCGAGGTCTCTTTTTCAGACTTCGTAAATATGGTTTTACTGGAACATTGGTTAACTGGTTATCTAATTATCTTTCTGATAGAAACCAAAAGGTATTTTTTTAAACTTCTGGGCCCGGTTTATCGAAAATACTTTAGTCTGCTATTTTACTTAAACTCAAATAGTGTGCTCAATTTAAGTATAAAATTGAGCACACTATCGAGTTTAAGTAAAATAAGAGACTTAAGTATTTTTGTGAAAACAGAGCCTGTTTCCGATCTGAGATATCTAAACGAAGGTGTTCCTCAAGGATCAGTCCTAGGTCCACTGCTGTTTCTAATATACGTAAATGATATAGCAGATTCCTGTTATGTTTCTTAAGACCTTTAGCAAATAATTCACTTGCTATTTCTATAAATCGTATTAATACTATGGAAACGATACTGAATGGAGATTTGTAAAGAATATCTAGTTGGTTCAAACAATGGTTAGTTAAATTTAACCAATTAAAAACAATTGTTATGGGTTTGTTTCTCTTTCAAACGGAAACAGCATCTTGGAATCACAGTAAGTCAAAATGGTTCATGTCATCAACAAATATATATATCTAATATTATTTCGTCTGCTTCAAAGGTATAAGGCTCGATGAAATTATTAAAGTTAAAATTACAAAGGATAACCCTTAATCACATATATGTAACTTACTTAAGACCTATACTAGAATACGTATCATTAGTTAGGGACAAGTATACTATTTACTAGAATGAATCTCTTGAAGAAATATAAAGCAGCTAGAACTCTTACAGGCCTTACTTGTTCGGTTTTTTATTGACCGCTTGTTACGTGCAATCGGAAAGGTTTCTTTATCAGATCGAAGAAAATATCAAAAATTAGTTTTAGTTTACTTGCATGATCTTTTTCACCATTAATACTAAATAACAATCCACACAATTTAAGAAACGGTAATGATCTTGTAACCTTGCCAAGACAAACTGAAATTTATTCTAAATCTGTTATACCATCCTCCATAAAAGTATTGAATGAACTAGACCCAGAGGAACGCGATTCAGCTTCCTTGCCTTCATTTAAAAGAAAATTAAAATAGTTTAATCCACTAAGAGTCTCGAATTTCTTTTTTACATGCTAAAGACGGTTAGCAGTATTTCACGTCCGTATCAGAAACAAATGTAGTAACCAGATTTATTTTACAATCATTTAAGACCGAATCTCAATTGCGATTGTGGCTGTGAACTAGAGGACGCCGAGCATTATTTATTTAGATGTGCTCTATACTTTACCATGATTATTTATTTATAAATTTCACCCTTTAAGTGGAAATGGACAACTACTGGGAAATGAACACCTAACAAATGAGCAAAACGAACTGATATTTTCTGAAGCTCAAAAGTTTGTCAAAAATACAAAACGTTTCCAATAAAACAATAAAACTTATGTCACTGTCCATTTAAATGTCTTTAATTCGGAGAACTATGGGACGGGGTGCGTATGGCTTTCCGCGGGTCGCGGATGACCATGGCGAGCGGGACACGATCAAATATTTCGTTGTTTTTCTTCTTTTTATTCTCTGAAACATTTATGTTTTTTCCACTTAAACATTTTGAAAATGAAATCTGATTAAGAAAATTATGTCATTATTTTGTTCAATTAATCTGTCGCAATGGGGAGGGCTGTAACTAATGTTGTAATAACTTGTAGCCGAACCCATTTGCTTATATTATGTTTGTAAATGTATTAATGGTTGTATGTATATGTTGTTAACATAAAATTATGCAAGAAAATATTATAAATCTAAATATATAACGTCGAACAAAACCTGAAACTCCAATCTTCATATTCGTTGATAATTTAATATATTAAGTGCTTCATGATATCGTATATAATAATGTTATATGATGCTTATTAGATATTGTCGCCATATCTGAATTCAAATATATGTAAGTATTCCTCATGGGTCTCAGACCTTCTGGAAATAATGGAGATAAATTTGTCAAACAAACGTGTCATAATATACATAGTTAACGACGTACTACTGCGCATGGTCAGTTTTAAAAACAACATGGTTTGAAAAATGGACATGCGCAGTAAACAAGTATATATTTCATTGAGTATACAAGAATATATTTCATTAAAGATGTCTGTTATCCAAGTTACATCGTTATGATTTCAGTACTATTGGTGTTATGCGAGTACTGTTCCTCGTACGTGGACGAGCATAACGTCAGCTGGCAGGGGTTTTATTGTCCTAGTGGTATACGGCTAGTGGGCAAGTCTGACGTTTACTGTTGCTGTTGCACTAACGGCAGACGGTATTGCTGCAGCGAAACGACAAAGAGTCTGTATCACCAGGAGCTTACGTCTGGCAGAGAATGGATACAGATTAAGTAAGTATTTAATTCAGCGATTGAATTCAAATTAAGTGAGTATTTAATTCAGCGATTGACTACATAGTAAGTGAGTATTTGATGCAGCGATTGAGTACAGCTTAAGTACGTATTGAATTCAATAAATATTTTGTTCAGCAAGTATTTAATTCAGTGAGAGGATTAAAATTAATTAAATATTCTGTTTAAAGTAGGAATGTATACAGATTCAATTTTTAATTGATACAAATTAGCTGTGTATTTACTGTGTATCTATACGACGAATGTTTATAAAGTAAGTGTGTACTTAATTAAGAGAATGAAAATGTGATATACAAATCAAGCATTTATTTAATTCAGCGAATGTATACAAAATAAGACTACACTACTTTGGAGTGTGTAAAACTTGGATGAGTATTTAATTCATTGCATGCATACAATGTTGCTGTTTGGCGTTTAGCGTCGCTTTAACATTGTTTCAGTTATATCGCGACAGTGTCTACTTAAAGGCCCATCGCCGGTAGATGCTATACACAGCATTATAGGCGGGGCTTATCACCAGCAGCCGACAATTTTACATCAGTTATTTGATAATACTCATGTCCAACATAAGCTGTAACTACCAGCATAGCCATAGAAGATACTGCCTGTTGCAAGTTGTTTTAAACAACAATGTTTATTGTATGTGCGGGTTCCTCAGTATTATGGATTTCAATAAAGGTTTCCCCAGACTTACTACAACAAACACAGCATTCAAATAGATTGCAATGGCCATCTTATCTGCATGCATAATAAACAAATTTGCTAATAAGGTACATCCAATTTACAGTTTCATGCTGGGCTACATATAACACATCTCTGGTCATGATCAAAGAGATAAAGTGAAATTATTTGGGTCAAGTTCTATGGATTAGTACATTATTTACCTAGAGAGAATAAAAGTTATTTATGAAAATAGTTTATCTTATTTATTATGGACGGGCATACTTGTTGTAATTAATTGTAAATAAATTGCTTGGACACAAGTAAAGGGCAAACAATTATTTGTGAGACAAAACATACAAAGATTGAAAAAATAAAGAAACCTCTTTGACATTATAGAATGACCCATTCCATTTAGGTTCATAATTTCCCTGGCAAATCTTACAAATTGAAGAAAATCGTGGAAATACTTTGAAAGCTTCAAGGGAACAGTTTTGTATATTATTTCAATTATTTAATTATATTGAGTGTGATTTTGAAGATCATTTAGTTACACCAGACTGGTCAAATAATGTTGATGAAAATATATATAGTTAGACACAGAACATAAAGGAATATTTATTATCAGATGGCAATCAGTATTGTTTTCATGTCCGTTTATTTCAACATCAGTTTTGGCTAGGTGAATTTTCATTTCCTATTCAAAGAAACAGTCATTTACCAAAACGCAGATACAGACAATACTGGAATATGTTTTCAAATGTAAGAGTTTGTTTCCTACTTCATTATGTAAGAAAAAAAAGCAAAGAATATTAAACCAACCAAGATCTAAATTATGCCAAGTTGTGTTTTGAACCTAGTACATGGTTCATACACAAACATCCAAGGCCACCTATATAGCACTAAGTGTTTTTAATTGAAGGCTGTGACATTTGCTAAACACAAAACTAAAAGTTATTTCCAAAAGGAAGCTATTGTGAATTATGGGATTTAAAACAGTGATCAGCCAAGGTAAGTGTGAATTGTAACTTATTTGCATCCAAATAAAAAAGCAAGTATACATGTATCTGAGATAAGCCATAAACTACAATGTATAATCATTTGTTTATATTTTTTGAAAAGGCAGAAATATTATGAAGATTGATCTTCCTAAACATGTAATTCACAAACTGAAAGTCAAACACATTATTCTACTCTGAGATATCAAACACTGCATGGTTCCTCACAAATAGGTTAAACACATCTCCAAGCAAGTGTTGCTGTTTACACCACGTGACAAGGGTCAAACGGGGTTCAAAAGTCAAATATTTAGCAAATTTTCCTTGATATTTCAATTTTGTAAAGACTACTACTACTTGGCTTCAGTGAGCTTTTGTGAATAAAGGTCATTTTTATAAAGACAAAATATGTCCCTACAACTGCACTTGTTTTTGAAAATAATGACATATTTGTTACTATGTTTTACAGAAAAACATCTCCCAATTCAACATTGTTGCAAAAAAGAGTCACCATTTGAAATTAGGCTCCTCCAATTTCTTTTTATAGAAAAGTTTTGGGTTTAAGACAGTATTTTGAGCGCTGTCACACTGAAGTATCATACAGCCGGCACATGGTACGATATCCCACTTAGTTATTATCCATCAGTATACTGACACCGGACCGACAAGACCTAGCACTATCTTCTTAATGCTGAGCGCCAAGCCAGGAAATTTCTAGTATCAGTTTTTAAGTCTTTGGTATGACCCGGTCGGGGATCGAACCCACGACCATCAGCAGTGAGTGTGTGCCTACAAACTTTCTTTACGCCCTGTGCATATGTTTTGTTTGAAACTTATTTCTTCCACATCGATTGTAAAACAAGTGATTACAACTGAGAAAAATCACGCTCTAAGTCTTGCTGGGTAGAACCAGTACTAAGAATGTGCAGATAAAGTGTATTGCTCACGGACACCACACATGGCCGTGGCTGAGAATCAAACCCATGACCCTCAGATATTGGATCCGATGCTCTACCTCTGGACCACTCACTCCATACGTATGTTCAATCTTTGCTTTTCAGTTGGCCATTCTTAATGCTAGGAGGTGTGCTTTGTGGGTTTGTGCTGGTGATTCCATATCTTTCACCACGGGAGTCTGAGGTGAAGCATGAGGGAGAAGAGGCCTAACACGGGCAGAAAAAATATAACCAACATCCATTATGGACCAAGAAAACTTAAATACATCTAATCGATATTCTAAAGAGAAACTCATTTTAACGTATCCAATATAATTACTGAGAAAGTTTGGCAGTTTCTTGGAAAAGGACTGTGGTTCTCCTCAGATTCGATGACGGGCTCCGCCACAAATAAAACTGGATGTGATGATAATGTCCTATTCTTATATAATAACATAGATTTGTGCGTGACGCTTAGGCTACTAACGGGTAGTTTCTGCTAAATTAGAACGAATGTTTAATTTCATATGATTTATAGTGTTAAAATATATGTTTTCCCTATGAATTTCATTAAATTGATAATCAATTAAGTAACGACATCGTTACGGCAGAGGTAACTTCACACAAGCATGTGCAATGGGTGTATATAGGGAGGAAATCTAAGATTCTTATAAGATTTCTGGAAGTATTCATACCAAAATCAGATTCCGTAGACATGCCTAGCCTACAATTTAGTTTAACTTTATTAATTGTATACTGATTGCGAAACTAGTTATTTCAACTTATACAAATCACAAATCTTTCTGGGTAGAACCACTACTAAGAATATGCGGAAAATGTAAATTGCTCAATGACACCAAACATGGGAAAGAATCGAACCCACGACCATGCGATCCTGAGTTCGGTGTTCTTCCGTTGGACCACGTCCTCCACAAACAATCATACCAGTATTACGTTCACATGACCAACATCAAAACAATTGTTAGTTTGTTAATAACGCAATATCTTAGCGGGCACGTGAGTTTTTTATTTCAATAGAATTATAGTGAAAATAAAAATACAAATAAAATTGTTTAATCCACTTACAGTGTCGATTTTTTTACATGCGAAGGACGGTAAGCAGTACTTAAAACATTAAACGATAGTGTTAGTTTGTTAATAACGCAATAGCGGGCACATGAGTTATGTTTTTTCAATAGAATTATAGTGAATTTTAATGAAATATGGGGGTTTAGTGCGGGCGTACGTGAATGAGTGAGATGGGGTATTTGTATTTTTTTGGTATGGCTACCTATTCAGTCCTGAAAACTGGGATATGGAGAGTGCAGAAATATATTATCTTAATCATGACCACACAACGGTAGTTAAAACTTTCATCGAAGTTATTCTCACATCGTATACTCGATCAACTTGTAAAAAACACGTTTGCATAACTTGTCGTCCATCCATTTGGATTTTATCAAATAACTAGTAGATATATTTGTGATACAATAGTTATTGTTAAAATGTTACCCGAAATCAAAAACATTAAAGTGTTCAATCAAACAAATTTGTGTCTTTTATCCGCAACAATTTGCATTTACACAACGAGTCCTTTGTACACAACAGTTAGGTAACCGAGATGAACACCCAATACTTAAATTGATGTACACTTGCTCCTGTATTCATCTCAAACAATCTGTTTGCAAACAAAAGGAATGAAACGCCGAGCAAGAATGCGAAAAAAACTGTGTACGTGCGTGCATATGTGTGTGCGGGGGCGGGATGCATCAATGGATGGAGAGAACGAGGAATGATAACGATCTGATTTAGCACTGTTCGTCGTTATTATTGTATTTTGTTATATTGTTACCAAGTAAATTAACGAATAAGTACGTGGATTATTAATCGCATATCCGTATAACCTAAATAAGTGCGAATTACGTCTTGAATGTGTGACTACATTGGTATAAAGCTACTTCTGCTCATGGCTCAATGTAGGTAAAAAACGACACGAAGTAAGTAAGAAAATAGGCAAACCAGTAAGTAAATGAGAAAATAAGCAAATCAATCATTGTGTTAATGAGTGAGTGAGTGAGTGAGTGAGTGAGTGAGTGAGTGAGTGAGTGAGTGAGTGGGTGGGTGGGTGGGTGGGTGAGTGAGTGAGTGAGTGAGTGAGTGAGTGAGTGAGTGAGTGAGTGAGTGAGTGAGTGAGTGAGTGAGTGAGTGAGTGAGTGAGTGAGTGAACCAACCAACCAACCAACCAACCTATCAATAAAAATAAAGTTATCAATAAATGAATCAGTGAATGAGAAAGTGAAAAGTAATTTAACAAGTAAGACACAATATCGATAATAAATAGATAATTATACGCTTACCTTTATCACAGCCTGTGCTCGGGTTGTCCAGCTTCGCTCGCTCGGTCCACCTGGATCTACGTATGTCTGGCACGTCAATGTTTTGGTCTATGGTCAATATATCTGAAATGTCATCAAACTCACGGGTAGAAATCCCCAGAAGTCATATAACAAAAACAGCTTAGTGTCTTCCTTACCCTACTGTTTCTCCTTGAAGATATCCAGTTAGCGTATCAGAATCATAAGCCTCGTCATTTGTGACCATCTTTCATGTGTTGTTGTGTTAGTCGGTTACTGATTTCGTAGTTCGGTATTTCTGAATATGAAAAACCTGTGCACATGAAGAAACATCTCGAGCGCTTTCCGCTTTCGGTTTTTATGTTTTTCACGTGCGCAGGTTTTTCATATTAAGTTATACTTTCTACTAGGTTTGTAACTATTACATATTCTTCGTTAACAAACTGCCGAGGTAATGGTTGGCATTTATATTTAATAACGGGCCGTTTATCATTATTTGTGGGACATGTAACGAAACGCTCTATATGCTTGGATCCCTGAGTTGTCGTAGTTGAAGATGCACGTGTCATATAAGTAGTAAGGCATGGTGGAGTAAGTTAGCGTTCGAATCAGCGTTAAAAATTGGATGCGTGACAAAAAGTGGCATCAAGGGCAATATAACCAGTGGCTGATTGTGTATTTTGCTGGCAGCGAAATAATTCGCTGTAGTTAGTTTATATACGCATCGTAAAATATACTCCTTTCGGAAATTTTACAAAAAATGACAACAGAAGTGCTGTAAAGAGATGAGATGACTGACAAATTGAACTAAAAAAATAATGTGATGTGTAGCAAATACCTTTCAATAATCAAAAGCCTGCACTCAGGAAATGCTTTTTTCACGTTATTATGTTACATCGATTGCGCATGAAGTTCGTTTACTATACAAATCCTTCCAGAAATGCTCCTGGATAGAGCCAGTACTAAGCAGGTAGTGCCTTACTCAAGGACAACACACATGACCATAGTGCGAGTAGAACCAGCGCTAACGATGGTCGACAGAGGAAAGCAGGATCATTATAGCTCAGCTGAGCTTAAAGTAATTCAAACGACTGGAACAAAAAATGCGTTCAAATAGTTCTCTGGATTATATTTGGAATTGTTTCCAATGAAGAATGGATGGACAATTGAGACACTGATTACCATGAAAGTAGAACGATATCTTCCACCTGTAAAGTAACCGCCCTGCATATATTCACTCCGAAGTGCTAAGTTTGATTCCAATGTTAAATAAATCAAAAATACATGTCATGCATCCCGCTGAACTACAGCAATTATGATGCAAATACTAATATATACTTAGAATAGTTTACCTGTATAAAAGAATTCGCCATTTTTAACACATTTCATGTGGAAAGTATATAGTTTTATTGGTAGAAGATGTCCACAGAATGAATCCGTGTAGAACCACCGTCCTTGCGCAAGTAACTTGCAAACCTTCTCGCGCAATGCAGTGATGTGTATAACTTTTAACTATGATAAAACGCATGTTACTCAATTAGCTGTGCATCAATCGTGCACAGTAATCAAATAATCATTTTGTCTCTCAATGACGCCAAGCATCAGTTGAGCACGACAATATATATTAATGTACTCTTTTCTTCCTAACACTATAAACCTAATCCATCAAAGAACCCAAAGGCGCTGAGCATCAGTCGAGCTGTTGTATTATCATCTATACATGTGGTCATAACTCATGATTACTCTTTAGTTAATTACCTTTACTTAGTATAAGATATACTCTTATAATTTGCCTTTATAATTACATGCGTTTCCATACCATGATTCACTTGCTACTTTGTACCGAGCATTAAACATCTTAGCTAGAGCACACGATTTGTGTCGTTCATTTTAGTTCCATTATTTCAATAGTATTATTATGTGTTTCTGTGTAAACCACAAATACAACACGAGCCTGGTATTATATACAAATAAATGCATTAATTTATACCACTGCACCTATACCATGGAATCCCGGACAATCATCGAGACCAATGACGCTGAGCATCAGTCGAGCATGATAGCTTGTATTCTAAAAATACTTCTATGCCTGCGTCATCAAGCCCAATGACGCTGAGCATCAGCCGAGTCTCATATTTTGTATTCTTAAAACATGATATTTCTATGCCTGTGACATCGAGCCCAATGACGCTGAGCACCAGTCGAGTCTGATAGCATATTATACTTTATAACTTGGTTCCAACTAGTGCGACATATTGCACGTCTCTATGGAGCCTTTTAAAGAGTTTTTATTTTGCGTCTCATGGACAGCAGGTCAGATACCAAAATAATATAAAAGCTGTCCATTTACGCCTTATTTAATCAGGCTAGGTTCTAACCTATACTTGGAAATAACCATGCGACCAGTGCAGCTAATACACGTACATGTAGCTTACTATTGTCAAAGAGGCGTTAAGCATCTACGTTGCTTTTCAACTACTGTATTTTAGCCCAAAGTTCCACTGTTGTTCAATCCCAAATATAGATGCCACGTGATGTTGTTACTCCGTCGGCAGCCAAACACACCATTTTCACGCCTGCTAAACGTACCATACGTGCAACTTCCAGCACAGCGTAAGACGACGTAAAAACAACACGTGAAAGGTAAGTAATGTGATTTTTTATTATCAAAATTGTTTTTAAAAATCTAAATCCATAGTTCGACCCGTTTTTTAAGCTTTAACTTGTAGACGATGTCTCATAAACATCGGGAGTATGGTTTCTTTGATAACCGTTTTCTTCTGTTCAGACATGGGGCGATTTTGACATCGATAGCTCTGACTCGCCTTCCAAATCGGCCTCTATCGTTGTTTTAATCCCGAATTCAATCCTTATACTTACTTGTATGTTTACATATAACATATAAACATTTAACGAGTCTAAATACTCCGACAATAAAAAGATGGTAAAACGAAATACACCAATATATATATAGTATCTATACTCTACTAGAAATATACGTCACAGAGGCAAGTGACTTTTGCCAAATAGGAACATTTGAAATAAAAGAGCACAAATGATTTTAGAATCTGAACTAAAATGTGTCTGTCTGGTTTTCTACTGGTTTTCAGATAAAAATCAACAAACACTGACATTGCTGCTTCTGCATACTTTAATTTCAACAATATCCAATCATACAACAAATATAAAAGCTTCATACTTCAAAGATTGGTCCACAGTAAGGTCACAACTCTCAGATCAAAAAATTAAATTTCATGTTCACAAGCATCTGCACATGTTAAGATACAGTAGCATCAATCAATATTTATCTAGCAATTTATTTACATCCTACATTTACAGAATCAGTGGTTTGCAGATTTTATAGTGTATTAAATAATGAAAACATATTGAACATTGCATGCAAGTTGAATATTCATGCTTGCAAGTTCATATCTCACGAATATTCATTTAATAAAATTAATTCCTTATTTTTTAATATTAATGCATCGATTCTTTAACGCAATGTCCTATTTATTAATTATGCAGCATCTTTTACCAGTAAACTAACTATTATACACACACATTTAAGTCGGTTAATGGAACAGCAAATGTCAAATCTATTTTGTGCTCCCAAGTCAATTACAGTTAAAATGCATTGCTACAGTAGAAACAGCCACCAGATTGATCATGACCAATCACAATATCTCAGTAACATTGCTGCAGTAGAAACAGGCACCAGATTGATCATGACCAATCACAATATATTAGTAACATTGCTGCAGTAGAAACGGGCACCAGATTGATCATGACCAATCACAATATCTCAGTAATATTGCTGCAGTAGAAATAGGAACCAGATTCATTATGACCAATCACAATATCTATGTAACATTGCTGTAGTAGAAACAGGCACCAGAATCATGACCAATCACAATATATCCGTAACATTGCTGCAGTAGAAACGGGCACCAGATTCATCATGACCAATCACAATATCTCAGTAACATTGCTGCAGTACAAACAAGCACCAGAATCATGACCAATCACAATATCTCAGAAACATTGCTGTAGAAGAAACAGGTACAAGATTCATCATGACCAATCACAATATCTCTGTACATTGCTGTAGCAGAAACAGGAACCAGAATCATGACAAATCACAATATCTCTGTAACATTGCTGTAGTAGAAACAGGCACCAGAATCATGACCAATCACAATATCTCAGTAACATTGCTGCAGAAGAAACAGGCACCAGAATCATGACCAATCAAAATATCTCTGTACATTGCTGTAGTAGAAACAGGCACCAGAATCATGACCAATCACAATATCTCAGTAACATTGATGTAGTAGAAACGGGCACCAGATTCATTATGACCAATCGCAATACCTCTGTAACAATGCTGCAGTAGAAACAGGCACCAGAATCATGACCAATCACAATATCTCAGTAACATTGCTGTAGTAGAAATGGGCAAAACATTCATCATGACCAATCACAATATCTCAGTAACATTGCTGTAGTAGAAACAGGCACCAGAATCATGACCAATCACAATATCTCAGTAACATTGATGTAGTAGAAACGGGCACCAGATTCATTATGACCAATCGCAATACCTCTGTAACAATGCTGCAGTAGAAACAGGCACCAGAATCATGACCAATCACAATATCTCAGTAACATTGCTGTAGTAGAAATGGGCAAAACATTCATCATGACCAATCACAATATATCCGTAACATTGCTGCAGTAGAAACGGGCACCAGATTCATCATGACCAATCACAATATCTCCGTAACATTGCCTTTATCCTAAAACGTTTCCGAAGCTCAATATGACCATTCACGGATATGCACAAAAAAATCTATACGGAGTTGTGCCACAAAATTCAATGTAAATTTATACAATAACCCACCACTAATACAGGCTTTTATCCATTCACAATGCAGTGCTTTAGTATTTGTTTATAAATTCTTTGAAAAATTGTACACATTAGAATTTTCCCTTATCTATATTCACATTCATCTTTATGAAACGAGTGAAGCACACTTATAGGTCCCACCTCCTACTTCATCAACATATACTTAAATACTTAAAAACTTAAATCAAAGAAAAGCAGCCAGGTGGATTTAGACTGGTTTCAGTAAAAGTGCATATTGATTCAATGATATTGATTATATAATATATAATTAACCAGTCAAAACTTAAATATTTAAATATTATTATTAATCTAAGTAAAATGTTGGTGAAACGGAAGCCTGGTATAATAAGTAATCAACATGGTACAAATTCATACAATTCCCTCATAAACACATTAATTATGAAATGAGCAAAGCTTACTTGCTTAATTAACATACAACATTTTAACAATTTGCAAATCCACATCTTCACATGTCAAATCTTCAGTGAAACGTACAACAAAGCATACTTGTTCAAATGCAATTTTTCGAAAAAACGCATAACATGTTCACATTTATCACAAAACGTCTAAGGCAGTGTTTATTGAACACTCTGAATATTTAAAAAACGACAGTACTGAGCTATCATCTTCTTCATAAAACATAAAAATACTTGATTAAAATCTGTAATTAAAAAAAGATTAATCTGTAATACCACCCCCCACCCACTGACATTAAACTTTTGTAAGAATTTAATCTGTTTCATCAACTGACCTGACGCGAGAATGACAGTCACTCTGCCCACTGGTCATGTACACTGTCAAAGTAAATACAATAGAGTGTTTACTTAGATAACTGTCAGCTTGTCTAAAAAAATGGCAGAATTGGAACCAACATTGAATGTTGATTGGATTATCAACTTGTAATTACATAACTTCTAAAGCATACAATTCATTGAATCTCAATAACAACACAATTATGCAACAGTTTTAATATGATAATTTCTTGTTGTTAATAACACTACACAAGTTAGTTTATACTAATTTATTTTAGCTCGATTGCGATGAAAGCTCAGAGCTTATATAAATCGCTCTCGAGTCCGCTTCCTGGGTAGAACCAGTACTGAGTGTTGTTTTATGATAAAACCTCTGGCGTGAGCGGCCAACACTCTATCCATTAGGCTACCGCCCCGCTACACAAGTTGAAATTTTAGTAGATACAGTACTAGTACTATGAACAATTACAATTTAATACTAACTCTGAATGAAGCAGTTTTATCATGGTGTTGGACATGGTGATCTTTAAAACATCAATGCATTTGGTACTTAAAAAATTCTAATAATGATGACTGTTTAAAATGAACACATTTATTTAGATTTATATCATATTCAATTATATATTAACTAACATTTAAATGAAGGTTATTTCAAATGAAACGAACACATAAGATTGATGCCATGTTCAATACAAGCACATATAATTCATGGGTATATGTAATAAACACCATGTTCAACACAAGCTTTTTAATGAGGATTTTGTTAAAATGTCGTAAACACATCAAAGATAATATGTCATATTTAATGCAAACACAAAATTGAGGACTGTTTATTATGTAGCGAACTCATGTGAAGACTGTGTAGAATGAAACAGATTTGTGCAATGTTTAATACAAACACTTACATGAGGGCTGTTAAAAAAATGTAAAGAACACATCAGATCTATAACAAGTTCAATACAAACACTAAATTGAGGGTTGTTTATGATAGTTCAATACAAACACTAACATTAGGGTTGTTTATGATGATTATATGAACACATCAGATCTATACCAAGTTCAATACAAACACAAAAATTAGGGTTGTTTATTATTTTATCATCACCTCAGATTTATACCAAATTCAATAAACACATTTAAATGAGAGTTGTTAAAAATGTACTGAACACTTCATATATATGCCATGGAATTGAAAATGTGATAATGATATTCAAACTCAAAAGCACAACCCAGTAGGTTTACACTATTATTCTCATCTGTGTAATACTATGCAGTTCAGTTATTATGCAAGTTTATCCCTGTTTAGGAGTGTGTCTTATATGATTAGTTAAACTGAAAAGCAAAGTTCTTCCAGAGCATTAATTACTCATTTTAGCTAGGAATATTTTGTTGTATTTTTAAAATGTATGTCTATTTTTGTTGTAATGGCAGTCATATTAATTTAAGTATGTTGGCCCCTATAAATCAATGAAAAAAACTAGGTCAAAGTATTGACATGTATTTGGCAATCATTTTATATTTATAGTAATAAACACCATTTCAGACACATAAAAGTTTATATATGGCATCAGAACCCCCCACCCCCACCCCCCACCCAGGGCTTGATATTTCTTATAAAACCTACTCATCCTCCCATTCTAACATTTGTATTTTAATGTTTACAGTCAAAGAAATATCAAGGTCAGTTTCTTAAATATTACTATTATTAGCGAGTGGATGAGTGGAATTTTCCAGTCCTGCCCCCATCCTTTTATATAAAGTTGTTGGATCAAGCATGGCTTGAATACATGAGGTAAACAGTCATTAGGCAACCACATCATAGAGGACTCCAATCAAGAGGTTTACAGCGCTTATTGTGTCGGTGGAAATGTTATGATCCCGTGCCCCACTCAAGGACATCCCACAATGCCACAAGGACATTCCACATGTTCTTAATAGGGACTTAAACCCAAGATCAACTAATACTGGATGTGGTTCTTTACCACTACATCACATTTATAAAGTAAAATTTATAAACTGAATTCATCATTTCAATTTAAAGTTAATTTAATATTGTACTTTATTCAAAATTCAAGACAAAAGAGTTCAAGTCCAAACTCCCCCTCGAGTCATTTTTGGATTAAGACCATGACGAGACATGAATAGTCTAACCTGTCTTAAGCAGCAATCAAGGGAAAAAGCAAGAGTTGCCTTTTATAACAGGTTGTTGCTTAATGCAGTGTAATTTCTCTGAAAGCAATGAAATGGGACAAACAAATGCGAATGCTCAAGACAAGAGGCTGTTTGATTGAATTGTATGTTTGCAAGCATGTATGTGAATATGACATATATAACATCTTATCTGACTATAAACATGTAAATACAATTTTTAAAACAATGAAGGAAAAAATTATGTTATAGTTTTTGACGATTTTACCCCTTTTTTATTTTATTTTTTTCTACAAAATTGTTTTTTTCAATTGAAAGCATACTAGTACAAGTTTTATATGAGAAAAAATACTTCGAGACAATAAGCAACATGGGCAACTACCTGTATTAATTTGAAGCATAATAATAGAAAATACAGGAGACTTTAAATTGTCAAATCTTTAACAAATAATTATCAACCATATAAACATGGTTTGAATATTTCCTTCAAACTTGATATTATTTACCCTTTCACACAATGCACCATGATGTAGTTATTTCTATCTCATTATTACTCAAGGACTTATACAGAGAAAGAAATGCAACTCATCTGCATTTTTTAACAGTTCACATATTCCAGATATTACAGATCTTTATCTCGAGTGAATGGTACAATTTGCATTAACAGCAAGTTATACATATCTTTATCTCGACTGAATGGTACAATTTGCATTAACAGCAAGTTATACAGATCTTTATCTCGAATGAATGGTACAATTTGCATTAACAGCAAGTTATACAGATCTTTATCTCGACTGAATGGTACAATTTGCATTAACAGCAAGTTATACAGATCTTTATCTCGACTGAATGGTACAATTTGCATTAACAGCAAGTTATACAGATCTTTATCTCGACTGAATGGTACAATTTGCATTAACAGCAAGTTATACAGATCTTTATCTCTACCAAATCTTTTCAACATAAATATTTCAACATGATAATGTAAACATAAAGCTGCACAGTGATAGCAAGACTACAAAGAATCAGTTTTGTAAAATGTCAGATCCTGATGGTGCAGTTAACTGAGCATTTGGTGTACATGACGCTGTGCTTGTTTCCTAGAGTTGACCACATGTTCCAGGGCATGTTCCGGGCACTACTGCAGATACTTGTAGACTTTGATACAATGGTTCCCAGAGTCTGCAACAACAACCGTGCCTTCCGAGGTTATAGCCAGACCTTGTGGTCCATACAGGGGGTCAGCAGACGTGTTAACATAGCTCAGGAATGAACCATTACTGTCAAATACCTGCAATAAAAGAAACATTCTTTGATATACTTCTACATAATGGTATATCATATTCGAAAACGATACATTTATATAAAATATAAAATTGTACCATGACCATAAAATTACTGTGTAAGATTTTTCCACACTTTACAGCAAATTTGTTGGACAGGGGCAAACAGACATACCAATGGAGGAATAATGGACGGTTATCGGTAACACATAATACACCTTCAACATTCTTGACTTTTGTTTTATGAGAATTGTTTAACCCTTTATTATAAAAAGACGCCTTCGGACACCTCTAACATAGACACCTTTGGACACCTAATATAGACGCCTTTGGACACCTAATATAGAAAGAAGGCTTTTGAATTATTGGGTGAATAATGTTGATATTAACTGACAGAGTGGAAAACAGTGCAGGAAGTGTTCAGATTGCTCGTTACGAGCAATCTGAACTCTTCCTGCACTGTTTTCAAAGTCTTTATCTATGGAGTAAAGGGTTAAACTTATTTATTTTACTTTGATTTTAAAACAAGTTATTACAACTTATACGAAACCACTACTAAGCATATGCTGAAGGTCTCTTTCTCAAGGACACCACACATAGCCATGGTGGAGAATCAAACCAACAACCCTCCGATCATGGAACCGATGCTCTACCATTGGACCACATGCTCTTAGTCAAAATGTAAGGCAAACAAAGTGTTCAATACGACAACTTTGATCATGTATCACTTACTGATATCGTATAAGTAGATAAGCCATATTGCCTATAAACATAACTACCGAGCAGGGAGTATCAACGGGTGAATTTCACACCAAGATGGACCACGATATCAGTGGTGTGAGTTCACCGTTAGTGATATTAAAGACACCACTTGAGACCACTCAACAAGTATAATAAAAAGAGGTTGCAGGTTTGATTCCCTGCTTGACCCTATTTCTCTAAAAATACAAACTCTCAGTACTGATTCTACCTGGTTCTACCAAGACAGACTCAAGAGCAGCTCACATAAGCTTTGAGTTTTCTTTGCAATCAATCTACAATAGATAAGTATAAACTAAGAAGTATATAATTTATTATGTTAAGTCATACAAAAGTAGTACCTGTATTCTAGAGTTACCCCAATCTGCCACCAGAATGTTGCCGTAGTCATCAACTGCCACTCCGGTTGGGGCGTTGAATTGTCCATTGCCTTCTCCGTTGGACCCAAAACTGAACAAGAACGTTCCCTCACAGTCAAAGACTTTAATACAATGGTTGTGAAAATCAGACACGACTATATCATTACTTGCATTCACCGCTACAAAATGTGGCCCAGCAAATTGGTGATCAGCATTTCCACGGGAACCAAATTTTGACAAGAGTTTTCCATTGGACTGGAAAATGAAGATTGTGCTAGCTTTGTTATCTACAACTATAATATGTCCATTTCTATCAACTGCTATCCCTTTTGGTCCCAGTAGTTTTCCTGTTCCTATCTTATTTAAGTACTTGCCATCAGGGGCAAACACACTTATCCATTTATTGTCATAATCTGCCACCAGAAAGTTCCCGTTCAGAGTCACTGCTACTCCGGTTGGGCGTTGCATTTTACCCGCAACGCGTCCTGGTGATCCAAACCTAAATTTACATTCTCCAGAGAGTGCAAATACCTGTGCTACTTGATTATTACTGTCTGCGACTAGAATTTTACCATTAGTACTACATACACCTTGTGGATTTGTAAATTCACCTTTATTTCGACCTTTGACCCCAACTCGCCACAAAAGGTCATCTTCAATGAGGTTGCTTTTTCTGTTAGACCCTGACCTTGAACTTGAAGGTCTCTTGGTTCCTTTCTGCTTTACAGCAGCAGTTCTCGGAATTTTTGAAGCACTTCCGGCTATATCTACATTCTCATTTGACCCAATATTCAAGGCCTTGACCTTAAATGGTGACCCCTTTATATGTTTGCCATATAATCTAATAAACATCACATAGTTATCTTCTCTTGGTAGCAGATACACAAGCTCATATGTACCATTTTGTTGATCCGTTATGGCTGGAATTATTCTATCACCATTGGAAGCGGCCAGTTCAGAATCAATTTGGGCATGACCAGATTTGACAAGTTCACCGTTGCGATCTTTGGTTGTTATGGTGATAATGGCTGGTTTGTTCACATAGGCATGCCTTAAACCATCCCCGGTGGCAGTGGTGTTAAACCCTATTGCACTATTATGGGTTATATAACCAAGGTTACCTAGTGATTTTTTCAATCCCTGACAGTGGGCAGTGTCAAAGGAAACAAACTCATTTTCTTCTGGTTCCTTGCAGATATGGTCAGTTCCAAATTCATGCAACTTGTCTGTCATTTCTTTCCTGACGAGAAGAACTTCTGTTTCGCTTCCATGTTCAATTGTTTCTTCAGTAAATTCACAACAGTTAGTTATTTTAGTAATCATATTATCTAAATTTGCTTTCTGGTTTGTCAATACTTCATTCTTTTTATTGTAAACTTGACTCAAGTCTTTAAGAAGTGCCTCTTTTCTATCATTCATGAGACGTACAAGGTCATCAAATGTTTCTGTTATCTTACACTCTGCAATTTTTGTTTGACTAGTTAATGATTGTGTGATTTCAGCAATGTTATTCATAGCTTCCTGCATTTTTGGAATCTGTTCCCGTGCTCCCTTTATGAGGTCTTCTAGACTGGATTTGTGTTCATTGACGGCCTCCTTTAAAGATATAATGCCATGACCAATATGTTCTACAGTCGTACAGTCTCTACAAACACCAGTCTCACAGGCCGTGCAGTAAAACTAGATGAAAAAACACATAAAAAAAATTAATTACTCAATATTTCATAGCATTATATTATGTCAATTTATCAGTAATGTCAATTGTGTAATATGAGTTTTATTTGAAACAAATACATATTATGTTCTTACTAATGATTATCACTTTATTTAGAATTGAGACAAAAATATTTTAAACATAACTATTACCAATGGCAAACTAAAACAAGTTCAATATGTTTATGACCTACCAATGTACCATCATGAATAAAGTAACATTTATTTATAATTTTTATGATCGACAGAGCATTTGCAAACAGGAGGTGTGTTTTCAAATATCCGCTGATGTCAATGATTTTTCTTCATAATTTTTCTGTTCCAATTACATTGATGGAAAATCCATGAAGACATTACAATTCTATGAGGTTATACCAAAATGCCTAGATCGTTGTATATTGTTGTTTATCATGCTGTCGAAATTTGTATTTGTCAAATATCGTATAGCCAGGATGTAGTTATGTAGTTACTAAGAACTCAGCTAGGGACTTGTGTAAATAGATGTTTATCACTTATTTTTATCTATAGTATTAGGTCTATAATACACACGTGTACAGTTTGTTATTTTAACAATCATTTCATAATATGTTAAAAATAATACTTTTTTGAGAACCAATCTAAAATCCATCAAAATACAATATGCGAAAGGATCTCTGACGATCAACTAAATGCATTTCAGAATGATGATAACATGTATTGTTGTATTTTTCCCTGTTTGTATGGGGTGTATGCCTGTGTAATGGTGGGCAGTGCACCTGGTCATCATTTCTAAGATCTGCTAGGCAGTTATCCAGTACTAGATAAACATGTCTCTGCAAGTCGATCACTGACTGCTTCTCAACATATTCAGATTTTGGAGACCAATGAACGTAGAACTGAGTTCATGAGAAAATCATCACAGAGACTGCGGCAATGTATTTTTTTTAAGAACTAAGACAAACTGCAATATACCTGTAGTGGATTTCCAGCATGATTAGGACAAACCAATATGGAGTCCTCGCTCTCTGATGATGACGAGCAGGCAGGAATGCTGGTTAGTTCATGACCCTTCAGATTATCATCCTCACCGTGCTGTTTCACACACCCATCACATAAAAATTTGTCGCATGTGTTACATTTTGTGACAGGTTTCACATCATCATTTCCACATACACCACAAACTTCTGGTTGACCTGACAGAAATAAAAGTTCATTTCAATAGGTTATATATATACCCTTTACTCCATAGACACGCGTTTTCCCACACCAATCACAGAAGGCCTTTGAAAACAGTGCAGGAAGAGTTCAGATTGCTCGTAACGAAATTCAATCCTCTTCATTGAACCTGAAGTCTAATTTTCTGTCACTAGCCATTACTTTAGAAATTATGGTTTAACTGGCCTTATGGTTAAGAAAACTGCTGTTAGCGGACAACAGACAATTCGCCATCGCATAAAAGCTCTCCTGGACTTAAAATGGCCAGCAGCACTAAAAACTGAAAGTGAAGCTAATCAACATACAATACACTGAATGAAAATAAAAATGATTTGGCAACAGATGCATGGTAAAGACTGCCATAACCATTACAGTTGGGTTTTTTTTGTAATGTTTTTTTTTACTGTCAATTTCTAATTTCCAAGCAGTCATAATAATTAGCTGTTTTGCTTTTTTTTAAGTATTTTAATGATGGCCAGTGATGGTCACTTTCATTTTTGCAGATGTCAATTTCTAATTTCCCAGCTGTCATAAAAATTAGCTGTTTTGCTTATTTTTAAGTATTTTAATGATGGCCAGTGATGGTCACTTTCATTTTTGCAGATGTCAATTTCTAATTTTCCAGCTGTCATAATAATTAGCTGTCTTGCTTATTTTTAAGTATTTTAATGATGGCCAGTGATGGTCATTTTCATTTATGCAGATGTCAATTTCTAATTTCCCAGCTGTTATAATAATTAGCTGTTTTGCTTATTTTTAAGTATTTTAATGATGGCCAGTGATGGTCACTTTCATTTTTGCAGATGTCAATTTCTAATTTCCCAGCTGTCATAATAATTAGCTGTCTTGCTTATTTTTAAGTATTTTAATGATGGCCAGTGATGGTCATTTTCATTTATGCAGATGTCAATTTCTAATTTCCCAGCTGTTATAATAATTAGCTGTCTTGCTTATTTTTAAGTATTTTAATGATGGCCAGTGATGGTCATTTTCATTTATGCAGATGTCAATTTCTAATTTCCCAGCTGTCATAATAATTAGCTGTTTTGCTTATTTTTAAGTATTTTAATGATGGCCAGTGACGGTCACTTTCATTCTTGCAGATGGGTCCTCCTATGCCAAATGGTCTCTGGCACTGTCTCAAGATCACTGACCTCTCACTGCTAAGGCCATTACTTAGGTTCGAATCCAGCTCGACTAAAATATTTATGTGAGAAAGTTTGCAAGTTACTTGTGGAAGAATGGTGGTTCTACTAATAGGTAAAATAGATTACCTGAAATGTGTTGAAAATGGTGTTAAACCCTATTCCATTCATTCTTGCAGGGCCCACTTAGCCCTGATGCTAGTTCATCTGACTATCAATCCAGGGGTCATGAGTTTGAATCCCCACCCAGCCACAGTCTCCATGATGACTGATATACAACATTGTGTCCCATTGTCATTTGTCTCTCACTACTGATTCAAATGAGGTAATTATTATTTACTTATAAAGATGGGTATACTTCAATACTGGTTAAACAGGATCCCAATTGCATATAAACTATGCTAAACATTCAAACAAACAAACAAATTTTAATTCCTACCTACAACATCCATAAGACTGGTAATAAAGATATTCCCTTGTAGGGCATGTACTCCGTCCAGAGGGAGGATCGACTGCTGTCTACACACCGGGCAAGTCACAGAGAGGCTCTCAGGGGGGATATAGTCACACAGGCACTGTTCACAGAACGAATGGAGGCAAGGCAGCACTTTTGGACTACTATAGCTACCGTGACATATCCCACAATTCAACAGCTCATGTTCAAAATGGTGGACAATGGGGACATTGTTGTTGAGGCTGTTCTGCAAGTCCATGTCTTCGTTGTCGGAGTACGACACCTGAAACAACACAAGAATTTAATTTTGAATAAATTTCTGTGAAACATCAAGTAATAACGTAGCTTTAACATACATAATAACTATGTTGAGAATAAAAATCCTCTTTTTAATGGTGTTTAACGCCATTTCAACACATTACAATCCATGTTCATTATACAGTCAAACCTGTATAAGTGATCACCTCTATTAAGCAGCCACTTGTCTCAAACAGCCACAATAAAAAAATTGCTATTTCCCATTTATATGCTTTCTGAGCATATTAACCTGTATTAAACAACAACCTGTCTCAAAAGGCCACTTTTGCTCATTCCCTTGACTGACTGCTTATTACAGGTTTGATACTGTGTATGGCTTACCAAGTTGGGTGGAGGTATCTTACATCAATCTATTATATGAATCTGAGTAGAACTACAAATAACTGCCAAATATTTTCTGGCATACAATATTATAACTAAGCTTATTCTCAAGATCTAAGTGATGACGTATCCAGGGGTTGTATTCACTAACCATTCTTGAGAATATTCTTAGACTTGAGCTTGAAAATCCAAATTTCAACCTTAGATATCTAGTTTACCATGATATATAGAATTATAAGAGTGTATCTGACTATATATTAGGTGTACCTGCATGCTTGCAAATTTTGGCCTCAAAAAAATGTCTCTAAATGTGTTTTTCAAAATTCATTCTAGAGTTCAAGTCTAAGAATATTCTTGAAAATGGTGGGTGAATACCGCCATAGGTAGGACCACCATTCTTCTGACCATGTTGAATATAAAGACACAAAATTCAAATTGTAACTTCTGCTCGACACTTAATCTTGGAAAGGATTGTTTAATATTTTCACCTTCAGTAAATCTTTAAACCACCTGTGCTTAAAGACCACTTTCTATTTAATAAATTATCAGAAAATCGGAGGTCATCATTTAATATACAGGAACATGTATCTGTTATTTTAAGATATTTCATCTTTGTCTTGGAATGTAAACCTTTATCAAAGACTTGGCCGCCATTTCAATAAGTAAACATTTTAAAACATTCTTAGTGTAAAATTTGAAGTTATGAAAAAAGTCTAAAATCAAAAGAAAAATTTGGACAAATACTGCTCAAATGATCCATAATTTGTTTATTCGAAATTCTTAAGACTTAAAAGGTTAATAAAATAAGCCCCTTTTCCCCCACCTCAATTTTAACCTCTGTAAAGCCACTGGAAAAGCATGAAAAGCTTGGAAATGCACTGCCAAAATTTAAACACATTCATCCATTGATTATCTGGGTATATATACATTCGAGGCCAGACTAAAATGATATATACGTACACGTGGGCAGATCTGACCACAGTAAATAAGCAGAACCCTCCAACTGCCCAGATAAACATTTCTATGAGGTTTTTACTGTTATTACAGGTCTTTCCAATATATAAATTAGATGCTGATAAATAAAAGAGTACTGTGTACACTTGAAAAAAGGCCTCGATCCATTTTAATGGAT
Source organism: Panopea generosa (assembly GCA_029582155.1). Lineage (NCBI taxonomy): Eukaryota > Metazoa > Mollusca > Bivalvia > Adapedonta > Hiatellidae > Panopea > Panopea generosa. Next base: position 45,082,034 of record CM055896.1, read on the forward strand.
GATACAATGCCGGTGAAACCCTCTGTAAGATACAATGCCGGTGAAACCCTCTGTAAGATACAATGCCGGTGAAACCCTCTGTAAGATACAATGCCGGTGTAACCCTCTGTAAGATACAATGCCGGTGAAACCCTCTGTAAGATACAATGCCGGTGAAACCCTCTGTAAGATACAATGCCGGTGAAACCCTCTGTAAGATACAATGCCGGTGAAACCCTCTGTAAGATACAATGCCGGTGAAACCCTCTGTAAGATACAATGCCGGTGAAACCCTCTGTAAGATACAATGCCGGTGTAAGATGGTATTTAGTCTGGTTTAAACATTTTACAGTTCACTAAATGCTTCATTACTGATTGCATGTTTTATGACATTTTACACACACATTATAAAAACAAAATGTTGTTTTTTTACCCAATTACACCCAACCCTTAGCAAAATGGACCACCACCAGGATGTTTATTTGGGGTTTATTCCCTTAAGTGAAACTTAACTTCTATAACTTCTGAGACGAATGGAAGTTGGAATATTTGAAAACAATATTTTGCGTGAATACTCAAGCATTCTTAACATCTCAATCAGTTGATTTTCCTTTTCTATACAACTCCTTGGTTGAACTAATACATACTGTGACCATTTAGAGCATCAAGACAGGACTTAATAAGGTACATTCACGAGTCTTTATGCTCCATGTGGTTGGTTAGTATGGGTGTTATTTCTGGATGACATTTGGGGTGAACCCGCAAACACTGTCATTATTTTTATTAATAATTATTTACTGTGTCAAAAACATTTTTTTTATCCACACAAGCTAAATTTATGAGTAAGTATTTTAAAATGTTTATACATACGGTAATATAATGACAGGCCTCAAAACTGAATACCACAATTTTCTCATGGAGCCCATGCTTAAGTTAGTTTACAGCTATCTCCTAGTTTATAAATATTGTAAACCCATATACAATAGGTCAGAGCTAGGTCATTAAAAGACAACTTAGTATAAATTTTATATAAAACATATTCCAAGATTATGTTGCACCACACAATAAAATTCTGTGTCACTTTGAAACAAAGTCTGGAAATGTCAGATTGCTTAATTAAAGAGAAATTTTGCAATAGTAAGCATATAATATTCACATGGTGAAATACTGGTTCAGTTCTCTTGATGATAACACATTTTTTTAATAAATATAAATATGTCCGAAAATTATGCATTTTGTTCTGTATCCAAGGGAGGTTAATCTGTCAAACATGTCACAGTTCTCAACAAACAGAGTTAACTTCTCATGAATCATAAATATTATTATATGTAAATTTATTCATTCATGACAGATGTACAAACAATAAAATAATATATGATTGACTGCAGGTACACACTTAATGTTGGTTATAGACCCTGAATAAATCCAGTTCATCACAAGTTGAACGACTGATCGATGATTGACCAAAGATTGGGTAAATTATTCATGTCTTTTACAGTAAAACAAAAGACTTTTTGTTTACTTTTGTGTATGTTTTATCAATTTCACACTAGTTTATAGTGACACTGGAATGATAATTGTACAAAAAAGCATTCTTTTTTCCCCAGCTTAAGCAAATACAAAGTATTTCACCCAGTTATCTACTCTTTTTTCAATGACAAAATTTTAATACAACTGTATACAGAACAAACATGAATAGTATAATATTTAAATTTATTGAATTTTACCTCTATTGAGAAACATTAGTTATTACAACTTCAACAAATGTCCGCATCGGCATCAATGTAAGCTGCAAAACTCTAATATGCTACAGGAGTGAGTGGGTGAATTATTATTGTATAACAATTTCTGAATATGTGTACTTTTTTTAATTACAGGTTTTTTTTTTCATATCATATTTTATCATGTATTATAGTGCCGGTAATTGTAGCCCCCTTTAATGAAAGCAGTTACCAACACCTTTCACATGGAAAGCCAGCCAATTCATTTATCTAAGTATTGTGGACTCAGGCTATCTAAATGTAAGAACAGGTGTTAAAAACTGAACAAAATCAATTTAGTCATAGAGTTGAAGGTTTTCAAGCCAATGATGGTAAATTATAGTTGAATAACTATCAATCAGTGCCAAGTGAAGAACTTAGCTACAACTCCCTAAGTACCATTCATTTTTTTATTGGGGTTTTACACCATTTTCAACACAGTAGTCCTATTATAATTTATAATATTATGGCAAATCTAGTTTTATTGGTGGAGGCAAACCTCAGAATCAATCTGGCAAGAATCATCCTCATTTCGCAAGTAACTGGCAAAAAGGTTTTCCGACTGAGTGGAGCTCTAATTCCACAAGCTGGACAGTGAGAGGTTAGTGGTCCTAAGATGAAACATTAGATCACTTGACCATGAAGGACTCTCCATTTAGCAAATAAGATGTTAAAAATAGATGGAGTGATTTCTGCCTATGGGCAATTATGATAGTTTCTCCTTGTACTTTTCCATCATATATGATATATTAAATGAAATATAAACAAATGTATATATCAAAGTCATATATTTAACCAGCCTTAAACAGTATATATTTACTGAATCCGTGAACCCTGAAGGTCACATCCCGAGTGTTTGGAGATCTACCTACCACCCAAGATGCACAAACTGTGACATGGCCATAACTGATGAAAACAAGTTCCCAATTCTTTCTCAGGGTCACAAGTAACTTAAAATGATAATTATGACAACAGGCAGGTTAACCTATCAGATGTATCTCTCTCAAGCTGGTCATACTCTACATTGATTGACGCTCTGTCATTCAAACTATTCTTATTTACACCTTTTTTTGTTATTCGTTTTAGACCTATCAGTATTTATTTTACATCAACAGTTACTGATCAACAAGCAATTTCTATATTTTTTCACTTGACACCTTTTCTGAAATGTTAACATCTACATGATGCACTGTGAAATTAAACAGTCAGCATACCCTGTTTTGGAAAGGGACATAACTCGTGGTCACCCATGACAACAAGCACTGTATGTATCTTAATTAAATCATGTTTTACCGATATGATTGTGTTGCTGCATATGCTGTGAGTAAAAAATCCAAAACCCTACTAAGGTACGTCTAAATTTTAAGCCAACGTTACACCACACCGTGGCTAGTTGATTCATTTTACTCATGCTATGTTGAATATTCTGGGCAAATATTTTTTTGTTAAAGGATTTAAATATTATATTTCTGTTATAAGCATGATACTTGAATAACAATAAAATTATTTGTTGGGGAAAAGATCTTTATTTTAGTCCAGTTTAAAGTTTACTGGCCCAAAATATAATTTTACCAATCAGAGGGCCATTTGGTGGGCATTATAACCAGCCTTCACCTATTTTACTTAAAAAAATCGAGCCTATGAACCCTTTACTTCATATGAACACCTTTGGACACCTCTAATATAGATGCCTCTTGACACCTCTAACATAGACGCCTTTGGACACCTTATATAGAAGCTTTTGAATTATTGGGTGAATTATGTTTATATTAACTGACAGAGTGGAAAACAGTGCAGGAAGTGTTCAGATTGCTTGTTACAAGCAATCTGAACTCTTCCTGCACTATTTTGAAAGGCCTTTAGTGATTGGTGCAGGAAAACGCGTACAATGTATCTGATGCAATAGAACAAATTTGTTGTTAAATGCACTGTTAGACTTATGATACAATGTCTTTAAAAAGATATTATTTTTTTCCCTCACTCTGAGAAGATTTGAATAGAAATTGAATACTGGATTGCCATTATTACCAGAGGGGGCAATCTTTATCTATTTTAAACAAGAAAAACGTTTACAAATCCAGAAATGATCTCTTAAATGCTGCCATTTAAAAGCAATCTGAGGTCGCCAATTGCCACTTATATATTCCGCATACCTCCCAAAACAATTTGTGGCTGATGAAATAGAAATTGATGTTTTGTACCAATGTGGGTGTTACACGTTACTTCACTATAAAATTCAAGGGAGCTTTCAGATGTCACAACACCACCAATTTAAAAATTATTAACTAAGTCATGTATTTAATCAATCATTAATAATTCAAATAATTTTCGACATTATTTAAGTTGTGATATTAATTTTATATTTTTGTTATAGCCTTAAATTGATATATATATCAACGACATTCAGTTTTTTTGTTCATTAGAATATTAGGCGTAATTTTTATGGCATCAAAGGTTAACTGTGAGACGATTACTCTTTATCCAGCAATCCTGGAAAGTTAAACCTTTACTTCATATAGAAGCCTTTTGACACCTCTAATATAGACGCCTTTGGACACCTCTAGTATAGTCGCCTTTTGACACCTAATATAGACACATTTGGACACCTCTTATATAGACGGCTTTTGAATTATTGGGGTGGATTATGTTTATATTACAGAGTGGAAAACAGTGCAGGAACGTTACGAGCAATCTGAACTCTTCCTGCACTGTTTTCAAAGGCCTTCTGTGATTGGTGTGGGAAAACGCGTATCTATGGAATAAATTTTAATGCTCATTTTTTTATTTGAATGGCATTATTGATATATTTTGAACATTTTAATAGCATTGTCATGTTTGAATTGTGAATTTAATAAAAAAATTGATGCTTGGAAATTGGGGTATTTCACTTTGTCACCAGTTACTCACTGAGCAGAAAAAAAATCTCTTATATGACACATGACCCCTACGTTTCTCATCATATTTTGATAGTGCAGAGGTTGACAAACAGTAAAATGTAGGTTTCACTTCTTTCATTTGGGATTCTCTATGAATGACAGGCCTTCAAACTTTTATTATTTACTATAGAATAAAGAACAAAAATCAATGGTGGGGTTACACCTATAAAAGAATTATGAACCATTATTAAACTTATTAGGTATCAAAATATGTCAAAATGTCTGAACCAATTTCAATTATTTATTTCAATTACATGTATGTTATTAATTTAGTCCTAATTATCTGGAGCCGCTGACATGAATACACAGAGTTACTGTATGTATTGTCAACTTTAAACTGTAAATGGCGTTTAGCTGGCTCGTAATATAATAGCCCCAAATGATGGTCATGGAATGTTAATTTGAAACATTTTCACTTTTGAAGTACGTTTCCAATTTTCATAACATTGACATTTCTATCAGTTAAAAAGAGCAATCAGTGAGGAATTTTAAGGCTGATTATTTACTTATAAATGCTTTCAAGTATCTGCTTTACAAAGCCTGTTTTCATTAATGGGGATTCAATTTGATGTAAAAGTTTTTCAGATTAAACACTCGACATCTGTATTATTAATAAAATATACTTAATTTCTATACAGATTTAATGCCTTTGATACATTGGAGAGAAAATAAAAATTGAAGCTTTAATGGATTTGAGCTTTTATGTTTTAATACTTAAAAATATTTTGAGGCTTAATTTACCCTGAGAAATATTTGTCAAAAGTAATACAGATGTCAGGATGTCATTTGAATCAATAATTTGTATTAACATATATTTACATTAATCAGTATTTCCAAATCACTTTCAAGATATTTAAAAGATTTCTGTCAAAACATTTTTAACATAATGGGTTATCTTAAGGTATTTACATCTCATAAGAAAGACGTCTTACTGTGGGTAACAGCTCCAATTTTCCGCAAGAATTGTTTTCATTTTATTTCAATCCAGACCGCCAAAAATTACTTTAAAGGAGTCAACACAAATTTTGGAATAGTGAATCATCTTAAATATTTAAGGAATGAACATTTTCAGTGAAGATGCGAAGCCATGATTCTTTCCTGGAATCCTGGAGTACTTGAGCACATCCATCTCTGCAAGTAACTGATAACTTTCCCACTTGAATCAGCCGTGAGTGACCAATAGAGACTGTGGCTGGGTGGGGATTCAAACTCCCAACCACTGGAGTGATAGTCAGATGTGCTATCAACTGGGCCTTAATCATCAGCTATACATAAATAATCAATAGATTTAGTTTTGATTTAAGTCACTACATTAGCCAGGTCATGCATCTTTAATGAATTCTTTAAATGATTTCAGAAGTGGGTTACTGGGGCACGTTGTGTTATAAAACGGAGGAAATGTGCCCTCTTCACTCATAACATTTTTGAAGGTAACTTTCTTAACCTTGCACGAAAAATAAAAAAACAACAAAGACAAACGCCATCTCTGTATAGAGATGAAACATTGATGCTATAATCAACTGGTCATTCAGAACTCATTTTTATATATAGTTGCATATTTTGCACCGTTGTATAAAGTTATGGTAGGGAGTGGCGCAATTTACAAAAAATACAACATTGCAATTTGTTAAAAAAAATATATATGTTTTGCATGGCAACTTTTCAGCACAAATAAGACTGCGTTCATCTTTGTCTCATGAATTTTCATACAATACTAAGAAAGTTATTTGCAAAGGCGTAACCTGAAGATGGCACCCTTCTCAGATTTTTTACACCGCTCCATACCATGAGGTCACGTGGGTTAGCCACAGTGATAATGCAAGGTAAACTGATTATAAACTTAATTACTTTAAAATTGATAATTATTTCTTGTGAAATGAAATCAATCTCAAAACCACATCATCTAATGGGGATCAAATATTATAGTTTTGAAGTGTCTGGTTGTAAATTAAGCCTGACAAAACATTTCCCCTTTACTAGCACTTTTAAAATGGATAATAATTGCATTGCATTTAATACTCAATCAACAAACACTCAAAAAGTTTTAAAACAGAAGTTCATAGAAAATAGGTTTTCAATATCCCATTTTACACTATGTCAGGTCAAAGACAAGAGGACAGTGACCTCGTTGGATATTCTCATTATAGAAGACTTGAAGAGTTAACCCTTTACTCCATAGATACGCACTTTTTCGCACCAATCACAGAAGGCCTTTGAAAACAGTGCAGTAACAGCAATCTGAATATAAACATAATTCACCCAATCATTCAAAAGCCTTTTTATATTAGAGGTGTCCAAAGGCGTCTTTATGAAGTAAATGGTTTAAAGAATTTGAAACAATCAAACTTGGTAAATTTGTCACTAAATCAGGCTTTTAAAATTACTATAATTTCTTTCAATTTATTGGTAAATGAAATTGCATATATATCATAAATTGTACCATTGCTAGTTTTGATGTAGATGAAGTTGTTTATTGCAGTTCAAAAACTAAAATGGATCTAACATTCTATTTGTGGATATAAACAGTCTTAAAAATTTAAATTAAATCCTGTGGGCAGGCATGAGGAACATTTAAAGTGACTTCTATATTGGTAATTTAAGTTAGGAAGGCTGCATATTATTACATTTTATTAAAACCTGATGTCTGATAAAGAATATTGAAAAAGATGATGGCTTAATTACATTTATTTTTTAAACAGAGGTTAAAGTTATAAACTAAATCAAGAGGTCAAAATTTAATAAAGTTGATGACTCACTGTGCTTAACAGAGGTTAAAACTGAATGAGTTGAAGATTCACTGTGCTCAACAGAGGTTAAAACTGAATGAGCTGATGACTCACTGTGCTTAATAGAGGTTAAAACTGAATGAGTTGTTGACTAAGTGTGCTTAATAGAGGTTAAAACTTAATGAGTTGATGGCTCACTGTGTTTAATAGAGGTAAAAAACTGAATGAATTGATGACTCGCAGTGCTCAATAGAGGTTAAAATTGAATGAGTTGTTGACTAACTGTGCTAACAGAAGTTAAGACTGAATGAGATAATGACCTACAGTGCTTGGTAGAGGTTAAAACTGAATGAGTTGATGACTGACAGTGCTTGTTAGAGGTTAAAACTGAATGAGTTGATGACTCACAGTGCTTAATAGAGGTTAAAACTGAATGAGTTGTTGACTAAGTGTGCTTAATAGAGGTTTAAACTGAATGAGTTGATGGCTCACTGTGCTTAATAGAGGTAAAAAACTGAATGAATTGATGACTTGCAGTGCTCAATAGAGGTTAAAACTGAATGAGTTGTTGACTAACTGTGCTTAACAGAGGTTAAGACTGAATGAGATAATGACCTACAGTGCTTGGTAGAGGTTAAAACTGAATGAGTGGATGACTTACAGTGCTTGTTAGAGGTTAAAGCTGAATGAGTGGATGACTTACAGTGCTTGGTAGAGGTTAAAACTGAATGAGTTGATGACTCATAGTGCTTAATAGAGGTTAAAACTGAATGAATTGATGACTTACTGTGCTTAATAGAGGTTAAGACTGAATGAGTTGATGGCTCACAGTGCTTAATACAGGTTAAAACTGAATGAGTTGATGATTCACTGTGCTTGGTAGAGGTTAAAGCTGAATGAGTTGATGATTCAGCGTTGGTAGAGGTTAAAGCTGAATGAGTTGATGACTCACAGTGCTTGGTAGAGGTTAAAACTGAATGAGTTGATGACTCACAGTGCTTGGTAGAGGTTAAAGCTGAATGGAGTTGATGACTCACTGTGCTTGGTAGAGGTTAAAGCTAAATGGAGTTGATGACTCACTGTGCTAAATAGAGGTTAAAGCCAAATGCATGGTGCTTAACAGATGTTAAAACTATATATAAAGTCTGATGCAGGCTAAAGCTACATGAAGTTCAAATGGTAACAAATAAAACTGAATGTCATGTCCAGTTCATTTTTGTTTTTATTTTGAAAATGGGCAGAAATTTAACATTATATATTATTAATTTCTTAAATATGAAACTTTTAAACAATATTATATTTGGAGATAAATATGTCCACATGGTTGTGTCGTAAGTAGGTGAAAATATTAATTTGATGTGCAACTGGCACATCGATGGTAAGTAAAATCAATCTAAACATTATCGTGAGGTATCTGAAAATTTTAGACAACTCATCCAATCATATAAAATAAATCATATTTATATATCAAAATTATCACTACAAATTTATCAATATCTTCAGTCCTCAGTGTCCAAGTGGTCTAAAGCGTTGTCATTTGATAACCATTTATCTCTCACTGCTGAGGTCATGGGTTCGAGCCTCGCTCCAAAAACTTTATGTCTGCCAGTTACTTGTGGAAGGACAGAAATATATGACCTGAAACGTGTTAAAAACAATATCAAAAAAAAAAAAATCAATATTATTTTTTTTTACTTGGCCTTAACGCGTAATTTAAGCAAAGTAAGCAAAACTGACAATAAGCCTGTATACATAACAATGTCTATAATCTACACTGTTGATGATAATCAAGTACCATTCCTGCAGAGAATTAACAGTTTCTTAACATCTTATCAGGACGCATGGATCTCCTTTAGAGGTGATCTCGAAATTTTAAACTCCCACGTCGTTGTTACCTGAAGAGTGCCCCGGCAACTTAAGATGGATGGCATCTTTAAGCATTATGTGTCAACAAAGAGACGAATTAACAAAACAAATGTTTAAATTCAAGTACCCTGTTTACTGCACGTATACACATTTACATGTGCTTTAATTTATTTTACTGCACAGCAGTGTTGAGAGTTAGGAGTCAATATAAATTACTGTTTACTAAAATTTGCATCCGGTTTCTAAAGAAAAAGCACTTTATTTGCTGGTGAATTAATAACAAGTAAACATTAGATAAATGCAAATGTAAGATAAGAAAAAAAAAAAGAATAACATTTCATGGCAACTTGTTCATATTTTTTTTTTATTGACGAGATTCGATTTGAATTTTTAGTCTAAATCAATGTTGACAAAGAAGGCATGATATAATAGACTTGTTTTTCATTTAATATAACCCATGATATAATGCGATTCAGTTTTATTGCTGGCAGATGCGGCCTTTGAATGAAAAACCTGAGTGTCCTAACTGGCAAAATTTCACACATTAAGTTTTATGAGCATGCACAGGGCTCAAACCTATGAACCCAACGGTGAGGTAAATGATTTTCTGACAGCCTGACAACTTGTTCTTTCCACCTAAAAAAAAGCCAAGTCAGGTCTCAACTCAGTTGGTAAATGTCGACTTTCAATCCAGGGTTCCCAAGTTTGAATTCCTCCCTGCCTCCTTGATGATTTGATATATGACATTGAGTCTCATTGTCATTTGTCTCTTACAGCTTATTCAAGTGGGAAAGTTATCAGCTACTTGCGGTGATAGGTGGGATGAAGTTGAATTATATTCAAACAAACAAATCCCACATTAAAGTCACATCTACTCCGAGAGTGATAAGAATGATCCATAATAATGCTAATGATGTTTAATGATTGTCATAATTATGTAATTAAGTGTTTTTATTGTTTCAAGTTCACAATAGATTTTAATATAGTAACTTTGTCTATTTAGCAAAAGTATCTTCATTGTACATAAATATCATCTAAAAAAACTTGTTTGCCTGACTAAAGTCATCCATTTTTCATGAAAACAAAAATGTTGTCAGTATTTTATTACTGAAAGATTTATCACTTTTAATTGTTCATTTGTTTCAAGGTTACATTAGTTTTTAATCTATTTAGCAATTATCATGATGTACCTAAATATCATGTAAAAAAATCAAAAACTTGTTTGCTTTAAAGGTAGGTATACATATTTTTTATGAAAACATTTGTCAGTATTTTATTACCGAAAGATTTATCACTGTTATGTAATTTATAATAATTTCAGCATTCAATCATTAAACATAGACATTTATAGTTGGGGATAATGATGGATGACATTTGACAATGAGGTTTAAAGGTAAGTTACACAAGTCACTGATTATGTACAACTCTATGTCGCTACTGTTGTAAATGAATACAAACATCGCTTTGATGATTTAATAGTTAACATATTATATATAAACTGTACATCTCATCATATGTGAACCTGTATTCAGTCTAAAATGTAAAATAAACATTTTTTGCAACATATTCCATTCTAATAAGAATTACAAGAGACAAAAGTGGACATAACTATAGCCACAGTATTCACCACAGTCCATTAAACTGCAGACCCAGGTAGCTTAAGGCCCATCATTGCTATCTACTTTAAAAGAAATGCAGTCAATAAACCCATTGATTACAAGGCCATGTTTTTTTTCAGAATTTAAATTCAATGTTTCTTGTGAGATTTTGTGTTTACCTTTTTTATTTCTTAACAGAAAAAAATATCCATAATATAAGACTGTTAAATCCTCATTCCAAATATCAAAAGGCCTTGATTTTAAATAAACCTTTTTTAAGGATATTAAAATGTTTGTCCTTCTAAGATAAATAAACATATCCAAGTAGAGGAGAATTGCAATGTTTGAATCATTTCTTTTCACTTTTATCTACAAAATCAGGTATAGGGTTATTGTAAGACATAAATTTTCTTCTTATAATTTTGTAAAAGTACAGATATTGTAGACAGGATATGTTGCCTTCTAGAATTTAAGAGAGGCTATTAGCTACCGCCTACAGGAAATGCACTTAGAGATACCTGTCGGAAACAATCCGGTGTGACCTGGGAAACATGACAACCAGTTTTATGGACAATACTTATGAATAATAACCATAGATCTATAGGTTTTACTTTATTTTGCCACTGAAAATCAATCAGTCATTTAAAGTGCTACCTGAATATTTCAGCAACTTAAAAATTTGAATGTTAATTATTAACCTTGCCATTGAGGGTATATTTATTTTAATTTTTATAACCTTTATAATGATCTAATAAATTAATAAAATTTATATTTTGCATCTATTTTTTACAAGTATTTTAGTTATTTAGCGACAACCAGCACACCTAATCATTGTTCTTCACTGTGATCAGTTAGGTGGCCAACCATACATGACATCTTATCTACCGGTATGCAAGTCGCCAACTACTTCCCTGCATATTCAGAGGTGGGAAATTCAAGGCTGTAGAACAAAGTTCACGGCTAATCATCACAGAGACTGTGGTCAGGTAAGCATTCGAAACTCACAACCCCTGGACTGACAAATGTTATTTATTGTACACACTACCATGAACGTGAAGTAGGTGATGAAACCTTACAAAAGTATGGATATAACTGGTATAAAAACAATTAAATTTCAATTCCCTCGTATTTTCATTTAATTTTATCATATACAAAGTAATAATTATTGTACAGAAATTTCATAAAAGTAACACAAGTAACATTAGACAAAGTTCAATGATCAGTGTTGGTATTTTTATACTGTTACTATATTTTTAATATCATTTATAATTTTATAATGGACTATTACATGCAAATCAGAGCAGAAAACTGTTGAGTTTACAAATTTTTTTATGTATTTAATTGTACAATGATATCACTTAGCACTTATTTAATGTGTGATGTTTGTTTTTTATGGCATCTTGACAATTACAATTAAAGCTGTACACTAAGTCACAAATCCAAAGATCACAAATAGAAAACCACTAAAATTAAATGTGACATCTTAATTGAACATCCAAAGAGGTCAATGTCCCCTGCTCATGCTTGTGCTTTCACAATAGCAGTAAATCACAAAGAACATTTATTTCAAGTGAAAGTGTTTGTACAGGGCTCAGCATCAATTTTTCAGCTAAATGGTGATGGTCACAGTCGACTGGAGACATTTTATCTTTAATTCCTTCACTAAGTATTTAAGCACTGCCATACTGGAGTATCATGCTGCAGACAGTCATGGTACAATACCTACCCAAGCACTGCCATACTGGAGTATCATGCTGCAGACAGTCATGGTACAATACCTACCAAGTCACATTAATTACTGACAAGTGGTCGGTGTTCCTCTAAATGCTGAGCGCCAAGTCAGGAAGTTTCTAGTGCAATTTTTCAAATCTTTGGTATGACCCTGCGGACCCTCTGTATGGGAGGCAGTTGCTCTATCAAAACTAAAAGTTTACTGGTGCCTGACTGAAGGATGGGTATATAGTTTTCCCAGCTGTCTTTAATTAGTTAATCAGGGTAACATAATTATTGCACTCTTTTCAAGTTTGTGCAAACAATGAGGCTATATGTGCTTTTTAGAACAAATATCTATATAGCATGTAAATTACAACTGCTGAAGAGGCCCTTAAGCAAGTATACCTGGATTTTTCAAAATTTTAAAACTGACTGAAAAACATTTTTTTTCCCTCCAAAATATCATGCCTATATTTGCACCCACTGACCCAGTATTGCCATAACAATGTGCCAAAATAACATATTAAAAAAAGATTTCTTAGCTTGGCATAACGCATCCAGGTTACACTATAAAAATTAATAGATTTCCCACTTAAAATTGCAACATATTTTGCGACATTTCTATGAACCAAGTAATTTCATTTTGCTTTCAAATTGATCAGTCATATAAATTATACTAGTTTACATACTGTAGAATTTGTCTCATCTTAGAACTAAATAAAAGCCCGAATGAGATGTGAATACCAATCTGATTAAAGTATTGCTTTTTTCACAATTTGGTAGATTTGACAACACCAGACCATTCTGATTTTGATTTTTGTAATGAAATATTTTTTTATCCATTTTTAAAAATAGTTTTATTTTTAAGTTTTTAGTGTTTTTTCCTAATAAATTCCTTTTTTTTTTCTGGTGCTGTTTGTTTTTTTAACAATGACAAAATTATAATGATAATGTAATATGACATGACAATTAAGCTCAGTCTGATGGCCTAGTCTTAAAAACAACACTCGGTACTGGGGCGGACTCTGGAGCGGTTCATATATATATGATCATTAGGCATACTTTGCATCGGGATATTTTAAACGACTTATGGTAGAACATCAAACCCAGGATCTGAGGGTCATCGGTTCGATCCTCCACCATGGCTATGTGTGGAGTCCTTGAGCAAGACACATTTACTTAACTGGTATAATACAAAGAAAGAGTTTGAGCATGATTTACCTTGCTATATAAAAACTTAATGTTTCACAATCGATGTAAAATAAATAATTTTAAACTAAACTAAATTATTTGGGCTACAAGAAATTAAATTCAGACCTATAAATGATACAATACTGTATAAAATGTATGACAATTAAATCATTTACAACAAAACAACCAGCTCTCTATCTTAAACAGGTCCAGGCATTGCAAATAGCACTAAAATGTACTTGAAATGAAATCCAATATATGAGCAAAAAAACATCAGGGGGGTGCATTGCCATCAATACCACAAAGTCAAATATTTTTATGAGAGCTAATTTAAATTAATTTTATATAACACCTGAACAGAATGGATTTTATGAGCTAACTGAAAAATGTCACATCCACCATGAACTTAGCAATTATTCAACACCATCCATCTTTTACAGTCATGATCATTTTACACTAAATAAAGCCGGGCCCAATTAGCTCAGTCGGTTACCCGTCTGACTATCAATCCAGGGGTCGTGGCTTCAAATCCCTCGCCCGGCAACAGTCTCCGTGATGATTGATATACGACATTGTGTCTCATTATCATTTGTCTCTCACCACTGATTCAAGTAGGAAAGTTATCAGTTACTTGCATAGATGGGGTGTGCTTGAGTACTGGTTAATCCCAGGAAACAGTGGTTAGGTTAACTGATCGTCTGTTAGCTCTCGATGGCATAAAATGACACTAAATATTTAATCAATCAATCAATACACTAAATAATTACAGGGTACATGGGACATTTTTTGATCCAATCTTAATCAAATATGTACCATTAAAAAAAACTGTAAAACATAAACAGCACCTACGTTATCAAACTTTTATTTTTACGGTTTAGATCTTAAAAATAAAAATTGTAACAATTAAAAGTTATTAGTGACATTAAACTGGTCACTAAGAATCAATCACCTCTGGTCTTTTATTTTACAAACTGTGTTTCATGGAAGAAATGTAACTAAATATTTTAGTTAATATTAAATAATTTAATGCAATCCACCTTGAAATATCTTAACTGAAAAAAATTGTACTTTAAGTCTTGTTATATGAATATAATTCTACAGTAAAATAATTAAAATATGAATTTATCTCATGCAAAATTAATATCTATATTTGTTAATATTATAGGGAATTATTCCATTTTTTTTTATCAAAGTTGATTTTTTTGCATTCTCAGCCTATATAGTTATAAACACTATCAATCATTTTAAAATAACTATATTAAACAGCATTTATTTTACATAAAATTGTTTAATATTGGAAGATTTCTTACAAACCTCGTGCCTTTAGAGACTTTTTGTCATGAAATAAAAAGGTCACGCAGGTTACAAGAACATTTCCCAAAATGCATCACATGACAGTTTGTGCATTCGGTATTCCAAAGCCGTGCACAGTGTGCTCACTAGAGTACCTCCTTGTAAGTTAAAACATATTTCAAGGTTGCAAAATATAAGAATAAAACCTTTTTGCAATGACTCAGTCATAATGTGATAATTTAATTTCGGGACAGTATACTACCTGTTTATATAATTATCATAATACAGTTAATGTTAATGTTAATCAAACATTGAATCACACTATTACAACCGAAATTATACAGCATATTAAAAGTACAGTTTTAATAGTTATTTATTTTTAAAAGGAAAATGTCATAAACTTCTCATAAACGTAGTTTTCACATGAAAATCTTCGAAGTGGCAAAATGAGTGTAAACTTAATCATACCTAAGATGAGTCATTACTGTCACGTATGGGTATGAACAAAAATAAACACCACATTTAGTACATACGATAGTTGCCCTATATATTAACCATTGTGATCATTATTATAAATCTGAGCCCAACCATGAAACGATCAAGTGCGTGTGTTTTTGTAAGACTAATTAGTGCTAGCATATTAACAATTGCATTATATCAAATTATCTTTATGCAGCCATTCATAACCATGATTTAATTTAATAAATGAAATTGTGTTTGTAAAAACAGAGTTTTTATTTAAGCAGCCACGTGGATTCATGACGCATCATCTTCAGTTAGTTCTGCTTCTGAACATGACCGCCTTTACCCCCTTGGTCCAATACCGTTACTATGATTCATCAAACATCGATCATTAGTGTGTGACATTTTTATACACTTAATTGTTGCCAGTATAAGTAATGTTACATAAACTTATATGGGTCAGGTGTGAGAAGAGTAAATATTTCTAATTGGTTTTAAAAAATTATTTTTCTGAACAGCAAATATCCATTGCATGGGTATTTATGATTTTTTTTCTATCCATGCTCAATCATTTACAACACATTAAGCTCGGATATATCCAGTATAAATTGTATACAACTTACGTGACTTAATTAAATATAGACACCACATCAAATCTATATCTACTTGCATACTTTAATATCTCACAAACCTCACATATCTACTTAGGTAACCATCAAATCTACAACTCATCTATGCAGATTACCAACCACAACTTCAACATATCTACTCAGACACCCAATACCGGAAACATACAGCCCATCTACTTAGACATGCAACTCACCAAATCCTCAACATATCTACCCAGATACCCCAACAAATCATCAACTCATTTACTCAAATACACCATACTAAAACCACAACTTATCTAATAAAATACACCATACTAAATCCATAACTTATCTTATCAAATACACCATACTAAATCCACAACTTATCTTATCAAGTGCACCATACTAAATACACAACTTATCTTATCAAATACACCATACTAAATACACAACTTATCTTATCAAATACACCATACTAAATACACAACTTATCTAATCAAATACACCATACTAAATCCACAACTTATCTTATCAAATACACCATACTAAATACACAACTTATCTAATCAAACACACCATACTAAATCCACAACTTATCTTATCAAATTCACCATACTATATCCACAACATATCTAATCAAACACACCATACTAAATCCACAACATATCTAATCAAATACACCATACTAAATTCACAACTTATCTAATCAAATACACCATACTAAATCCACAACATATCTAATCAAACACACCATACTAAATCCACAACATATCTAATCAAATACACCATACTAAATCCACATCTTATCTTATCAAAAACACCATAATAAATACACAACTTATCTACCCCTAAAGTACCCCAACAAATTATTAACTCATCTAATAAAATATCTACTCACACCCTGTCAATTTATCTCTATTACTTATCTACCCCTAAAATACCCCAACAAATCAACTACTCAAAATATTCAAATACACAGTATATCAAATCTACGACTCATCTACTTTGACAAATTGCACTTCACCAAATCTTTAACCTATCTACTAACACACCCAATCAAATCTTCAACTTATCTTTCTTACTCAAATACACCATACCAAATCATCTACTCATCTAGAACATTAACTCATCTTCTCAAATACACCCTACAATCTACAATAGTTATTTAGCTTTTACTTGACACTTGACTTTCTTACTCAAAACTCAATTTTCTTACTCAACACTTGACTTTCTTACTCAACACTTGACTTTCTTACTAAACATTTGATTTGACTCGACACTCGTCTTTCTTGCTAGACACTCAACTTTGTAACTCAACAATTGACTTATTTACTCAACTTTCTTACTCAACACTCAAATATTTAACTCGACACTCAACATTTTAACTCAACAGTTGTAGTTGTATGGTGTTTAGCATTGCTTTCAACAATTTTTCAACCGTATCGTGACAGTGTCTACTTGAGACAGTATTCTGAGTGCTGTCACACTGGAGTATCATGCCGCTGACACATGGTATGATACCCCACCCAGTCACATTATACTTACACCGGGCCGACCAGACCTAGAACTCTCTTCTAAATGCTGAGAGTCAAGCGAGGAAGCTTCTAGTACCATTTTTAAAGTATTTGGTATGACCCGGCCGGGGATTGAACCCATGACCTTCCGCATGTGAGGTGGACACTCTACCACTAGACCACGCTGTGGTCTTTAACTCAACAGTCAGAATTCCTCTATTCAGATACCTTATAAAACCTACAAGCCATCTATTAGAACACAGTGACATGAAAAGTTGAATACATGTTGACAACATTTTAACAGAAATACCTATAAAAAGAAACGCCCTATTTTACTTTATCTTGTGCTATTTCAACATCAGCAGACACGAGATGTTGAAAGTGCATGCCCAGGAAGGTGTGTGAATGAACACACATCCTTATAAAACATAAAATGATGTATGCATGCAATGAAACATTAAACAAACTTATCGAAACATGTTGTTGGAAATTTACTGCTTTTATGTGGTGTGATTTTCACAGTGTTTATTTCTCACACTCCATGTTCTGCAGAAAGCGTAACCTTTATGTAAACATGTCTTGGTCCCCTATTGTTAGAAAGTTCAAATTGCCTGAAATATAATGTGTATTTTATAAAAAAACATGCTATCATTTTCTTTATAATGGCATGCAGAGCCTTATATTGACAGAAGTGTTTGACATCATTTTTCACCATAATTAAACTTGTCTTCAGCTTGTTTTTGATATCAAATATCTCCATCGGTTTATGAAGAAAATAATTAAATAATTTCTATGCAATATAAGGGTAGGAAGACATTAGCAAGCATCTTATCTCCAAGATCTGCACCGTGAAAACTTATAAATAATATTCATTTAAACTAATTATTTATATAAAATTGATGGTGAAACAAGTTCTTACAGCTTAGACAAATTACGCTCAAAGTCTTCCTGGGAAGAACCAGTACTAAGCATATGTGGATACTACATAACAGAATTGTGGCAGAGGATCAAACCCACAATCCTCCAATACTCAGAGGATACTTTACCAATGGACCACGTGCTCCACATAATACATAACATTCATTTTCAAACAACTTTAAATTAAAGGCATTTTACAATATTCTAATAATACAGTAACGGACATTGAAGCAAAGATTAATTAGTTTATATGGCATCGATGACATCATTTGCAAACAATGATATGACCCTGATCAGGTTGAGGTCAATGTAAGATGATGATTTACCTTAATTGGCTCTCAATCAGTTACCTATAATAAACACCATTTCTAATAATAGAATAGTCAAAAATCATTATTCGTAGGAATCTTTTTTTCCCCATTGGATTGAATATTTAGCATCATTTTTATGCCATCTAGGCCTAACAGACATTACCATTGGTAAAACTTTGTTATAACTCAACCAAAGATAATGATGGATACAAAACTCAAATGAAACCCAAAACACTTTTAAATGCTTGAATTTTAGTATCAAGAATGGCAAATTTTGATGCATTTTATCTTTTAAATGGGTCATTTTCAGCACATTTTAGGTTCAGAACTGGAGTAGCACTACTGTCCTTCTGCAAGTAACTCTAGGCAAACATTCTCACATAAAGTTTCTGGAGTGTCAGAGGAACTCGAACCTACGATCTGAGCAATGAAAGTTAAGTGATCTTGAGATGGTGCTTACTCGGCCACAGACTAGGGGACCCCATTTTTATTTAATTAAGGTAAATTAATGCTCATTGAACAAATTAATCACTATTAAAGTTTTATTGTTTGAAAGGAAGTATTTTTTAAATAATTTATTGATGGAATACCAATGTATAACAATAATGTTAGATGCATAGCCTAAATTCTACATGCACAACATTTAAAAAACAGTCGCACAACATCTAAAAAACAGTCAATAAAAAAATGTTGAGAAAAAAATATTTATATCTAGATTAAATTGCATTTATTTATAAAGTTTGTTATTGTATATCTAAAAGAAAATTTGATGTATAATGATCCGATACTGTGGCTTTGATTTAAAAGCCATCGTATCATCTATCATCTGAATTCCCTGCAGCAGTCAGAACAAGATATTGATTGCCATCAAAGAAACAATTACACATCTAAACCAGACAAGATAATGCAAATATCATCAATATGGAATAGAAAAACACAGTATACACGGCAAAAGGGGTGAACAGAAAACATTTATCACTCCTTTGAAAAGCAGATTTGATGGATTGAATAATATCATATTATCAGCAGCAAAGCAGTATGAAATAGTAGCGTTTTATGTGATGATAGATCAATAAGTGACAATTTAATTGCAAACTATGCAAGGCTGCATGAAGAGTCAATAAATCAAACTTTAACCCTTTACTCCATAGATACGCGTTTTCCTGCACCAGTCACAGAAGGCCTTTGAAAACAGTGCAGGAAGAGTTCAGATTGCTCGAAACGAGCAATCTGAACACTTCCTGCACTGTTTTCCACTCTGTCAGTTAATATAAACATAATCCAATCAATAATTCAAAAGCCTTCTATATTTGGTATCAAAAGGCGTCTATATTAGAGGTGTCCAAAGGCGTCTATATGAAGTTAAGGGTTAAAGACCTACATGAACGATTATCACGATTTCAATCAACGAATTTAAAATTTTATTTCAAAATGATAGAATTAAAAAGCGTTCCAGATCTTTAACATCTTTAACTAAAATAACATTTTAATCTGGAGTCACAATATTTTTTTCTAAATTTTATCTTAAAACTGAAATACTAGCTGTTTTGTCCTATTTCTTTATCAGACTAGTAGTAGCTAGTATAGTTGTTAGTTTTTCATTTTGAATATCAAAATTTTACTCAAATTTGAAACAAATTAAATAAATCAATCAAAACATACATGCAGTAATAATACTTAGGCAAAGGAATTCATGCATTCATTTCAATCTACAGAAACAATAGCAACTATTTCATATTCTGAAAGTTTAAAATTCTCACCGACGGTTAATTATCCATTACTCGGGCACACCCAGTTTCGCAAGTAACTGACAACTTTCCCACTTGAATAAGTGGTGAGAGATGAATGACAATGAGACACAATGTTGCTTATCAATAGGGATTTGAATTCATGACCTCTAGATGGATAGTCAGAATAGCTACTGACTGAGCTTACCAGGCCTGGCAGTTTGCATATTGCTATTATTTGTACATTAGTTAATGTTGTAAATTAATATGACTATAGTTATAGTATACTATAGTATAGTAGTGGTGTTCTTGAACTTCTCTATCATTATAAAAATATAGAAACATTTTTCTAGTACTGTTTTTTTTTAATTTCTCCAAGGATAGGGACACAAACTAAACAAGGCTGTGTGTAATGTGTCAAAATAGAATGTTTTTGTTAACATCCATAATTACTCTATCAGCCTGAAATGTCAAAGTCACATCAAATCAAATAGAAAAGCGCTGTCAACTGACCAAGTGACCTACAAAAACACTTTCTGTCATTTAAAACTGTCGCCATATCATCAACAATAACCACCTATTTAATGTGACTTGAACTGACCGAACAGGCTGTACATTAATGGCTAGTGACATTAAATACACTCTGGGCAATAATTTAACAAACAGAAACTATCTACATTATAATGAATCCCAGGTCAACTGACCCGGGATATTTAATCAAGCCAAAGTAATGAAATATAAAGCACCTGGGGTACAAGATTTGAAAAAGAATCTCGAACTGATAAAGTCATTCTATTTAATAAACAAAAAAATATGACATAAACGAAAATCATGGGTCAAGTCATATAGGATGATATTTGAGAACTATTAAGTTACCAATTTATAAATTATATTATGTTGATCTAGCTATATTACAGACAAATGGCGATAGCATTTTCAACACATTACATTTTCAATGATTATCATATATATATATATTTCTGTAGTTTTGTAAAACTTAATGCAATAAACGCCACTGATAAAGGCAAAAAAGCTTCGGTAAAACCAAGAGATTTGATTTATAGGTGTATATATATATATATATATATAGGGCATTTAGTCAGACCACAGATCTATACATGGATAACTTTTCACTGGTTGTCCACTGGTCATAATTTTTCAATATAAAGTTTACCGCAGCATGGTCTAGTAGCTACGAGTGTCCTCCTCACATGCTGAAAGTCATGGATTCGATCCCCAATCGGGTCATACCAAAGGCTTGAAAAATTGCTTGGCACTCAGCATTAAGTGGATAGTTCTAGGTTTGGTAAACCCAGTGTCAGTATAATGTGGTTATCATACCATGACTGTTTGCAGCATGATACTACAGTGGCAGCACTGAGAATAATGTCTCAAGTATCCACTATCATACCATGTGTTTGCAGCATGATACTACAGTAGCAATGCTGAGAATACTGTCTCAAGTATGCACCATCCTACCATGTGTTTACAGCATGATACTACAGTGGCAGCACTGAGAATACTGTCTCAAGTATCCACCATTGCGATATGACTAAAAAATTGTTAGAACACCATACCACAACATAAATGTTTTTGGACACAACTTGACCTAGTTTATACTAAGCTGGGGATCATTCTGCAACATCCAGCATGAACGGCCAACACTCTACCAGCTACACTTAGCCAGTGAGATAAAACCAATAACATCAGCAGTAGGGTAGGGTCTAATAAGAAACAAACAGCTCATCACCCCAAGGTCTTCTTATAATATCTTTTTAGGATTGATATACACGATATATTGGTGTAAGTCATAAACATAAAATATTATTAATGATGACAAAACATCAATTACTAATTGCTCAATTATCTTATTATATTTGTAAAATACATAACAAATGTTTAATGACCTTGTCTATAACTTTTTTTGAAGATATATGTTTACATTTTTATAGGTATATACTTAAATGGGATACAAAATTGATGCATGACTGACTATAATGATCGTCAATTTCATTGTGTCATATACTGGTAAAGTCTTGGAAACTTCAATTTTGTTTCATTTTTCATAAAAAAATCATTAATCAAGTCACAGATCTATTTCAGTCATAGCATATGTCAGATTGTTACAGAAGTAATCAGTTAATAGCTAAATGGTAATACAATAAAAAAAGTACACTGATGAATTAATTTCCAAGTTACGCTGCAGAGTAAAAAAATGCTTGTCTAGAGGATTGAAGACACATTATTATGATATATCTCAGTTATGGAAGGAAATTCAAATATTACAATACTGGTAATGCAAAATTATGAACTTTTTAATTTAGGCACAGATTTATAATCTTCCAAAACTTATTTTATTACAATACAAAACTAAATGTAACTTTTTACATTTACCTAATTTACCAGTAGGTTTCTTTTATTATTGTTGTTGTTGTGTTGTATGGTGTTTAGCATAGCTTTCAAATATTTTTTTAGTCATATCGCAATGGTGTCTCATTGAAACAGTATTTTGAACGCTGCCACATTGGAGTAATGGTCACGCTGCATACACATGATATGATATGAGACCCCACCTAGCCACAGAATACTGACACCGTGCCAATCAGACTTAAAACTATATATCCTCTTAATGCTGAGTGCCAAGCGAGGATCGGGGATCTAACCCATGACCTTTCCCTTGCTAGACAGACACTCTACCGAAAGACCATGCTGCAGTTACTTTTATTATTGTGTTCTCTGTCTATCAATATATTACAGTAACCAGGATTAAATAATAAAAGTAATGGATTTTTCCAGCTCACAGTTGACAGTGATTGTGATATTATGCACAAGAAAAATGAATGCAAGATTATGTAAAAAGAAAATTGTCCCAGGCTGTCCTTATTATAATTCTGTATGTAACAATTAATTACTTTAGACTTTTCAATACAAATAAACATAAAAGAATTTCATATGTAACATTATGCCAAAATTGCTTTGGTTAGCATTCAAATAGAAATCAGGATTTTAGTATACCACAGCAAAAACAGCTGAGTAAACAATCTTTAGACACTGGTACTTCAGCCATTATCAGCCGTTAACAGATCAAGCCAGTTCAGAAAAGGGTAATAAAAATGACAAAAATGTCAGAGTGTTTAGTTTAGTCTACAAATGTCTAGAGTCAAAAGGGTTGTATTTCATTTTATGGCCCGCATGATTATCAAATGTTGAAGGATAAATAATGATGAAGTCAGTTACACCTGATTAAAGGGTAAAACGATACTTGAGTCAATGCACATTGAAACGAAAATAAACTGTGGCTGTTGAATAACTTAGGACTTGCATTATATAACAGGCCTGATTCTAAATTCATCAATATTTTGAGCCTGAGATATAAACTCAGACTCAAAAGGTAAAAAAATTTAAGATTAAAATAGCATCAATTAAACAAGCATATCATTATATATTTGCAAAATTAAGCAGTTCCAATGATTATTTAACAGAAAATGTTACAGGATCACCTTTCTTACCAGTAAATGCATGTTTACAGTGTTTTACAAAATGTAAGATTTGAGTCCGAGTCTGATAAGACTCAAATTATTGATGAATTTAGGCCCTGGTTCTAAACTCAGGTGGTACAATGGATTTAATGCCATTTTCAACACATTTCAGGTTATATATGGCATATCCAGTTTTACTGGTGCAGGAAAACATCAGACTGAGTAGAATCACCGTCCTTCCATAAGTAACTGGCAAACTTACTCACATAAACTTTTTGGAGCAAGCAGGACTCAAACCTACGACCTTAGCTCAGGTGGTAGAGCATCTGACTATCTTCCAAGCTAGGGGTCGTGAATAACTGATATACCGGTAGTCAGGTACACCATTGCATCTTATTGTTATTTGTCTCTCACTGCCAGTTAGAGTGGAAAGTGGTCATCTGTTAGGTCTCGCTGGCATAAAAATATTGCTAAATATTCAAACAAACAATTTACACAACACATATATAATCCACCTCATACAATATTATATAACTGGGTGAAGTCTCTTAGTTAACTCCTAAGGGGTGAGCATGGTTTGTGCCATTCACACCCTTGTAAATGGAGTGCATCATACTTGGCACCAATGTCCATCCTGTGTACCGTAATGTCAATTCTAATATATATAGACAGTTTATGTTGGCTCTGACAAAATTGCATATAATTATTGTATAAAATCTATTTAAAAAACAACATCAATATGAGAATCTAGGTTCAATATTTCTGGTTACTTGAAAAAGTCTGAAAATGAATCACACTCTGCATGCAGGCATTGTTAACAATTACCAGTGTGCAAATTAAAACTGCAACAACCAGGTTTTGTGCCTCTTTTCAACAGTATTAAATGGCGGTGACAGCACAATCTAATCATTGTTTCTGGGACCCACTGGGCAAACCAGCATTCACCACACTGAAATATCACTTATGTATATATTCAGTCTCAGGTGGGATTTTCATGACCATAAAACAAAATTTATCACAGAGACTGCAGTGACCCGGCAGGGATATTTGAAAGTTAATTGTAATTAATGATAATTATTTCGTCCAGTATTAATTCTCAGTTGGAGGTGAATGTTTGAGGGGGTCTGAAATGCAGAGCAAACTTTTATCCAGGCAGTGCAGTCACAAATAACCCACAGTGACTAAGCTACACGATTTAATAACAAAGAAGTAATGTCTCCGCAATTCATGCAGTAATTGTTAAAGTATATGCACTTAAAAGGGGAAGAACATGCTACCATGCAGGTGATAGTGTATGTTGTATTTCTGGTAGATTCTGTACTACAGTACATAATAACTGTATTTTCAGTTCAATAACTTCCCCAGGTTCATTTGTTACGATGCATGTGGCAATTACACTGATGACTTTGCAACCAAAGTCAACCAAGGGTTAAGTGAATGATGACTTTGCAACCCTAAAGTCAACCAAGGGTTAAGTGAATGAATCTCAGTGCAGACTGAAATAAGTATAATGATATATTCATACTAAATAATGAGTCTGCATCATGACATACCTTGACCCATGAAAATTGAATAAATTTGCATACATAATCCGTGAGGCATTTATTCAACTTTGAAATGTTTAAACCAGTGTTTGATTCAATGACCATGCAACTTCCAGAGTGTAACGGGTTGGAGGGAAACAATGTTTGGGGGATAAGTGGCTGGTGAATAAGTTGGGAAAGAGTGTTTATTCCAGGTGTAAATGGTAATTTACGTAAAATTTGAAAAATGTAAAAAATATCAAAACATTTTCATGAAGCAAAGTAGAAATCATAAAAAAAATAGCCTTGAATTAATAAAACAATCGGCTTTACAGCAAGGTTGTCAAAATGTTTCAAAGTAGAAGTATTAAATTAAGAAGCAGTATCCAACTTGTGAGTGTCAACGGCACAAAACGAGCATCAAAGGAGTGAGTGTGGGGAGATACAAGAGTGAAAATTTTGAAATTTAGATTACAGGATATGTCTTTTCAGCCATTCTGAGCTATATTCCAGTCTTAAATTATGAATGAGTTTTCACTGTTTTTTTACCTGAAAAAAGCCATTCTGAGCTATATTCCAGTCTTAAATTATGAATGAATTTTCACTGTTTTACCTGAAATATAATACGGCGTACACAAAACAATACGTATTGATGATTTGAAACTTATACATGTATAGGACATGACTGTAGCAGATTGTATTTTTTTTTTAATCCCCCCCCCCACAAATGTACAACCCTGGTGTAGTAAAAATATTTACATATTGTTCTGTTGTATACAATATTATGTATTGTATATTTGTGGATCTACTCTTTAAAAAACTATACATAAGCACACTCCCGATCTAAACACCCATATATTTTATTAAAATTAAAGTCAGAAAAACATGTGTGCCCATTCCAGATATTGTGTTGTGCCCCCTAAGTGTACACCCCCCCTCCCAACTTAAATCCTAGATCCTCCCCTGTTGAATGTTATATAAAGTATATTTCCTCACAACAATGATACAACAGCCATTATAATAACAGAATACATTTATAATAAAAGAACAAAACTTGAAACAAAAATGTAAACACTGGATGCTGTTCTACCAGTAAAAATTACTGCGAACTATATCATATAACTGCACACAACAGACGTTCACATCTGTGTATGAAATACAAAAAAACTCATACAAACACTGTGATTTTTTTTGTTCACAATTCAACCAACGCAATAGGTATTGATTGAGACCAGCAAAGAACAATAATAACAGCTGCAGGTGGGATATTTCTGTTGGTATAATGACTGGGTCATGACTTCAGGTAACAAATTGACTAATATCATGCGAAGGTTTGAAATCTGCAGATTTATGATAGGTAATAAATATTTAGATATGCTAATACTCGGGTTTCATCGTTCTTTTTTCTCAGTCTTAAATACTTAAAAGTTTAATTAAAGTTTTCCATTTCCTTTTTTTATAACCTTGTTAAAGTCAAGGGCCAAATTAATATCAAACACCATTCCAAGGTGGCCCAGATACTACTGTAAAATCAAAGGACGACTTGATTTGAATGCCTATTTGAAAGCAATAATACTGCTGTATTGTATTGTTTTTTCAGTGTTATCTTCAATCATAATCACAGGGGTGTCTGTTTAATTCAGATATTCAATCATGCTGCAGACATACCACTTGAATTACATTATACTGAAACTAGACTGACCGGGATATCTAACCATTCAGGCATAAATTTTCCACAGTTTGAACCTCAAAATATTTGGACTGCAAATCCTAGGTGTGAAAAAAATCTTCGGAATCTGATATAAAAACCAAGAAAACTCTTGTAAACCCCAGAGTATTCCGACATTCTGTTCTTGGAAAATGTACACTCGGGAAGAAAATGCTGATTGCCATGCGAGGAAGCCAAGATCTGATACCATTTTCCAAGTCTTGAGGTACGTCATCTGGCCAGGGATGATCGGACATACATCCTTGACCACATGTGAGGCAGACCACCGCTATGATACAGTCATATTTAAATGTTTAATAACATATATATTATAAAATTAAGTAGAACAAATTAATGACCTTGAAGAAACGATTAAGCAGATTTTTTATGTCACCATGTGTGCATGCCAGTCAAGAGTTTATAATAAATATATATCACGCGTTGTAATAAATATTTACTGATGCAAGAGTTGTTAATTACAGTGCACCAGTAATTTACACGGAGGAAATGTTACCTTCAGTGACTCATACAGTATTTATCTACTGTTTACTGCTCTCATACAATTTCTTAAAACTCTTTTTAAATAAACACAAATGAAATTGTGGTTTTCTGCATCATTAATTTCAAGTCTTTAAACTTATATTCGTACTTACATTATACTGCTGTCAGCGGCGGATTTAGGATTTTGATCATTAGGGCAGAGTACAGGGGGGTGGGGGTTGGAGGGGGAAAATCAGGGATAATATATATATATATATATATATATATATATATATATACTTGGCCATTTTAGGGGGTGTTATGATGATGCTGGTTCTTAAATATATTGCCAAAATTTCAGTCAATTTAACTAATTGTGCTTATGTCAACTGGGTGTACCCCCACTTCCCACTAGATCTGCTAGTTAATATAGGTAAAAAAACTTATATATAATTTGACAATTTATTTAAAGGCTGCACTGCATGAACACTTCTTTAGATCCTGATCGAGAGTCCACAAACAAATTTTAAAAATTACAATCTTTGGACGGCTTAACCTTTTCTACTTGACAAAATTTGTTCTAAAGTTAAGGTGATCAGCCGTTATTTATTTTAATAAAAAATATTCTTTATTCTGCTGGTGGACTGACATAATGCAAGGTAACTGTACCTGAATCACTTACTAAATTACATATGTCTGACAAAGGAGCATTCATGTATTGTATTGTCTTATTGAACTGTAGGTAATGGAGTGTAATATTGGTATATTCAAAGTTTAAACAGTTTTAATACTTAAGGAAATATTTGGGAAGTGTGAAATAACAACCAATTACAAATATTCCGTTTGATCTGGTTCAGAAACGGTTACAATCTTATCATATACAGTAATTTTACAATTAAATGTATAAATAAGTGTCCTCTATAGGGAAGTTTTGTGACATAGTAATTTGGTTACAGTCTAATTCCAATATTTCGACCAAATGGCTCTTTATAGTGCAGTGCCATTTAGCAGTTTTACATTTCGTTGATGTAATGTCAATGGCAATTAGAAATAACATTTTAAATTTCATTTGTGTCAGTATTGTTACAATCAATGATATATAGTAGTGTATCATTGAAATTAGAGTGTACATATAACCAAATAAGTAATTCTATAATTATGTTAATTAGACTTAATATAATAGCCTTAAATAATGAATGTTAAACTCTTCCATGCTTTTTTATGACCATTTTGATAATTACAAAGGAGACTGTAAATGAATAATTACAAACATAATTCCAAACTTTTCTACTGTGATAAGATTACGAATTACTGGAATCGCATCCCAATCTGTGTGACAACAATGTTTGCAGATGGTGTCATTGATATGATTTGCAAGCTTAGAATAAAGAATTCAAATTTTCAATTGGATATCGGTGAAATTTGTATAGGTATAGTCATACAGAAGAGCAACATCAAAGAGAGATGAAAATGACTGATATCTCCGATAGGCATAGACAAATAGCACAGTGATGAGCCTCCATAAGAGATTTGAAAAATGTGTCTTTTATCAGGTTTTAATGGTGACAAAACAGCTAATATCTCTCTGGAGAATGTGATTTTTAGAAGTCAATAGAATGGGTGTAGGTCTCATCTGTCACACAATTTTATTTTCTTGATATCTTAGAAGTTAGGGTTTAGCTGAGGCTAATGAGAACACCCTGAAAAGGTTCATTATATTACAAGCCTGCTTATAATTGATACTCAAATCAAAACAGAAATTTTAAATAACAGAATTCCTCTGCTAATATAAGTAACCTGTTCAAGAATTAATACATATAATATCAGTAAAACATGAAAGACTTCATTACCTCAGTAGATTCTAAAAACATCTGAATTTTCCAGCAATCCGTTAGATCCTGGTAGCTGCCGTGGTCCATTCTGGATCCTGTGCTCATAGCCATGTTCTAATGATTGTTTTGAATATTACGTTTTTTTCCTAATCTTCACACAACAAATTATTAACATGCAGCTCAGAACTAAAATCAATCTACCAACATATTCTTTAATTTTTTGTTTGCAAGTAGACTTAAACAGAACAATTTTTTTTTAATCTCACTAAAACTGTTTTATGTAATTGTATCAATTTTATTTATCTTTCAACTTTGATTATCTTGTGTCAATTTCTTCACTCACGTATCAAATGTGTAAATCACAGCAATCGGATACTGTTTCTTGAACGTTTATATATCTGTTATTTCAGCTCATTGTCACCAAATAATCTTATATGTCTAGGTTTCATTGCCCATATAATAGCGGTAAAGACTTACTTTAAAACCACATTCACTTGTTTTTATAGTAAGTTAACCATGGTTGCTTTAAGCCATGCAGTCACTTGTATAACAAATAGCCTTGTAAAATCCGAATCACACAGTCAATTTCATATGAATTTTAATGTCATTAGTATCTACTCTATAATTTAGACATATTTTCAAGTTATTTCAAAATGGAAAAAAAAGTTAAGCTTTTTTCCATAAGTAGAAATAATTACTACCACCAAAGTCACAATCCGTTGGTTTTCATTTGGCTATGATGAAATTCTGGTTTATTGGGTATATGTTTGTTTAACTTAATATCAAAGATATTCTAACCACAAAAACCAAATCCTTTATTTATCAACACATCCTTTAGAAATCTTTTCGGTGTATTTGAGAAAATCTAATTAGCATTATAAGCACTTCAATTGTTTTTGACAGTTGAGTCCCTCTGATTGCAGTGAATTTGTGTTCCACTGATATTAAAGAAAAAGTTCTGTAAAGAATTTCAGATTTTCACAGATATAAACAAAATCGCTATTAATTTGCTAGCACATGTAGTATTTATGCTCGGCTGGTAAATGAAATGTAAACTGTGTTCCACTGATGTTGCTGATCAGACAGATTCAATGCAAAAGTTACGGCCAGATCTACAGATCAATCCAGGTTGTGTTCTGAATATGATTCCATTGTTTCATGAATAAATCATAACTGAATATGCATACGATTATATAGATTGGTATACATTCTATTTCCAAATGTCTAAATAGATATTAACTATATGACTGTATAATATCAAAGTCTTATTTTATGGATTTAGTAAAAACAAAGTTTAAACAACACTGCTTCGATGTAAGTCCACAAATGAATGAGAAGTTTTATAACTTTGCAACATATGTTGTAACAATACTACAATCTGCAACTGTTTTTAAAATAATTATTTACGCATAAATTATCCGCGGTAAACTTTAAGCAGACAGTTTAAATAAAGCCGCTCCAAAGTTTACCTTCCGTCTGCGGTACAATATATTGTCAACACACTGCTGCGTACTGTCAATCTAACTACAATTCAACATGTTTTAATACTTCCGATCTCTCTGATAAAGGGGAATTGAAATGGCTGGATGATAAATTGGGTTACACCTGGTGGAGCTAACCGTACATTCATGCAGTTGTCAAGATAGCGTAGCGGTATATATGGTTATATATAGTTTAGTAAGAAATCACCAGTAGCATATAATTAAAATGCTTATGGGTCATTTCAGTCCAAGTTAGTAAAATACTGAAGAGGATAGGAACCAACAAAATATTACATCATTTTAGTCAAAAATGCTCTTTTTTTTTCAACACATTTTCTTCTCTTTTTGTTGAATAAGGTTCAACACCAGTTTCAATACATTACAGTTTTATTAAATAATGTTTAGTTTATTCAGGTTATTGGTGGGGGAATTAATACTTTAGAATGATTCACAGTTCAGCCTCCATTCTTCCGCAGCTTAAATTTGCAAACTTCAATTTTTCAAAGTTTTTGGGCTGCACCAGCCCAGGGATATAAAGATCCCTTGGCCACAAAGGACCCCTTAATTAACAAAATATAATGTTTAAGAATACATGAATCAACTCTGTAACAAACTATATTGATGACATATCTTTGGAGCTTGCAGATATCTTTAAGTTACAATATATTTCTAGATTAAAATTGAAAAGGTTTGTGATTTTTCTCGAAAAAGAGAGGTTACTCTTAAACAGTGCTCCAGATAAGAACCATTTGTGGGTATTTAAGCATTAAAAATCTCTGAAAAAAAGAATTTGGAATTTAAATAAAGGGATGAAATAAGAATTGGATTCTGGCACTTTCAGTTTTGGTTAGTTTATTTTAAATATCAATTTCGTTAATATGTTCATTTTACCTTTAACATTTTGAAAATAAGCATTGCGTTACTTACAAGTAAAATAATCATTTGAAAAAAAGCTTATCTGGAACACTGCTTAAAGAAGTTATTTTTAGTCTTAAAACAGAGCAGTTCCCCTTTAACAAGTCCCCACCAGTAAAGTAAAGATGATGTAAAAATATCTACCGGTAGTATTTACAAAATGATCTACAGGTATATTATATTATACCGGTGCATGCCATAAGTGTGTTGTCAAATATTGCATAATCTGGCAATTATAAAGTTATGTTTGATTAGCATTTCCCTTGTTCATCATGATATTGACAGCCATTAGGGTCGATCCATACATTAACGCCAGCAATGAATTGTTTGAGAGTATAAATTATGTAAATATTTAAATTACATATCTATGTAAATTATTTGTTTGTTACATTAAATTTTGGTACAACAGTCATTGAGTTCTTGCATGCTTGTAATATGCAAATTAAAATGTTAGATTTCGGCATGATGCTAAAATTACACACTTTAACCCTTACTTCATATAGATGCCTTTGGACACCTCTAATATAGATGCCTTTGGACACCTAATATAAAAGACTTTTGAATTATCAGATGAATTAGGTTTATATTAACTGACAGAGTGGAAAACAGTGATCTGAACTCTTCCTGCACTGTTTTCAAACGCCCTCTGTGATTGGTACGGGAAAACACGTATCTATGGAGTAAAGGGTTAACATATTAAAAAGTGCAGATATATCAATGATGTTTGTTTGAATATCTTAAGCATCAATTTTATTACATTGAGAGCTAACAGATGATCAGTTCACCTAGCCACTCTTTCCTGGGATATCCTGAAACAAAAAAATTTGGACACACCCATTTCCACAAGTTACTGATAACTTTCCCACTTTAATCACAGGTGAGAGATGAATGAGAAGCAATAGCGTATATAAATCATCAAGCAAACTGTGGACAGGTGGTGATTCATACTCACAACCCCTTGGATTGATAGTCAGAATGATGTGCTACCGCCTGAGCTGACCGGGCGCGGTTTCCAACAATAGAACGAAATACTTATATATTAAAAAAGAAAATTTATTTGGTGGTATTAAAATGACCTTGAAATATGAATAAGGTTACAAATCTTAATGTACTCCCAAACCATAGGATGGAGGAAAAATGATACAGCTGCCATCCCTGTTAACCAACAATCAGTATCATATATTATATTATATATAGATGTTAATTCTAAGGTTTGTAGTCCCTCCGTCGAAATATTCTGGAAGAATCCCCAGGTTGGCACAATAGAGTGCAGACTGATTATGTTGATGGTCTGCAATGGTTGGTGATACATTGAGATGGTGACTTATAATGTTCCCATGCAGCGGTGCTCTGGGTCTGTTCATAGTCTTGGTATTGCTGGATGTGCTTACATTCCCTGGGTGGTGACGGTGGTGGAGTCTGTATTCACTACTGTGGTCGTCTCTGGGGCCACACACAACAAGCATACTGGGTTTCGGTATGCACATCAGTGACTTCGGTGGAGAAGCCTGGCTGCTGTCAATGGATTGGACACGGTGTTGATAAAGGATCCAATGATGAGATAGACACCCTTGCGCGATATTGAACATGTCTATAGTTACAGGGCGGCACAATGGAATCTGAACAGACCACATCTCTCTTCTCCTAATCACATTTTTGGTTGCCAGACTGGGTCCATTTCTCGTTGCTGATGTACAGACCTGTACAGTACAGTACAGTTTGCATGCTCTTTTAATTCTATAGACCACTATGTCACGAAAATTGTCAATCGTGCCATATCTTATATTGCTTAGTTTTATCTGTATCTGATTACAAACATGCAATGGGGAAGCCATATGAACTCAGTTAGCCTCTATCAGGTCATTAATGTTAAAAAAATAAACTTTTTATCAAACACTGCAGGTGCAAAAGTGATAAAAAATTAACTATTGATAAACATTACTGTGGTTGAAATTTACCTTAATTATCATCTGAAAATGTCTATACATATCTTACACGGATGTTTTTGCTTGATTACAATATAAATCACATCCAAACTTTAAAGGGAGTATATCAGGAACAAAACACTATAAATGTCTTAAATAAAGTTATTTTTAGAATGGAAAAAAAGCATCCAGTTATCATTAATAAATAAAATCTAAATGGATTGGTATGTCAAATGCATCAAGATAATGACTAAATTAATATTTAAATTGGAGTGGTAAATTTGAAACAAAATCCCCATTCTAATAATAGAAACTGCATGATAGTCATTCAAACTCTTTCCTGTATAGCAGATCATTTTGAAATCATGTGACTCATTCAATATATCACATGTTGCAATTTCAAGAGAGAAATTTATTTTAATCTAACCTAGGGGAGTAGCCCAAGTTAAGATATTATTTTGACATGTTTAAATATTTATCCTTTTTGCAATACGAGGTCAGTGAGTATATTATGGGCATGTTATATTGGAAAAAAATGTTTTCAGCCAATTTTAATAGTTTGAAAAATCCTGATATATCCCCCTTTAAATACAAGGACTTAGTTTACCATGACATGAAATGACCACCTGTACAGCAGCTTCACTCAGCTCAATCTATATCAAATAATAAAGAGAATTTCATTTTATTCAATATAAATCCTCCAGTCACTGCTCATATAGCTAACTTAGTAAATCAGCTGCCTCCCTATACAATGCCATTTATTATCTCATGGTGCCTTGTGTCCTATTGATCCACTGACAAACATCCCAGTGACAGAATACAAGTAACTCTGTCCCCAGGGGGCATTCATCCAGTTTTAGGCAACTGTCACCATAATTATATGTGTTATCAGCAATGCTTTAATACATCAATATGTGAAGGCCAACTAAATGAAACGAGTGGTTTTGTTACTTGGATTTTGTTGGAGGAAGGTTACAGTGGATTTAAGAAAAATTACCAACATAATTTATATAATTATTGTAACCATCTAATGGTGGCAAGTGCTGCCGGTGAAAATCAAAAAATTCATAAGATATATAGATTTTATCATGGTTTCCTATTTTGAAGGTAAAAGTTTACCATGGTAAAGACAAACTAGAAACATGACAAACTAGAGACTGACTCTGTTATATTGCAAATATCTCAGCAACCACTCTTTTGACTGAATTCACCAGAGCAGCACCCACAAGTGGGATCAGATGTGATCAAGGACTGACCTGAGGTGGACTGTCATTCAAACATGTTGATAATCCAGCGATCGATATTGGCTTTTTATCCATTTGAATAATTATGTCATTTTTTAAGACATTTCTAGCAATTTTTCCTGATATACTCCCTTTAAAGTAAGCATTACATTGTATTTCCTTGGACAAACATTGCCACATGGCCAGTGACCAGAGCGATAGTTGTTCTCGCATCAGATCAACTGATTTCGCAATAGAGATTTATTAAGTGCACAAAACATTCTAAACAAAACTTTATACTTAATAATTCACAAACCTTATTCTATATATATATACATAATATAATTACAGATAAATCACAAATCATGTCATATATTTATGAATGAAAAAAAAGAGGTGTTCGTGTCTTTTCTCCAATCCTTTATTTCTTGTCTGTTATTCAATCTTCAATAAAGTACTCAATTAGCTAGCAACCATCAATTTGGTTTATGACTGAGTAAACATGTTCTGCATGATAGACCAGATATATAGAAACTTTTTTTGCGTTTCAATTATTTATAGAACCCAATCCTTTATTTCCACACCTCATTTGATAACATGATTAAATTTATTTTACATCTGTCTACCTATTTTATTTTGTCTCCATTCATGAAGCATTTAGAAGTGTGACAAATTCTATATGCTTTACCTAACCCTTTTTTTTGTTAAATGTTTAAACATGTAATGCTGTACCTGATCCCCTCAGGTTGCTCACATAATGTCACAAGGAATAAAGTATAATGATTATTAATATTTGCATTTTATATGCATGATATTAAAAATTTCCTGATATCACAAAATGGTCTTTGTTGCACAACTTCAATACAAAATTACTGAACGTGCACAATTCAGTATTTTAATCTTAGTCAAATGGTTTTCATTAACTTTTGAATTGGGTATAACTGAGCTTGGCTCAAACCTACAATGCCAGCAGTGAAAGATAAATGATGAGATAAGTGCACCTTTTTAATGTAGATCAAGAGTGCTACCTTTATGAAGTTGAGATGACAAAAAATATCACCTAATGAATAATGAACCTATAACCTTGATAGCAGGACTTTACCCAAGTTTTAATATGAAGTTCTACTCAATATTTGCCATTTATGGCCAAGCACGAGATGATTTGATCATAATTTCTTGCCGTATATATAATTTATATCATTGCAGATGTAATGTTTCATCTACTTTCCATACTACATTACCTCAATTGATGTAAAATAGTATATTTTTTAATTTATGGTTTGATTTATTCACCAGCAGTGGTGGTCTAGGGGTTGAGCATGTTGTTGGATGATCCCTGATGGGTCATCGTAACCAAAGACTTGAAAACTGGTCAGTCCGGTGTGTCTCGGAGGGGTATCATATCATTGTGTCTTTGGCATGATGTCTCTAGTGTGGTAGCACTTAGGATACTATCTCAATTAGACACCATCGTAATATAACTGAAAAACTGTTGAAAGCGACGCAAACACCATACAAGAGCAACATCAATTTATGCAATAAATATTGACTAAGGCATATTTTGATCAATTTAATTTAACTTTCAATAACAGTTCTCAGTACCTGATGCCAAAAAATTATACTATAATATTTTATATATCATTTAAGGCTGTTGAGTGTCACAACTAATTCAAGGCCGCTAAGGGGGGGGGGGGGGGGGGGCAATGAATTAGTAAAAAATATAATCTTACAAATTTATCTACCTGACCTTTCACACTCTGATTTTATCAGCAAAAACTTCCCTACTTATAATGTAATGGGGTATATATAAAACACCTGAGGTGTTGGGAGTGAAATAAAGTGACAGGTAACAAATTCAATATATTTTAGAGAAGTTAATCAACTGAAAAAAACAACAACTATATTTTGTGACCTTTACGTGACCCGAGGTATATATTTTTGGTAAAAAAATATATATTTGATACTATGTAAAAATAGATAGTTAAATTATTATTACAAACTGAAAATAAGAAAGGTAGTGTTGCATGGGGATTTTATGTTGACGTGGATTTTTTTTTGTATAGGGGTCCTAAAGTTTGTGACACCAAGGTCACAACTATCATTGTCAGATAAAAAAAAAGTTACATTTATTTTAATCCTGTATATATAAGAAAAATGGCCATGGTTTACTTGAAGTGTCAAACACATTAAGGTTGTGACAACTTGATTGTTTGTCCGGACACTGGGTCATAAAGTTCAGGTCACTAATATAATATATCTAACTAAAGTAAAATTAAATATTTTCACAATATCATAGAATATAATTAAATATATATTATTACAATAAAATAGATTATTTTTACAACATCTTTATACACAGTGTTATGTTGAGGTCAACTAATACTAGATTTATACAATCAATCCATGATTACAATGAGGTTGTGAACTGTTTGTAACATGTTTTCTTCATAATTGAATGGTAATAATAATCTGAAAAATGACCTTATATATATATCATTAAAAATCATGCTGTTGCATGGTGTTTATTATAGTGTCGCTTTCATCAATTTTCAGATATATCACATCAGTGTCTTCTGGAGACTGTTTGTATTCACAGTGCTATTGCACTGGAGTCTAAATCATGCTTCAGACACATGGTATCTTTGACATGACCCGGCTGAGGATAGAAATCTTGACATTCCACATGCAAGGAGGATGCTCTGCCACTTGACCAACAGTGAGGTTTTAATATACACTCAAACCTGTGTAAGCCGTCACCTCTATTAAGCAGCCACTTGTCATAAGCAGCCTCAATTACTATATCCCATGTTCATACTTTCAGTTCAAATTCACCTGCTTTGCACATTCCTTTGACTGGCTCGCAGCTTAAGACATGTTTGACTGTACATCAGAGTCTGAAGCATTAGCTATTTTACTGATGTAAATATTCAATTTGAGACCTCTATGGAGGTTGCAGATATACCTCCATCTATTTGGCCAGCTTTTTAAAATTCCATTGATGATGAATTTCTCCAGTTTTATTCCATTTCTCTTTAATTAATGTTCATTTTTTAACCCAGCCAGAGTAATTATTTTTCTATTCTGAAGATTTTACTTTTAGATTACCATAATGTCAAACACCATAGGGGCTTCATCAGGATTCCTTTCCTCTGCGTTAACAAATTGACATTCATTT
Source organism: Panopea generosa (assembly GCA_029582155.1). Taxonomy (NCBI): domain Eukaryota; kingdom Metazoa; phylum Mollusca; class Bivalvia; order Adapedonta; family Hiatellidae; genus Panopea; species Panopea generosa. The sequence continues at coordinate 45,120,359 of CM055896.1, forward strand.
ATTAATTGCTGTCACTAAGGAAGGAAAGGCAACTGATTGAGATTTTGTAAATGCTTACAATATTATATTCATGCAAAATCTCACAATATCTCATTTTCAATTATCTTAACTTCCATTCATCTCAGGAACACAAATCAAAATCCTTACATTGTAGAATGAAATTCTCATCTCATTTCCATTCCCAGAAATTTGTGTTTAAAATTGTTAAAGTACTTTTGATTATAAAAGCTAAAATAACATCAAATTTCGATAAATTTTCCTTCAAACCTCAATTTCTTTAATTCAATATTGTTTTGCGTGATCAATACATGTTTAAACTTCCAAGATTACATACAACTTACAGTTTATTTACAAGAAATCAGTTGCCTGTGAAATATGAATGAGTAATTTGCCTAATAAATAATTCTCAATGTGTTATTTCATCAACATTTAGTCGGGAGATGCAAGTTTCCTATCTTTCTATATAAGTCATTGCTGTCACTGAAGAAAACATTTTTCGGCCATTTTTCTGTAAGATGGTAAACAGGTTAAACCTACCTATTATATTAGAAACATATTATGACTTTAATATTAAAAGATTTATTATCATGGTTAACTTTAATACCTCGAGTAAAAAATATACTTTAAAAAAAAAATTCCAAAAAGCTGTATACCCAAATGTTCATCAAGCTGCAGTTATTAGTATACTGGTTAATATTTTATAGATTATTGAAACATATATACACATCTCCTAGTTTTATATCAAATCAATTTCATTCAGTAATGATTTAACCTTAAAGTTAACCTCATAAAGTATACAAAAGTATCAGACTTTAAAGACCTGCCCCCACATAAAAATGTACACCAGTTACAACTTTTTCATCAGGAAAGATAAATGTGTATAATTCTTCTATTATACAGAACAAAGAGTACAGTCCCTTTAACATATATATTAAATACAAGTTTGGATAGGGTCTGCTATATATTACTCCACCCACCTTCTTATTGATAATAAAATGGCCCAAAATTAAGGATGTACATAATGCTGAGTACCAGTACATTAAAGGGATTATATTGGCATATTACTGTCAATTCTCTGTCCTAAATACACACGCCCAGTATGAAGATATAACTTAAAGATATATGTTTCTAAAGTCTTTAAATGCATAACCTCTTTATTACAAACATCGGGTATCTGAAGCCCCGTTTTTGTTTACATTGCTATTTTCAATGAACCGCTTTCAGGTTTCCAATCAATCAACGGATAACATCGCGAAGACTCGTTCCCGATCTCGTTTTCAAGGCTTTGTTCCGGAAGTTTACGGAGTTCAATGTAACTTTATTGCGGGACGTATTAAAGTTTTGGCCAATATTCAGTTACTGTTAATTTGATAACTTTCAAGTTAATAAAGGTTATACGTCAATACATAAGCATTATTTTGTGTGCACTACATACAGGAAAAGTCTGGATAAACAGCGTGTTTGTGTTACTTGCCAATATAATCTCTTTTATTAATACAATACAGCAAGTACATAAATAGAGTGAGCAAGTCACGGGTCATTGTTTAAACAGATATCCTTTTGGCATACAGGGTCAGTGAGCATAATAAAATAGGCATGCTATACTGGAAAAAAATGTTTTTAGCCAATTCTAAAATGTTGAAAAATCCCGATATAGTACCATTAATACAGCATGTCAAGGGTGAAGACAGCTGCGGTAATGAACAGATATGATGGTCTGCTGGATTGAGCTCAATTGTTGAGGTTCACATCAGCTCCAGCAATCTCAATGCATATATGCATGTCTATATACTATCTCAATAATTTATATTTTGTCTTAGGTGCAATAGGAAATAAAACTAAATCCCAGTAGGATAATATTTGCCAGAAATCTTCTCTTTATTCTGTTTCTAACAAATCCATGCCAAACACATAAAATGTAGAAAAGCATTGTCAGGTATTTAGTTTATGTATAAATTTATAAATATTTTACAGAAATAACAAAATGGAACAGCTGAGGTCTGTTGAGAGTTTTGATGTATCTGGAAATGAGAGAAACAAATGATGGGCCTAAGTGAATAACCCACCTATGACATAATAAGAGTGTGTTTAAATGCAAAAATATGACAAAACAAGTTTATTCAATATACGAAGCAGAAACAAGCTGCTGAGACGATCAGTTATCTTTGACAAACACTCTTTCCTGGATCATGGAAGGTTAACCAAGTACTCATGCAAACTCATCTCTGTAAGTAACTAATAACTTTCCCACTTGAATCAGTGGTGAGACAAATGACAAGGAGATACAATGGCATGTATCAATAATTATTATGGAGATTGTGGCTGGGCAGGGATTCAGACTCATGGCCCCTGCATTGAAGGACAGATGGGCTACCGTCTGAGTAAACCGGGTCCAGGAAACAGAAGTAATATATAATGTAATTTGCATACAGGTGGCAGCTGATTTAACGATTTTCAGCTTTCATGTCACTGTCCTATTCTGAATGACAAAAGATTGGTGTAATCTACAACGTCCAATAAATTGTCTCAAGAATGATCTACAATGACTGAGATACGTTTTGTATAATTTATGTATATAATTTTTTTATTTTAATGGGGTTCAATGCCATTTTTAGTACATTTCAGGTTATATAATGGCATATCCAGTTTTATTGGTGTAGGAAGAATGAATCTGAGTAGAACCATCATCCTTATTTTGCAAATAACTGACAAATTTTCTCACATAATCTTTGGAGTGAGCAGGACTCGAACCTACGACTTTAGCGGTGAGAGGTAAGAGATCTTGGCGTCTTACACCACTTGGCCATGGCCAACCCTTGAGATGTATATACAGTACATGCATAGTGAGTGAACTGATCAATGAATATTCATGTGTCCTTGCTGAAGATCAAGATTACACAGTGTCCAATCATACAAAACTTATGTCAATGTGTAATACATTATTATAATAATAATACAATATACCAGCAAAGCCAGTAAAATAAAAGTGACAATGTCAAGCTAAGTTTCAAAATTATTTCAAACTAAAATGTTCAATGACTCACCTAAAACCTTTAAGCCTGTCTTCCATTTTGTTTCCGAGAACCCAGAGTTGAAAATGGAAAGCCTATTATAAGGTATATAACATTATCCGTAATGCACTTGCTGGCTCGCGCTACCGTATATTCTGTACAGTTTGTAGAATCAATAAAGAAGCTGATGAGCTTGTCTACTATATACGGCACCTTTCAATTTCGGACAAATTATGACGTCTTTCTTTTACAGTAAACTACTACTTTTGTATTATCGCTATTGGTTACTTTCCAGAGAAACAAGGCTTTCAGCAAACAATCCTTCGAATAATTATCAAGGTTCTTTGACAAATTGATGTAGCTCAACCTTTAATCACTCTCTATACACTGGGAGATACTATCATTACATGCATTCTGTATAATACAATGTTATCATGTATATGGTTTTAAGTTACAGTCAACTATTATCAGTAATTTATAATTATATACACAGCTTTTATCCTTTCCTTATTCATATTAAGTTAAATCTTATATAAATATCAAACTTTCCCCGGCCGGGACACATGCAATATTAAGGTTTTATAATCCATTATTCCATGACATTTTATTTCCTTGTATGCAATCTGAGAAAAAAAAACACACACTGAATGAATATGACTTTTTACCAGAAAACAATTTTCAGGAATTAATAATTCAGAGCTATCTATTGTAGTATTATTCATAGACTGTATGTCCTCATAGCTATAATCAATATTAGGCCACCACGTGTGACTTAAACAGCGTGTTACTAAAACAGCGTAACTCTCTAGAATATGATAATGCTCTGACTTCAAACAATAGCCAGCTCTTAAAGGGACACACAGCAATTTTGTTAAATTTTCACTCAACTTTATTTGCTCAGACTTCAAACAAACCTCTGCTATATATATATATAGCTCTTAAAGGGACACACAGCAATTTTGATTATCTTTAATTCAAATGTATTTGTTCCGACTTCAAACAAACCTTTGCTATATATATATATATAGCTCTTAAAGTGACACACAGCAATTTTGATGATCTTTAACTCAACTTTCTTTATTTGACTTTAAACAAACCTCTGGTATAGCTAGCTTTTAAAGGGACACACAGAAATGTTGATGATCTTTAACTCAAATGTGTTTGTTCTGACTTCAAACAAACCTCTGGTATAGCTAGCTATTAATTTAATGGACACACAGCAGTTTTGATAAATGTTCACCCAACTTTAGTGATGATATAATAAAATGATATATTTACATGATAGAGATATGAATATAGTGAATAAAGTGTTGGCCGCTCATTCTAGAGGTTACAGGTTTGATCCCCAGTTTGACTCGATAATCAGGTTCTCCAGGAAGCAGTCTCGAGAGTGGTTCATAATTATAACCTTTGAGTTTTCTTCACAATCAAGCTAAAATAAGTTATTACATGTATAAGCTAAATATGATATTGGAATACCCTAGTTATTGACCAGACTCTTACTTTGATTCTGATTTTGAAAGGGACACAACTCTGGTAAATTGCAGAAAGGTATTATATTTTGTATTTTTCAGTTTAGTATGACAAAAAAAACAAAAAACATTATGTCTTTTTCTTGTTTTTTAATGTTTACAGTCATATCCTTATGAAATTAAGAAAACAGGAAAAAGCTCTAGTAAGTTATTATTTAAAAATTCTCCTGAATACGATAAACCTATGAACTGCAGACAGATGAACAGACAAACAAACGAATGGAAAAACACTGCATTAATTACTATGTCACAGTTTGGAGACACAAAAATTCAAGAAAATATCAATTTGAGGTTTGAAAGACTTTTTTCTCATAGTTTATAAACAAAAGACAAACAACAGACCAACCTGTCTTAAGCAGCCAGTCAAGAATAGGAGCAAATGTTGCCTTTAAGACAGGTTGTTGCTTAAAACAGGTTATTTTGCTCTGAAAACATAAACATCACCAGAGAAATAATAAATGTGGCTGCTTAAGACAAGTGGTTGCTTAATAGTGGTAACCACTTACACAGGTTTGAATGTATTAACAAGTTTTACAAAAAAAAAAAAAATCCTTAATTAATGAAGTTAAATAGACTTATACGTATACTTTAAAGACATCTTATACATGTATATCTCATATCTTCATCAGTGTAACTATTCTTTTATTCAGGTCTCAAGACTGATATGACACTTGAAAAGGTATCAACTTGTTTTCAACAAATTGTGTTGACTGTCCCTTTAACAAACAGGGGCATACATATAACAAAGACGATGCATTAAGATATGCCATTATCGTAATCTGTTATTGATCTCGTATCTGAAAAAGTTCTTGAAATACTTCTACAGATTTAAAACAAACCGGTATACAAAAGATAATCAATAGCAAAAACTCCAATGAACATAATTATTCTCTCTGCTAAGGTACAGTGTAATGTAGTTTCCTAGAATTAATTTGTGATACAAAGCAGATTTATTGCCATAAAAATGGGATGAAATTGTCAGTGAAGTTTCTTCCCTATTTTTTTTTTGTCTCCACTGTCTCCGCAGTGCAACTTGTGGATAAAAATCAATAGGAAGGTGACGCCATGAATATCTTTCGAGGGGAAGGATCAATATTTATGCTCGGCTTGTACTATATTGTTCATGAATGAAATGGCTGGCTGATACAGAATAGCAAGATTATCCTGATATTTTTTAACGAAAACATAAGTTGCACTATTGATTAACTATTGATATTCCTGTCTTGATATTCTATAGAGTGGGAGGACAGCAACAGCTGATGCACATCTCTGTATTGATCAGCTTTATGGAATGAGAGTAGTCAAATTTAATACGGTCTGATATAAATTGTTCAATTATTCAATCAACTGCAACAAAACATTGGAATAGGTTTTAATGCCATTTTCAACACATTTCAGGTTAAGGTGGAAGACCTCAGAATGAATCTGAATACAACCACCATTATAAGCAGAGTGAGTGGTTATATTACTTTTCCACATAAAAAGTTTTTTGAGCGAGCGGACAACAAAACATATTCGTTACATTGTACTTCGTAAATATGTAAAATATAATTGCTAATCTAGTTCTTCTGAAGAATGATTAAAAAGGAGGGTGTGAGGCTTGGAGGACCTCTGTGACTGAAGGGTCTCAAGGTCACTTACTTCACAGTCACAGCTGAGGTCACAGGTTTAAGTCCCAATATGGAAAACATTATGTTAAAAATTTTGGTTACTTGTAGAAAGGACGACGGTTCTGTAACCGAAAAATTCATTCTGGGAAATATCTCCACTAATAAAACTGTATGCCATTATGAACTATATGACCTGTATTGTATAGCAAATGGAGTTAATCCTGTAATGTGTGGAAAATTTCATTAGTTTAGTTTTATACTGATTTATATTAGCTTGACTGCGAAAAAATCTTTATGAACCTCTTTTGAGTCCAATTCCTGGGTAGAACCATTACTTTAGTGAAATGTTTTTTGGAGAGGCATCAGGTCCAGCTCGGGATTGAACCTGCAACCTCTGGAATGAGTGGCCAATACTTTATCCATTACACTACTGCCCTGCTTAATTTTGTAAAACAATACTCATTTACAAAGGTAATACACATATTATCATATACAGTCAAACCTGTCTTAAGCAGCCAGTCAAAGGAAGGAGCAAAAGTGGCCTTTCAAGACAGGTTGTTGCTTAATACAGGTTAATTTGCTCCGAAAACAAAATGGAAAATAGCGAATGTGGCTGCTGAAGACAAGTGGCTGCTTAACAGAGGTGACCGCTAATACAGGTTTGACTGTATCAACACATTTCCTGCATTATAAATTGTTAAGTACATCATAAAACTTAACTCTAAAGACATAAATGTTTTGTTGTTTTTTTAAAAAGGAGCACACTAGGTATGATGTATAACTCCTTATAATATGAAAACCATCAGATGCCATTATATACACACATTATATCATTATAGTAGTAACCGTATTTTGTACTTTTAACTCTAAAGTACAAGAAATAATAAACTTCAATTTTTGGTTCAAATTCTGTAACCATTTTTTGTTCAATCACCTCTTTATATAATTATCTTTGTTTCAATAATCATGAAAATAATTCTATACCAGTACATTTTGGCAAAAAGGCAGTATTTCAGAATGGCATCAAATTCCGATGAAATGCCTCAACAAAAATATTGGTGGCCACCCCGAGCAAAATGTATATTAATTCCCCAGGTGGTAAGCAATGTGTTCTATGTTTCTAAATATCCCTATTTTCCTATTATCAATCATTCAGATATTGCATTATCTTAGAAAACAGTCTCCTGTGATTTATTCCTCTATATTATAATGGTAACTGACTGACAATAACATGTACTATACAAACCTTTAGGATTGTTTTATATCACTGAAGGCAAATTTATATAACTGAAGAAGTATGTTTCATCTTTGAATTGATTTATAAATATTAATTCATTTTGGCCAGTTTGCTAAGAAACCTGTCGGTGCTTTTAAGAAACCTCTCAAATCTGTTTCCTGGTTATAAACAAGTGTAATCATACACATGAAGTCTTCTTATATATTTTAACATTGGACCACTAACTTTAGAGTTACAGCAATGAAATAAAAATTGAGTCTGATCTTCAAATGTTGGATAATGATTGGGATATGTATGATTGGGATATGTATGGTTGGGATATGTATGATTGGGATATGTATGGTTGTGATATGTATGATTGGGATATGTATGATAGGGATATGTATGATTGGGATATGTATGTTTGGGATATGTATGGTTGTGATATGTATGATTGGGATATGCATGATTGGGATATGTATGTTTGGGATATGTATGTTTGGGATATGTATGGTTGGGATATGTATGATTGGGATATGTATGGTTGGGATATGTATGGTTGGAATATGTATGGTTGGGATATGTATGATTGGGATATGTATGTTTGGGATATGTATGGTTGGAATATGTATGGTTGGGATATGTATGGTTGGGATATGTATGGTTGGGATATGTATGTTTGGGATATGTATGATTGGGATATGTATGTTTGGGATATGTATGATTGGGATATGTATGGTTTGGATATGTATGATTGGGATATGTATGTTTGGGATATGTTTGGTTGGAATATGTATGGTTGGGATATGTATGATTGGGATATGTATGGTTGGGATATGTATGTTTGGGATATGTATGATTGGGATATGTATGGGTGGGATATGTATGATTGGACTATGTATGATTGTGATATGTATGGTTGGGATATGTATGGTTGGGATATGTATGGTTGGGATATGTATAATTGGGATATGTATGATTGGGATATGTATGATTGGGATATGTATGGTTGGAATATGTATGGTTGGGATATGTATGGTTGGAATATGTATGGTTGGGATATGTATGGTTGGAATATGTATGGTTGGGATATGTATGATTGGAATATGTATGGTTGGGATATGTATGATTGGAATATGTATGATTGTGATATGTATGATTGGGATATGTATGATTGGGATATGTATGGTTGGGATATGAATGGTTGGAATATGTATGGTTGGGATATGTATGGTTGGAATATGTATGACTGGAATAAGTATGGTTGGGATATGTATGATTGGAATATGTATGGTTTGGATATGTATAACTGGGATATGTATGGTTGGGATATGTATGATTGGGATATGTATGGTTGGGATATGTATGGTTGGGATATGTATAGTTGGAATATGTATTATTGGGTTATGTATGGTTGGGATATGTATGGTTGGGATATGTATGGTTGGGATATGTATAGTTGGAATATGTATGGTTGGGATATGTATGGTTGGGATATGTATGCCATAATCATTGTCTTCATGTACTGGTCCTTTTTGCATAATATTTCTAAAATTCTATAATTACAATTCAGAAGGTTGACCTTTGGCACTTGCAGCAACAGACATTGGACTTTGAACACAAGGTGATGATAATTACAGTCTCTTGCATCCAAGAAGGTATTTGACCTTTGACTCTTATGGCAGCCTTCATCTTGGGATAATGCACATGACACATATGTTGAACATTCTAACCAATCTTACCAAAATCAGGCTATGAACTGTTTCAAGGGCAACAGACATTGTTTTGTACATAATACATTATGTAATAATATGTATGAAGAGAGTGATCATCAAAAGTAATCCACGCGTAAGCCCTCGGCCCTTGATCCCAACCTTCAATGACAGTCGAGATTGAAACATAAGAAAAAAGCCTGGTTCAACTTCAAAGCCGGCTATAAAAAAAGGACCATGAATCTAAATGTTACAGCAATTTAAGTTTTATCATGCTAAATGTAACATACAAACTGAGTTCAATGTCTTACCGTGTGTGTGAGATTTGGTGACCAGCCATCTTTAAAATGTTAGATATCAAAACTTTTAAGAATTAATCTGATATATAAATATATATGTATCCTTTCTTCCGCAGGAACCACACTAATGTACAAACACACAGGTAAGTTAAACACAAATTTTATTCACAATCTTTACAACTGTTTCCTTGTATTTAAAAATCACTTGATTTATCTTTAAGTACATTTCAGGTAACGTAATAAACCGGTAATTGATAAGATATCAGATCATTCTAATGCACAGACACACACTGGATTAAATGAAAATAATCCAGATTCATGATGCACACACATATACTTATAAATTTGTCAAACCAAATTACAGCGAAGTGCTGGGTGGATACTGTGTATGTACAAACAATTCACAACACTTTCAATATTTGATACACGATCAATTACATAATTGTGTAGCTGTGTAACAATGGCGTCTTAGTTACTAATTAATTATTTATCATGCTTTTAACTGTAACAATCAATACCGCCCTTATATATATGTGTGTGCCTCACTGTTTCGTCTTAATTATCACATACACAACATTGGAAGTGTACTTGGTTAATCAAGGTGATGTGACAGGTCAATAATAATGACAATCAGAACTCATGAATGGTATGAAAATTTTAAAGAAAACAATCCATCGCATTCCCCTCCAAATAGACACACTCCCCTTATTTGGGTGCAAACATTTTTGTATTTGGAAGTGATATCAGTAATAAGAAACCTAATTGTAATGTGTATTTGTTTTGATACAATTATCAAACACATGAATGTTTGTAACAGTCAAAAAAATTAACCTCAGTGGTGAGACTAACTGGTAAGACAGAGTCTCGTGCAGACCACTCAACCATGCAGACCACTCAGCCATACAGACCACTCAACCAGGCAGACCACTCAACCATGCAGACCACACAACCATGCAGGACCCTTAACAGGAATTTGAAGATTATCTGAGTAGAGATGGCTCTCTTGAAATATGTTTCTAAACTTAAATATAAAAGATTCTATAATATTTTGTTATCAAAACTTAGCAAATAAAACCATAATATTTCCCAAATAATCCAATGTTTGATAGAATTGATTAGCCACTATAAAAAGAAAGTGGTGCACTCGTTATGGTTGTATTAAAGCCTTCTAAACATTTTATCAAGTAAATCAAAAGCTTTTCCACAATGTCTGTAAGATTTCCACTACTATCTACAATGATCAGATAATATATACATATATCACAAGAGCAACCACTGCTAGCTATGTAGTAACAGCTGTCATATTCTCATATTATATTCATATAAACCGTACAAGTTCTAAAAATTGCCCAGCCAACCTCTTATAAAACAACAACACTAAAAGACAGTTGATCAAGAAAATTTAGGTAAAAATGCAGACTTTCAGATATTGTTAATCAGGACTTATATGATCTGATGAAATTCAAACTTGTTAAAAAAATATTAAGTGAAATATATTATTGTCCTTAAAAACGTTTCCTACTTGTCATACCTAAGTGCTATGGTAATACATTAAAGGGGAAGGAAAATCCTTCATTTATTATAATGTACCGGTATATCAATAGCATATAAAATAACTCACCACATTCATTCATCATTCATTCTTCAGTTCTGTAAATGTATATATATTTTCTAATCTCTATTCATCAATAGAAGGGGAAAATTAAAAAAAAAAAAAAAAAAAAAAAAAAAAAAAGATAATACACAAAAAATGTTTGGGACCCAAAATATAATTAACAAACAGAAGAAAGTTACATTGAGTGAATTGAGGTTTTATTGAAATGGATCAAATTTTCTTCTTACATAAATCACCTGACCTTAACTTTGGATTCATCTCCAATTTAAATATACAAGCGTGCATTTACTAGAATTTTTAAGGTTTAACTTGAAAGGTTTAATTTGATATATTTTATCACAAAATCTCCATCTGTCATTAATCATCTTAATGTTTTTTCTTAGACTAAGGAGGTAGATAGCCATCTAAATACATTTTCTTACAGAGATTTGGTCTTATTTTTGACGTTATCTGATCGTTACCTATGTTGATGTTTAGCCACCAAGTATCGTTATACATCAGACAAAAGTTGGAAGTAATTTTGGCTACACATTTTATCATTGATGTAGTTTGTAGTATATATATAGCGATGAAATTTCATTTAGTATATAAGGATAGATATCACTGATAAATATTATCCTGGTATCGCTATAGTATTAAGACAATTGATATCATTATTTTTGTATCTTAGCCATAGTCAAGGTCACCAAAAATAAAATGCTGAATGGTTCTGATTGGTACTTTCTGGAACACAACTATGGACCAAATTTCATCACTAAAAGCTAAACTTCGGGTTTCTTAAAAAAGGGAGGTCAACACAAAAACTTAACATCTTAATTATTCATCTGTTAAGATCAAGGTCATTACTATGCATAACGCAACTATAATGGATCAAATTTGCACGGACTAGACCAAATTATAGTTTTTGAGAAACCGAGCTAATAAATGCAAAAAACTAAACATTGTGTAGGCTATATTATTCATCAGTAGAGATCAAGGTCACTTCCATAATGCATGGATCAAATTTGTTGACTCTATGAGAAACAAAGCAATTTTAAACCCAATAACTTAACATGGTGTAAGCCAAGTTATTCATCCCTAGAGGTCAAGGTCATCTGAAAAACTACTGCATGGTTTTAAGTAACACTACCCATAACACAACTATGGACCAAATTTGTGACTCTGGACCATAGAGAGCTAAATGCAAAAACTAATGTTGTGTGGGTTAAAGTTCAAGGTCACCCAAATAAATACTGAATGGTTTTGAGCAGAACTATCTTTTACATTGGTATGGACCAAATATTGTAACTCTACGTCAAAGAGTTTCTAAGAAACAGAGTAATCAACCAAAAACTGAATTGTTGACGTCAACATTGCTGCCATCGCTGAACCATAACCACTGATGGAAAAGTAACATTTGTCTATTTTTATCTTCAAAAAAGACAGTGACAAAAACCTTCAATCCATTGCATAATTCTAACCCCTCACTTTTCAAATTTCGACACAATTTAACACCCATAGTCAAGAGAGATGCTGTAATTTACATTATTATAGCAACTTTGATGTGTCCATTTATTTGTACAATCTAAAACCTGTACAAACATAATTAATATGTTTAATACCAACTATGTCACAGTCAGGATCTATAATGTATTTACATTCTTACTTTAAATGGATCAAAACAAACATTATCTTACATAATGGAAAACCTATAAATATAAGATCAGCATACAAAGTTGATTGTGGCCATTGTAACTAGGTTTTGTTTGTTTGTTTCAGTATTTAGGGTATATTTTATGCCATCGAGGGTTTAGTTATAGACAGATGATCAGTTTACCTAACCACTCTTTTATAGGAAGGTTAACCAGTATTCGAGCATCATCCATCTCAGCAAGTAACTGATAACTTTCACACTTAGTTTAAACTTATTTATATTACTTCGATTACAAAACAAGTTATCATAACTCATACAAATCATGCTACAAGTCTGGGTAGAAAAAGTACTTACTTGAATCATATGCAGTAAAAAAAGTGCCTTGCTCAAGGCCACCACACATAGCTGTGGGGGAGGATCAAACCCTCGACCCTCAGGTATGTGTTTGTTGCTCTACCACTGGAACACGTGCTACACACTTGAATCAGTGTGAGAAACAAATGATAGTGAGCTACAATGTTGGATATCATAATCGTCACAGAGACTGTTGCTGGGCAGGGATTTGAATTCACTACCTTTGACTGACAGACAAGTTAACAGGGCCCAGCTATATAGCTAGGTAAATATGGAATTCTTCACATTACAGGAAAAGTTTCACCTAACAAATCAATATGCGCCACAGATATTTTGTGTTAAAACCAAAAAAATAAAAAAAAATAAATATTTAAATAGGTTTCTAATTTCATTTATATTTCCTTGGCTAAAGGCATTTCCACAGTCATCATCAATTTTACATTTGAAAATTATCTTTTTTAATTTTTTATGACTAGACCTATATAAAAAAAATAAAAAAATTGGCAATTTAAGGCAGGCAGTATTAAAATTCTCTTTTACAATATTGGTTGTAATTCACTGTGTACGAGGGATGTTAAAGAATATGCAGACTTTTGTAATATTTTTAACATTTAATAATTACAGCACATGGTAAATAAAAAAATTAAAAGCCATAAAAAGTAATATTTCCTGTACGCAATTATGTGTCAATATTGAATACCATTACATAGCAACAGCCCTACAAAATATAGATGTTATGGCTACCTGAAGTCTGATGATCAAATTTTTGCATAGCATTTAACTGGCTATAAATCTACATGAACTGCATCTCTAAACTCATCGCATCATTGCACCATTCAAGGAAGAATGGTGATATTTATGGATATTTATGATAAATGGGTGATAAGACTTCTGAAGTGCACCCAAAGGCACAGTGAGTACCATGGGAAGATGTGTCACTGCCCAAATATTATGACATAATTACCGTAAATATATGATTATGAGCCTTTTACAGAAATAAAGCAGTACACCAATCTAGATTTTGTTACTCCTAAGTTAGCCAATCAAAATTCATCTATTATTTTCCCCCTGGATTTCATTATGGCCACTGTAGTAAACAAATGATTCATGTTTGCGGTTAATAGAAGGATACTAGCTTTTTTCCACCAGTTTTGGCTTTAAAATCACCCTGCGATTTATACTCGAGTGTGGATTATAATTGTATATTTACAGTATTTTCTTTTACTGACCATTATCAGAGAAATGAAAACTAAATCAGTCTATACAATTATTAATTAGCCTAAATCAAAGTAACATCTGAGCCTGTCATAACAATAAACAATAAGTTACAATGTTTCTTACTTTACCAACAATATTTTTTATCATTTTTTTAACTTATTCGTTTTACATAGATTGTGAAACAAGTTCTGACAACTTAAACAAATCATGCCTGAAGTCTTCCCACATGGTAGAACCAGTACTAAGCATATATGAATAAAGCTCATAATAGGACACTACACATATAGCTCTGGATCGCATGGTCTAGTGGTAGAGCACCGAACCCATGATCGGAGGGCTGTGGGTTTCGATCCTCCACCACAGCTCTGTGTGGTGTCCTTAAGCAAGTGCTACCCAGGAAGACTTCGAGCGTGATGTGTTTAAATTGTAAGAACTTGTTTCATTATCAAAGTAAAATAAATAAGTTTAAACTGCATAATTATAGCTCCGGCAGAGTATGGAACAAACAATCCCAAAACCCTAGCTCCAATGATGTATCAATGGAACACATGCTCCAACAAGAACTACATAATTATAATTATGACCACTGTAGACCAATGAAAAATACTGTCATGCTGCTATACAGTATTAGGTGAATTTACAATGTCTTAGCAAGATATGGCATTTAATATTTCAGCAGGTGGTTTAACATTTAAATCATAAGTGAGGAAACTGTCCACTGACTAGGGAATGTATATATAGACAGGGTGCCACTGTGTATTACATGTTCGTTAACACTCAAAATTTGCCTATGGTACTTGTGATATAGGCTAGTTTTGATGTGGCTGTTTGTTGTTGATTAATTAACTGAACATCATTATTTATGCAATCGAGGGCTAACAGACAATCAGTTTATCTAACCACTTGCCTTGGATCCTGGAATTTGTTAACCAGTACTCAAACACACCATTATCTCTGTTAGTAACTGAAAACTTTCCCACTTGAATCAGTGGCAAGAGATAATTGACAAAGATACTCTATGTCTTGTGTCAGCCATCACAGAGACTGAGGCTGACCAGGGATTCAAACTCACGACCCCTGGATTGATAGTCAGATGTACATAATATCGACTCAGCTGATTTTATTTGTTAGTAAACTATAAAGACAATGTACATTTCCATCCAGGTCTGAGTTTCCTTTCTATTTATTACATCAATAATATCATTCTGAAAAAATGTAAACACAATGGTAAGTGTTTGCATTCATTGGCACATGATCAATTAATTCATAGTCGAAAATTAGGATGTATTCTATAGAAGCTCAGGCAGAAATCAATGAAACCAGCCTTTAAATGTAGCATGCATGTTAACTGGTTGGCATGTCACAGGCCAGACTCATTTATGTGCGATATTATTAAGAGTGTTACAACCTCCGTTCCTGCAGGGTTCAGCTATTCAAGTATCTTAAGTCAACAATGTATAAACCAATAAAACAGTATGTGTCTTACTGCAGTGCCCTCCCTTTAATAAATAACAGAATATATATATATACATACTTGAGGCAAGATCCAATCCGATACTTTTATAGATAGAAATCTTTGCAGACATCATTTTATAAAGCTTCCGAGATAATTCCAATAAATCTAAACACAATTTCAACATACCTTTTAGTCTGCAACTAAAGATTTCTCTGCTAAACTAAGTTCTTGAAATCCAGTTATATATTCAATAGAATGCGCATTTAAATGCACAGGTACATTTCAAATACCAGGCTAAAGTCTGCTTAAACAATAAACCACAGCAGAAGTACAATCTTGCACTTTCTGCATTCATGAAAACCTTGAGAGATATAGCTTCATACTAAATACCATGCATTTTTTCGGAACATCTGTGTCGAAAATATAATCTTAATGCTTAAAGAAAACGACGTTAATGTCAGTAAAAATAAAATTACTGTAATTACCAGATAAAAATTGAAATGTCAGTTATTTGGAATTCCAGATTTCTACAGAACACCAAGCATGATGCATGTAATGACAATGTGTTACTTATCACCCTCTCATCGCGAGAGATAAGAGTCAGTGCCAAGTAAAATACAACGGCAGATGCACTGCAGTACATGTACCTACGTGCAAGGTGTTGGGTCTTGGGAGCTTTACTGTATGTGTCCCAATAAATGCTCCTGTTGCCTAAGTTCAAACTCGTATCGTCTGTTAGCCCTCGATGGCATAAAAATGACGCTAAATATTCAATCAATCAATCAATCAAATCAAACTCGTAGATTAAGGGAATTAAATAGATATAGGATCTAACAGGAGTGCTTATTACTGAATTCATTAAACAAGTTAGGAAAATATATTATGCTAGGCACAATGAGTTTAATTTATAAATTTAATAATAAATGTGCACAAATGTAAGATTCGTTTTATCACATAACTCAGAAACCATTTGTTTAACAGATCACCTCTTTAAGGAATGAGAAATAATCAGGCAAATTTTTTCCATGAGTCATCATATGACCCAACATTTCAAAATAACGTCATTTAACCATGACAAATCAACATTACATATACGGGCAAGTCAGAAAGTACTCTGGCAATTTACCTAATGGAGCCGAGTTATATGGGTTAACACCGAGCGATGAATCATAAGTGATATAACACTAGGTTAATATCAACAATATGTCATGGATTTATTACACACCTGCATTGTCAATTATGTGACACAGATTAACACCATCCTCAACATATCGGAAGCTGGGCTGTTACTCATAAGTGCAGTGGTTGACACTAGAGTAACAACACTCGGTACTCAGGTTTTACCATTACAGCTGATTCAAGAGCCACTCATATAAGCTTCTTCGTAATCAAGCTAAAATAAATTAGTATAAAATATATGAACAACACATGTTATAGGCAACCAGACCATCAAATAAATCCTAGCAGAACCACTGGAGCAAATATGGGCTATCATTCTCGCAAAAAAAAATGGATGAGCTGAGCTCAAACCCACAACCACAGCAGTATACTAAACTGTTAAGGATTTCGAACCTTTTGTTTTTGGCCACACAACCACAGGGGACCCATTTCACATGGGGAAGTGTTAGTCCTTTAAACTGCTACATTGCAATTAAAATCAGAATTTTAAATTGTAAATTTAAAAGTATGCTAACTTCTGTCAGTTTAGACTCTTTGGTTTCATCCTTATTTTTTACCCATTCAATTATCGTTTGTGAAGAAGTAATAATAGAGATTGACTGAATGAGAGCTATGCAATGTCAACCCTATAACCAGCCACTGTCAGGTAACAGAATAGTGTTTTGGGACTCTGTTGTTTACACATGTACAGCACAACTGATGTGCAAAGCTAAGTATTAAAAATGCATTAATTATGTTATCAAACTTGACAATATAAGATACAGTCAAATCTGTGTAAGTGGTCGCCTCTTAGATTAAGCAGCCACATTTGCTATTTCCCATTGTTAAAGCTTTTCAGAGCAAATTCAACCTTTATTAAGTAACAAACTGTCTTAAAGGGCCATGTTTGCTCCTTCTCCTGTCTGGCTGCTTAAGAAAGGTTTTACTGTATAATACCAATGTCATGCAGCTTATCTTTTTGAACAAATACATGATGTCCATGCCAACAGGAAAGAAGATTCCAGATTCACTCTACATGTATAAAAACAACAAATTAACAGATTAAAACAATACATTAACAAATGACTATGCAGAATGAACCTATAACATTGATACCTGAAACTGCAGAGTTTCTGCAAATTCTATCGTATTACTCAAATTGTCGCTTCCTATGACATGTATGAGCCACAGTGATCCTATTCTTGCCATCATCCATATGGCTCCCTGAAACCGCACAGGGGTTTGTAATTTAACAACAATAGTGAACATGACAAAAAATGATAAAATGAACATGACACCCATTCGAAGGATTCCTACCCCTCTGCAGAGATCCACAGTGATACTATTCTTAAATGGAACCACACGGGCTACATAAAGTACATGTATTCATTCTAACTCCCTCTTACAGGTTTGCATCGGGTGTTGTAAAGACTGAACATAAATTGATCTAATACGTCAAACAGAAAAATCTACAATGATTTTAACTGTTTTCAGGACTGCTGGATATTAATGAAGACTATAATTTACTCTCCGTGAATTCATCTCAACACCCTCTGAGGTCATGGTGTCCAAATAAGACCCAACATGAATTTATCTGTTAAATGTACCATTACAAATTTGTACTTTTACCAGAGAGTATAAGGTAGTATCGGGCATATTTTATTTTTAGGCATCATGCTGAAGTAGCATTAAATGTTCAATCTCAACTCCCTTTGAGGTCATGCTGTCAAATTTAGAAAGACCCCATATGAATTTATATTATAATAGTACGTGTTTTGGACCACATTACAAAGTTAATTTTTCTTTTAAATTAACAAGACTATACAGTAGTGAATGTAGAAAATATATTGATTTAAGAATGATGTTCCAGCAGTATTTTATATCCATTCATCTCAAGTTCATCTATAAACCACTTGACTTAATTTAATATAACAAAGGGTGAATTCATTCGGGGGCACATAACCCATCACATACATATTCAAACCTACATTATAACTTAAAATTTCCATGACCTTCTTTGCTTCTAATATGACCCCCCCCCCCCCCCCCCCCCCGACACCCCCTCTAATAAAAAGTTCCTGGATCCGCCAATGATAATTGTTCTTTCCTTTTTTAAGGCTTTAATGATCTGACTAGTACTTGTCCCATACAGAGATCCCACTTAGTAACTATACAACATAACCTAGTTATATAACATCTATGCAGTAAACAGTCGGAATGTAGCCCCTGGAAATTGGTCCAATCTGTGCATGCATAATAGTGCAGATACAATGCTGCATAACAGATTCATGTAAAACAGAATAATAAATATCACTAATCAATAATAAGTGAATTAACAGTGGTTAATGTGGCAGTAAATGTGCACTTGTTGGCTTGTGAACTGTCTTAAAATCAGAACTCTCTTACTTAAACTGAGTTTTTATTGAGCATGCAATTGTGAACTCTCTGGAATTGACCTGATGCAAGAGTAACTATGGCTTCACCCATGGCATTGTTTGTCCAAGTAAATACAATGTAATACAATGAAGTGTTTACTTAGAGATTATTCCCTTGTCTAAAGAAAATGGCGGCACTGGAAACAATACCGATCGCTGATTGGATAACCAACTTGATTGCTTGACAACCTGCATCAGGTCAAATGTGATAAAGTCAATGGGAACACAATATCCCACACATATATCATTGAGATAAAGGGACACCTACGTCTTCACTTGTCATTACTAAGAGAGACAATATGGATTCTGGGGAATTGCATCCTTTTTAAACACTGACCATAGAGGTGCTGCGTCTGACCATAGTCTGGTATTTAAGGATAAGTGGAACTGTGCCTACACACTCTCGAATTTCTGAGGTTGAGATGCAAGCAAGATTCAAGATACAAGAAACTTTATTTCTTTATTTAGCTGTAAAGCTATTTGCCAACAGATACAGGAATACAGCAGAATACTGGATACTGACTATGGATCACACCAATAAAGTATTGTGGTTTGGATTGACGTTACCAGAAAACTCTTAACCACTGAGCCATTCCTGCTCAATAAGCATCTAGAAAGCTGCAAGAATCAATATTTGCTTGAAAGTCATTCTATAACAAAGGTCACAGACGTTCAGTGTTGATGCCAATTAAATTCATATCGCCAGGTGTGAATTGTCTCAGACAATAAACCTTTGAAGATTCAACTTTGACCTTAGATCTGATTATTTTTTACAATTCTGCCAATATTTTGAAGATAAGAATTTCAAAGAGATAACATTTCTATTTAAAAAAAAATGTATTTTGAATTTTAAACACCCCTTAAATACTTAAATTTGCAACAAACAATAACTATTATGAACATCTAAATCACGAGATAGCAAACACTCTGACTATCACAATATGTAAAGATATTACACTTCATACAACTGTTTCTACCCATAGCACATAAAGCAGTAGGGGAAACAACTGACAATATCATGTTATTGAACCCCTGAGCAAAAATCCACCATAATTAAGCCATTACTTTAATGTATTCACAATCTCCCAAAGAAAGTAGTTGACATTTTAAATGGCAAGTTCAAAATTGATTGTTAAAACACCATGATATTACTTTCAGTAATCTGCCCTTGTTTTATTTTTAATTTGCATAGAATTCTTTTTATCCCAGCCAATATTATTCTAATGGAACACTCTTGTCATTAGACATAATATGCCTAACCCAGGATCAAATTAAATAATACTTACTGAGATCCAAACAATGTAGACTGCAAAATTTGGGTCTATATTATTGTATAATTAATGGGTTATTGAAAGCATTATAAGTTTCAAGTAAAACTTATGTAGATATACCAATTGGCATGGTTTTGTTTGTATTGAAATTTCAGTTACTTATCAGCAGTCAGGGCACCCAATCATTTTTCCTGGGATGGCCAGGTCCAGTATACCTTATCTCTGCAACAAAGTTCATTGCCAATATCATGGACACTGTGGCTGGGATTCAAACTCATGGATTAGCAATCTTAACACAGAACCAATTGTCTGGTAAGGTCACCTCTAGTCCCAGTTATTGACTGATTACTAAGGTGACTTTCAAACAAAATTGCAGCTTATGCACTTAATTATTGATAATTCAAGTTTCATGATATATAAATTTATTACACAGCTGTGATGAAATGAATTTTAAATCTTTAATGTTCACAGCACTTATGTTCAGTACTTTGTATTAACCTAATTTAAGCATCAAAAAGATAAAACATGCAAATTAAGTTAATTTAAACACGATTTTTTGTTGAATACTTTATTACAAAAAAAAATGCAGCAGTTCTAATATTGTCAGAAGATAAATTATTTAATTAAACTGATAAATGTCAATAAATAGATTTAAAAGTAAGCTAGGAATTTAAAACATTTTAGTTAATTATTTCAGAGTACACTTTACCCTAACAAAATTAGTGTTACTACCACAAAATTGTGCACATTTGGATATTATGACTTTTGTATTTAATACAAATTATGTAAATAGAACATCATTTAAATAGTAATTACATCTTGATATTTAATATTGGTTCTCCGAAATAAACATTATTTCTAAATGGTTCTCAGAAACTGCAGTTCCCAGCAGATCACCTGACACTTAAAAAAAACTGTTACAGTAATAGACAAAATTACATGAATTATATTTTCCCCACATTTAAAAGTAGATCTAGGCAATGCACTGTAATAAAACTATTAAGCTATTATGATAAAAAATGGTGTAAATAAACAGCAAAGATGATAAAGGCCAAACTCAAACATATATTAAGTATGTGTCAGACTTTGCTCTCAGGCGCGGATCCAGGATTTCAGTTAAAGGGGGGTGGCGGGACTGAAATCTGAAACAGCACACATGTTTTTCAGTAAAAATATAGTGGCTTTGGGAGTTTAGGTGGGAGGTGTACACCATTTTTTTAAGAGTTAATCCACCATTGGCTCTTGAACACAAAAAATGTACTCTTTTTATAACACAGAAAAGATTTAAAGGATCCTCCTTCAAACAAGGGAGATGGCACTTTAAAGACTGTAACACTGTGCCTTTAATGATTTATTAATGTCATTATAAGTAGAGCTTTAGATGAGGCAGCTGCAGTGCAACCTATTAGACAACATGGCTGCTCCCAATTTAATCATTAAACTTTGGAGAAAATCGACAATCCACGGATTCTAAGCTAAAGAAACAGAACAATTTATAGAAACTGCTGAAGAAGTTTGAGGTTTCCGAGTAAGCAGATATAAAAATTCTCGGTAACTCTGCAGTTACACATACAAGCATCAACTGATTACTTTCCCATTTGGATCAGAGGTGAGAAATGCAATGACAATAAGAATGAAATGTTGTATATTAATCATCACGAAGACTGTAGCCAGGCATTGATTCAAACTCATGAATTCCTGGATTGATAGCATTTGACTACAGATATAGGGGTTCATGAGTTTAAAGACTACCAGTATAAGGGTCATTAACCATGAAACTAGCTCCAACAGCCATGCCATATTTTTGTTTTACAAAATGTAATGATGTAAAAATGAAGAAAATACTTCAAAATGGGCCAATTTCACTCATTACAGTCTACATTAGGCATCAAGATTTAATGCTGGAAGAATATGCTATATCCATACACACAAATCAGAGTAGAACCAACATCTTATCCACAAGAAACTGGAAAACTTCTTATGATATTTTCAGACTGAACTGGACTTGAACACCAACAGTGAAGAGTAAGAGATCTTCAGATTGACCGGGGCCACTGATCTAAAATAATCAGCCAGGACTTTATGAAAAATTACACAGTCATTTAAAACTCAGCGTAAAAAAAGCAATTAGTAAACTAGATATCAACCTTACATTGATTTCTATGAATAAATGAATGAACCAACTATTGAAAAGAATGACTAAATGAACAAATGAATTAATGCACGAATGTATATGACTGACTAGGGAATGAAACATAAATGGCTTTTTACCAAATAACTCTCCATATTAATTTCAAAGACATATTAGAAACCAACATACTGACGTAACTGAAATAAAAAAAAATATTAACAAAACTAATAAATATGTTATTCAGAACGAATCTCAGAACCTTGACTCCAATAATGGTTGATTACAAAACAAGATATTGGAACATACACATCACTCCATAAGTCAATCAATCTAAACACAGCCAGAATTGAGACATTTATCACTGAAGAAAAAAATATATTTAGATACCGCAAATTACTCTGGTTAACAATTCCATGACTACGCAAAATCCAACATATACTGGTGAAAGAAGCAGATTGCTAAATTATATCAGATAGCAAATCAATGGTTCAGTGCAACACTGTTCTATCTAAACATAAACAAATACTGAAATAGAACAGTGTTGCATTCAACCATCGAAATATCAATTAGTGACTGTACTGCTTTGTATATGGTAATATGGTAATCAATTATTGATTAAACAGAGATAAATCAACATTTGTTTCCTATTATGGTAATCAATTATTGATTAAACAGAGATAAATCAACATTTGTTTCCTATTATGGTTATCAATTCTTGATTAAAATGATTTCATCTCTTACCTCATCCTCCATACATACAAAAACAACAAGACAAATTTTGTTTATGTCATTGAAATTTCTTAACAACCAGGGGTCAATCAATAGAATGTTGAATATTCCATCAGAGACACAGTCAAGAGCACTTTCTAGAGAAATGATATCGATCAACTTTTAGCTAAAGTCAAACATCCTTAATGCACGCAACTTTAAATCATTCATGAATAAATACATGCTAAATAACAAGTGATAAAAAGTTTAAATCTTAAAATGTTTCAGCTCAAGACCAGACAGAGTATAGTTCAATTGTCAGGGCCTGCAATTTGTTAAATCTTAAAATGTTTAAGCTCAAGACCAGACAGAACATATTTCAATTGGCAGGGCCTGCAATTTGTTAACATAGCTTCTTATCCTTCTTTCCCAAGTACAACTACATACTTTTTGAATGCTTAATATCAAATAAAAATTAAGGTCAGTTTCTTGAATCTTACATGTCCTGAACAAAAGTTTACTTATGGTGAGCAGACGAGTGACACTTTCCAAAGGATTGTGCTTCACTTCAATGAACCCAAGAGTATATTAATTTTTGAAAAATTAAATTTAACTTTGACACAAATAATTGTGTTGGTTTCGAACTAAGATTTGCTTAAAAAGAAATGTTCACATCAGCACGGTCTCATTAACACAGTCCACTATAATTAACCCAATAGTATAGTAAAAATTTAATTACTGAAAAATAAAATATTACTTTAACACATGTTTGGGTTTTAAAAACAAAAGTTTGCTTAAAAAATAATGCTGCAGATCAGCATGCTCTTGTTAATTCATTTTATAACCACAGACACTGCAATGGTTCATTGCCTGTCGTCTCTTAACCCTTTACTTCATATAGACGCCTTTGGACACCTCAAACAAAGACGCCTTTGGACACCTCTAATATAGAAGGCTTTTGAATTATTGGGTGAATTATGTTTATATTAACTGACAGAGTGGAAAACAGTGCAGGAAGTGTTCAGATTGCTCGTTACGAGCAATCTGAACTCTTCCTGCACTGTTTTCAAAGGCCTTCTGTAATTGGTATCTATGGAGTAAAGGGTTAATGCATATCTGCAATCTCTTATAAAATGAAGGTGGACACAGTTTTATTTACTCTGAAACAATATTGATGTTTAAACAAACAACATGTTATGCTAAAGACATTTTTTTCTTTCTTAGTAAGAAACACCAGTATGGGTATACAGAAACTGAAAGATGTTTGTTGTTGTATGGTGTTAAGCATCACTTGCAACAATTTTTCAGTCATATTGGGACGGTATCTACTTGAGAAGTATTCTATTTAGCGCCGCCATATCACAGTATCATGCCAAAGACATATGGTATTATATCCAACTCATTCATATTATACTGACACAGGGATGACCAGACCAAGGTTACAATCCTCTAAATTCTGAGTACCAAGCAAGGAAGCTTCTAGTGCTGTTTTTCAAGTATTTGGTATCACCCGACTGGGAATCAAACCCAAAACCTTCCATTATGCAAGGTGAACGCACTACCCCTAAACCACCGCTGCGATTTGAAACGGAATGAAACGGTCAATGGTCTGCCTGTAACATGTCATGACTTTTACGACGTAATTGTACAGATAAAAATGCACCATGCAATAAACACTTACATGGTTTCTCTCTGGGTCTAGCTCAATGAAACTTGGTGTTCTGTCATATGGCGGTTTCTTTCTCATTTACTTTAACTACAACTGAAACTCCTTAAACATTGGCATCTGTCTATCTCTGATGAGAATCGTCGAACCAATCTGTTAAGAAAAAGCAATACAATATTTAGCAATAACTTTATTGAATAGATTTAAATTACAAACCTATATAAAACCGCGATTCCATCTTCAATCATGTTACCACCATTCCATCTCTTATCATGTTCTCTAAGTCATCTCTTACTTTTCTATAAAAGCTCTTCAAGGCAATAATACAGTAATATGAAACTAATACGATGTTAACAATATAACAATTGTGAAATGCCGTTTTACTCCATTATAAAATGTACCATAAATTATAGTAGCAAACACATAAATCTAATGAAAAACATGGGTTATAAAAAGCTGACATTGAAACAGAAAGGTTGCTACTTATTGAGCCAATTTAATATAAGGACGAGTGAATAGTCGTGACAATGCATTTTAGATAAGGAAACATAAGTTATACAGAAAACACCAAATGATGAATTGGAACCTATTTATATTATAAATATATAAGCATGTCATTATCTGAATCTATCATTATTGCTTTTTTTAATCATATGAATGTGTACAGGAGATATTTGATATGGGAAAGCCTGTACCTGTCTGTCTGGTGAGACTATTGATTTAATAGCGAAGGTCACAGCACATGTTGCTTTGTCACATTACCATAGCAACAGGCCCTTAATTTAACAACTAGACCGGAGTCATGAGCTCAGGTAACCAAGCATAATTTATAATTATGCACATGAGCAAGTGTGGCTATAGAGTAGACGTGAGTGAGGCCGTGAGTTCAATATAACTCCAGCATTGATAGTCAGATGCTTTACCGACCTTGCTTGGGCCCGACTCAATATAGTTAATACTCCTAGTATTTTTTATTGCGAGAGTCCTCTGTGGCTGAGTGTTCGAAGACGCAGTCTCAAGATCACTAACCTCTCACCGCTAAGGTCATAGGTTTGAGTCCCGCTTGCTCCAAAAACTTTATATGAGAAAGTTTCCAGTTACTTGCTGAAGGACAGTAGTTCTACTCAGTCTGACTCAGTCTGAGGTCTACCTCCACCAGTAAAACTGGATATACCATATATAACCTGAAATGTGTTGAAAATGGCGTTGAACCCCATTAAAAAAAATAAAATAAAAATTTATTGCCATATATATGATGCTCATTAAACATCAAAGGCAAAAATATAGTTCTAAAGTCTGACCTGCCCAGTGTCAATGTCTGATCAAGTTTACATTGTTTGGATCTCATTCAATTGCTTGTTGAATTTCTATAAAAGACTTTTGTAATGTAGCTCTGTTTTGGACCATTCCGATATCATTCTACGTGGGGTATTAATAAACATTTACTGACTGAGATAGAACCACAGGGTGGTTTAGAGTTAGAGTGTCTGCCTCACATGTGGAAAGTCACAAGTTGGATCCCCAGCTCGGTCACACAAAAGCCTTATTAAATGGTACTAAAGGCTTCTTCAATTGGCGTTCAACATTTTGAGGATAGTTCTAGGTCTTGTCGGCCCGATGTCAGTATTATTTTAATGCGACTGGGTGGGGTTTCATACCATGTGTCTGCAGCATGATACACCAGTGTGGCAGCACTTAATATACTGTCCCAAATAGACACCTTTGCCATATAACTGAACAATTGTTGAATTACAAACTGACTGATAAACAATGAAGACCCAAATGAGACAGGCTGGGGCTAGGTTTACATTGTTTGCAAATAGTATCTGTATCATTGACAGGGACAGCATACTCATACAGTCTGTTATAATCAATGAGATTTAATGTTTACTAAAACAAAAGTGGAATTTTCAGGAAATAATGGTTTTTTGCCTTAAATTAACATCATGTTTGACAATAAATCCTCATACTGAGACAGCCATGCAGCTTTGACATTTAAAAACCACTCAGACACTATTTGTCTGTTTCAATATTATTTACAGTTATTATAATTTTGTAATGTCAACTGTTTTTACAGGCATTAGTATATTCCATTGCCATACACACAAAAATGTGCATATTACATTATATATTGTGCATATAAATCATATACATATGTGATTAATTCAGACAAACTGCAATATGATAAAATATGCACAGTTCTTTGATCATTCCATCATTTTGAAGATATCCAGTACTTGTTTTATATAAAATACACAGGCTTACTTCCAAACAATGTAAACCCTGAACAGTGTATTACCTTGTTATAAGATACAGAACTGTTGGATGGGCAAAATAATAAAACATAATCATGCTGAACTTTCCTGCTCCCCACAGTTGATGCATGGTGTTTATATATAGCGCTGCTTTCAACAGTTTTTCATTTAATATCTTGGCAGTATTTTTATTGCTGCCATACTGGAGTATCATGAAGTTGAAACATAGTATGATACCCCACCCAGTCACAGTATACTGACACCACAGTATCATGACTTATATTATGACCTTCAGAGGGGAAGGAATTGACTAGCTATATGGCAGGGGAGCGTACCTACAACGTTCCACATGCGAGGCAGACGATCCACCCCTAAACCACATCTGTGGTATCTCCTCACAGAACCAAGCCCTTTTTACAACAACATGTTTAAGTAATAACTTAAATCAAATGAAAGCATTCAGGTGATCAAGATTTTAGACTGGTTCTTCCAGGTTCAACTGCATAAAGTTTAACAGACATTCATTAAATACGAAATTAATACCTGGTAACCAGTCAATATTTTTCTAATTTGGTGTTTAAGTATTTAAGTACAACTTAATGTTGGTGAAACATACGCCAGGTCCAGCGTTTCATGTAAGTGGAGATGAAGGCAAACGCATGATTTTAGGGAAGGCATACTATTATACAATTCAAGATTTTTAGTCAGTTTAGTTTATTTTACTTCAATTATGTGAAACAAGTTATTACAACTTATACAAATCACGCTCGAAGTCTTCCTTGAACCAGTAACAAGCACATGTGATAAAAGTGTCATGCTCAATGACACCACATATCATATATGATTGAAGATTGAACCCACGACCCTCCAAGTACAGGGTCGATGCTTTACCACTGGACCAAGTGTTATAGTAGTTAAATTAACATTATAATGGATACTGTTACGAAAGGAGGGCCTCTGAATCTGCTCATACCTCATTATATTTAACCCTTTACTTCATAATGACGCCTTTGGACACCTCTAATATTGAAAGCAATAATTCACCATATATCAGCAATGGGTGAATTATGTTTATATTAACTGACAGAGTGGAAAACAGTGCAGGAAGTGTTCAGATTGCTCGTTACAAGCAATCTAAACTCTTCCTGCACTGTTTTCAAAGACCTTCTGTGACTGGTGCGGGAAAACGCGTATCTATGAAGTAAAGGGTTAAAAAATAAACTAACTGGTGAGTGGGTAAGAATTAAAAAAAAATTGAATGTTTTTTGTCGCCATTTTATTTATACATTTATTTAGTCATGCCTTGTTTGTTGCAATCTAAACTTCTCCAAATCAATATCTACTGCATGGAGTAGATGTATTGTGCAATGTAAAAGATGTTTTGTTGGCAAGACATATCTGACCTGACCAAAATCAATAAAATGTCTACAAAATTAATATCATTTTACTCAGTCAGAGACAAATAAGGAGGTTTACTCACGAGCGTCTGACTCACAGTTTCAATCTATCACTTGTAGATTAGTTGAAAATATTTAAATCATATGTTTTTAACTTGTTTAATCCTTTACTTCATATAGACACCTTTGGACACCTTTATTATTGAAAGCATTAATTCACCACGTATCAGCAATGGGTGAATTATGTTTATATTAACTGACGGAGTGGAAAACAGTGCAGGAAGTGTTCAGATTGCTCGTTACAAGCAATCTAAACTCTTCCTGCACTGTTTTCAAAGGCCTTCTGTGACTGATGCGGGAAAACGCGTATTTATGAAGTAAAGGGTTAATTTGAGAATCAGCATATCTCTGTTTATTGGATACATGAAACATACATGTGTACACAAGTAAAGAGAAAGCAGGTGATGGTGGAGTGGATAAGGTGAAGAGATTGCGGGTTCAATCCCAGACTCGGTCTGATGGCATCTCAGAATTGGTTTCACCCAGGAAACAAACTTGAGAGTTATTCATATAAGCTTAGATTCTTCATGCGAAAGTCTTGTTTTTAATGTCATTTTCAACACATTTCTAGTTATAAAACCTCAGAATGAATCAATGAATCTAAGCAGAACCTACAAGTAGCTGGCAAGTTTTTAACTCAAACCTACGACCTCACCAGTGAGAGGTAAACGGTCATTAGATACAGTACCTTAGTCTAAGGCCGTCCTTTAAAAATAAAAAAAAATTGTTGTGCTCCTATCTACTCACACAAAATTGTAGCTACCCAAACTTTTTTATTGACTTTCAAAGCTTTCAATTTCTTTTTTTCATGATTTCTGTCCATTTTTCTTTAAAATGACTATGCAAAATCAAATTTAGCCTACCCACATGAAAAATACTGGGTCGGAGCACAGCAAATATTTCTTTAAAGTTGGCCTAACAGTCACTCCCATGGAGAACCCCTAAAATAAATCTATATATATTAAATTTAGAAGATACAATTTTAAACCTAATCATATGTAGATTTTTTATATAAAACTTTTCCATCCTTATTTTCAAACCATTCTATTCTGTGACAGAAATTTACTGACTGAGAGTTAAGGCTGCAGACCTGGATCTTATGATGTTGTTTAAAATTGGCATAATTTAAGAATTTAATACACAGCTGTACTAGAAATCTAAGGAACTAATTCAGAAATATGAACCCACATCTTTCCAGATTCACAATCTGTCGAAGATAAAAACTATTTAACAATTAAACCTTCTGTAAACACTAAAGCTTGTGTAAAATAATTTTTTGCTTGTACAGAAGGAAGGGACTTTGCATTATGGATATCAAGGGATTTTTTCTTCATTATCCAGTACATAAATTATCATCCCTTAAGTGCATAAAGGTGCCAAGTGCCTTCTTATTTTATATGCACTTACTGCCTTTTTGCTAGACAGCAGCTGTGGTCTATAGGTAGAGCATCTGCCTTGAATGTGGAAGGTCGTGGGTTTGAAAAAGACTTGAAAAATGCTCCTGGAAGCTTTCTCGCTTGGCACTCTGCATTTAGAGGATATTTCTAGGTCTGGTCAGCATGCTGTCAATATAATGTGTCTGGTGGGGTATGACACTCCAGTGTGGCAAAATTCTGTCCCTGGTAGCCACCATCGCGGTATGATTGAAATCTTATTGAAAATGATGCTAAACACCAAACAACACCAATTTAACCTTTTTCCTCTTATAATGGGATGAATAGCTAAAGTAATGTTCCACAATTATTGATTATTGATCACCAATATTGCACATGGAAGTCATGTGATGAATATTAACCAATTAAAGACATTAAAAGTATTGAGTTCATTATTCAACAATATGGTAACCAAGGTAGCATCATTATATAGCATGGAACATGTCTAAGCAATTTGAAATACAACATTGTTTCAAAATCAAATTACTTCCATAAAGAGACCATTAAAGAGAGACTCGGCTAACTGGTTGAATCCATTTTATTTCAATTGATATTCACACCAGGACATGTATAACCATCTGACCAAAGATTATTAGTAAGTTGGGATCCACCAATTTCAGGGTCGGTCCAAATTAGTAGAATTGAATTGTTTGGCTGAAATGTTATTGGCAATATTTCAGAAATGTTCCTACTCACTCTGGATGCAACAGTGCAGGCATGAGGAGATACTAACGGCAAACTACATATTACTATCCACAGAGCGGTAGTGCAGTAGAGTGCTAGCCACTCACACTAGAGGTTGAGGGATTGATCCTCAATGGTAATAAGTATCTACAGCACATACAATATGTAAATTAGGTATCTACATCATATACAATATGTAAATTAGGTAATTACATCACATACAATGTGTAAATTAAGTATCTACATCACATACAATATGCAAATAAAGTATCTACATCACATACACTATGTAAATTAAGTATCTACATCACAAACAATATGGTAATTAAGTATCTACATCACATACAATATGTAAATTAGGTATCTACATCACATTTATTATATAAATTAAGTATCTACATCATATACAATATGGTAATTAAGTATCAACATCACATACAATATGTAAATTAGGTATCTACATCACATTCATTATGTAAATTAAGTATCTACATCACATACAATATGGTAATTAAGTATCAACATCACATACAATATGTAAATTAGGTATTTACATCAAATACAATATGGTAATTAAGTATCTACAACACATACAATATGTAAATTAGGTATCAACATCACATACACTATGTAAATTAAGTATCTACATCACATACAATATGGTGATTAAGTATCTACATCACATACAATATTAAAAGTAGGTATCTACATCACATACAATATGGATGTTATGTATCTACAACACATACAATATGTAAATTAGGTATCTACATTACAAACAATATGCAAATTAAGTATCTACATCACATTCAATTCGTAAATTAAGTATCTACAACACATACAATATGATAATAAAGTATCTACATTACATATAATATAGTAATAAAGTATCTACATCATTATACAGTATGGATATTAAGAATAGACTAGAACATACTTACAATATGGTAATTGAGTATATATCATACATAATAATGCAATCAACTATGTACTTTAAAATATCATACAATCAGATGTATAAAAATAAAATAAGGTAAACAGTTTCTTTACCAGTCATTAAGAGTTTCCTGATAGCAAAAAAAAATATCTGGCAGGTACACATCAACAAATTACAAAAACATTCACCATTTGTCAATATTCATTCACAAACAAACACTAACACACTTCAACATATTTTAAATGTTACATGAAATGTCATATTGAAGTAATTGTTTTAATTTACATAAACAGAAAACACAAGTCTTACACATGCAGAAAGGCCTGTAAATGTCACCACCGCCACTGTCCCCTTTTTAAATTCCAGCACAGTAGCATCCTGTTCCCCATCCACTGTCTGTCACACGTCAGGAATTAGTCTGTAGACAGAGTGACTCATACCGCTATATTGGATTTCCACAGGCACTACTTCCGTGGTGGCTAGATTGTTGTTGCTGAGACAAGTTCTCCACTGATGAAACTGCGCTAACTCTGTGGGGGAGATTATACAGAAAATCATTGATTATCCTCACAAGGTACTTCGGAGAAACACAATAACTTCAAAATTATACTACCATTGTGTTTCACAGATGGTTTAAACCTGTACTTCATATAGATGCCTTTGGACACCTCTAATATAGACGCCTTTGGACACCTCTAATATAGACGCCTTTGGACACCTCTAATATAGACACCTTTGGACACCTCTAATAAAGACGCATTTGGACACCTCTAATATAGAAGGCTTTTGAATTATTGGGTGAATTATGTTTCTATTAACTGACAGAGTGGAAAACAGTGCAGGAAGTGTTCAGATTGCTCGTTACAAGCAATCTAACTCTTCCTGCACTGTTTTCAAAGGCTTTCTGTGACTGGTGCGGGAAAATGCATATCTATGGAGTAAAGGGTTAAAGGAATACAAAACAGTTCTATTTTCTGTTAGTTAATTACTTTTTGATATTCTGATGCACTAAATATACACATTTTCTTGGGAGGATAATGATAATAAGATTATAATATCCAATAAGCATATTTTTCTTTATTAATTCCGTGGGTTAATTAGAATGGTTTAAAGTGGCATATTAATTATTTTTGTGTAAAAAAAAAGAAAGAAAAGTTACACACTAGCAAAAAAACATTTTATTTCATTTTTTAAATTTATGAATGGTTTAATTGCCATATGTACTTAAGAAATACACAATATTATTATCATATATCAGTAACGATGGCTCTACCAAGTTTCATTTCGAGTTCTATATCTTCCACTTATAAAAAACTGTTTTGTTTTTTTTTTAAATCGAATTTAAACTCATTTTAAATATACAACAGGTTATATATAGCATATCCAGTTTCATTGGTGGAGGAAGACTCAAAAAGAATCAGAGTTACTAAGAACCACCTTGCTTTATCAAGTCACTATGCTTGCCAACTCACATAAAGTTTTTGGACACAGCTGGGTTTGAACCCACGACCTTAGGGGTGAGAGGCAAGTGGTCCTTAATAGATAGTGCCTTAGATCTTTCGTCCATGGAGAACTCATAAACAAAGTTAAGAATATGAAACTAAGAACTGAGAAAGTTTTAGATCACTCAACCACGGAGTACTCTTCTGTCCCATCCAATCACTGTACTTCATTTCATGGGGAACAAGTAATGTAAAGGCAGTTTTAAATGACAGTCTTATTTTTGAGCCGGCCCAGTTAGTTCAGTCGGTAGCATGTTTAACTATTAATCCAGGGGTCATGAGTTCGAATCCATACCTGACCATAGTCTCAGATGAATGATAATAATAAGTACCAATATTGCATTTCATTGCATTCAAATATCACCACTGATTCAAGCAGGAAGGTTAACAGTTACTTGTGAAGATGGTTGTGCTCAAGTACTGGTTTACCTTCCAGGTTCCCGGAAAAGAATGGTTAGATTAACTGATCATTCATTATTAGCCCTTGATGGCATAAACATGATGCTAAATATTCAAAAAAACTTACCTTTGACTTGACAAAAATTTTTTACATACCACTATTTTAAAATAATCCCTTTATATTAGTCTACTAGTCATATCAATAATATTATTTGTAGACCTTATTTGATTATCTTGTTCAAGTAACATAAACTGTCTGGTCAAGTCTTCATGGTTTGGCTCTAAGTCTGACAATTCTTATTTATACCCTTCAGATATGATAATAGACTGATTCAACAATGATGGAAGTCTATTTAACTGAAACTTAGCAAGTAAATGGTTTAATATAATAATAATAATGCACTTTGTTCTTATTGATTTAAATGATAAACAGTTAATACATGCATGACAATGACAGATCTACTGTAATAATGTATATATGCTTTACAATGATTTATAGACAGTAGGACAGGGAGATAACAAAAATATTAAACATAGGTATATTATTGAAAATGGTGAAAAACATTACCTCTGACCCCGACTTTAGAGACCCCTCTAAAATTAACAAGATATAAAACAACACCATAACTGGACCCTTCCCTGCATGCCCTAACTGCCACAATGACTGAACTACCTGGATCAGCACATGCTTTATAATTGTCATTTATATTTATAGCTGGTTATCTTAACACAGAAGTGACCTAAACTGCAGTAAGGCAGTTTTCACTTTTTGCTGTGCATTTGTGTAATCTTGTGTCATTTTATGATATTGTATACGATTATTGTTACATGGACAGTGCCATTCACTTAAACATTACCAATAATTTTGTTTTTTGCAACTGATGTAGATCCACATCAGAATAAGAGTATACACATAAATGGCAGGTCTAGTTTGCATCAGGCCTACATTCAGGTCTTCCTTTTCAGGTCTACTTATCCAGGCCTACATTCAGGTCTTCTTATCCAGGCCTACATTCAGGTCTTCTTATCCAGGCCTACATTCAGGTCTTCTTATCCAGGCCTACATTCAGGTCTTCTTATCCAGGCCTACATTCAGGTCTACTTATCCAGGCCTACATTCAGGTCTACTTATCCAGGCCTACATTCAGGTCTTCCTTTTCAGGTCTACTTATCCAGGCCTACATTCAGGTCTTCTTATCCAGACCTACATTCAGGTCTTCTTATCCAAGCCTACATTCAGGTCTTCTTATACAGGCTTACATTCAGGTCGACTTCTCCAGGCCTACATTCAGGTCTACTTATCCAGGCCTACATTCAGGTCTACTTATCCAGTCCTACATTTAGGTTACTTAACCAGGTCTACATTCAGGTCTACTTATCGAGGTCTACATTCAGGTCTTCTTATCCAGGCCTACATTCAGATCTACTTATCCAGGCCTACATTCAGGTCTACTTATCCAGGCCTACATTCAGGTCTTCTTATCCAGGCCTACATTCAGGACTTCTTATCCAGGCCTACATTCAGGTCTTCTTATTCAGGCCTACATTCAGGTCTACTTATCCAGGCCAACATTTAGATCTACTTAACTAGGTCTACATTCAGGTCTACTTATCCAGTCCTACATTCAGGTATACTTATACAGGCCTACATTCAGGTCTACTTATCAAAGCCTACATTCAGGTCTTCTTACCCAGGCCTACATTCAGGTCTTCTTACCCAGGCCTACATTCAGGTCTACTTAACCAGGCCTACATTCAGGTCTACTTATCCAGGCCTACATTCAGGTATACTTACACAGGCCTACATTCAGGTCTACTTATCAAAGCCTACATTCAGATCTTCTTATCCAGGCCTACATTCAGGTCTACTTAACCAGGCCAACATTCAGGTCTACTTAACCAGGCCTACATTCAGGTCTACTTATACAGGCCTACATTCAGGTCTTCTTATACAGGCCTTCATTCAGGTCTACATATCCATGCCTACATTCAGGTCCACTTATCCAGGCTCACATTCAGGTCTACTTATACAGGCCTACATTCAGGTCTGTTTATCCAGGCCTACATTCAGGTCTACCTATCCAGGCCTACATTCAGCTATACTTATCCAGGCCTACATTCAGGTCTACTTATCCAGGCCTACATATTTTCATTTGGAATAAACAATTATAAGAAATCAGCAAGAAAATGGTTAACACCTCTTCTTCTAAATCATAATGAAATAAGTGAAAAATAAGAAAGTAAGAGTCTTATCAAACTTGTATAAGTACTTCGGGTAAATAGTTTAAACACTCCTTGGGTATTATTTAAGTAAAATTGAAAACAATGTCACTAGACCTTAAAAAAGTAAAAAGTCAATAAAAACGTTCCATGTTTATTTTTCTATATCGTTTAAATATGAACATTCTAGTAGGATTACAGCACTGGTAATGTCACAGACAATAAAAATGAGGTCTTCCTTACCGTATTTAAGTTTTTTTTCAAAACCCACTCAAACCATAATTTATGCCAGCCAGACAGTCTCCAGGTCAAGGCTCACTTATTTCCAGGATGGCATCAGTGCATTTGAGAAATAAAAAGTCCCCATAATCACAGAATGTCAACATGTTTTATTAAGTCATGAAACCTGTGTGATTTCAGGTAAGAATAAAATCACTGTCGATCTCTGTAGATTAAGCGTAGGAATCCTACAAATGGGTGTCATGTTCATTGTATCAGTTTTTGTCATGTTTATTATTGTGGTCAAATTAACAACCCATGTTTGGTTCAACAGAGCCACTTGAGCTATGGCAAGAATAGGATCACTGTGGCTCATGCATGTAGTAAGAAGCGACACTATGAGTCATACAACAAAATTTGCTGAAACCCTGCCGTAAAATTCCTTCCATTCATTAACTATTAAGTCATGAGGGCAGTTAGAACATTATTAGTGACACCAGTTTTATATAAAACCATCTAATTGGTTCATGAATATTTTTAAATTACTTATCACCAATTTTATATCATTTTCACTGTGAAATGGTTACCGATTTAGACCAGATGCTGAAAATCAAATTAGGATATAAATAAAATAAATCAATGTTTGTGTGTTCATAAAAGGGTACAACTTAATTGGAAAATCCCAATGCTACATTACATGTATGCATAATTTATACTGGCATGATGTTGTTAAAAGCTATCAACCTATGAAATAATCTGTGTTTTGAGAGAATTTCATTTTGGGGATATTCAGTCCTCATCCCCTGACCAAACTTCTCCCCTCAACCCCACTCCACTGGACCCACCTGTGCCAATTTCTATATATTAAAATGATACAAAAAAATTATTTTAAACAATATAAA
The DNA here is from genome assembly GCA_029582155.1 of Panopea generosa. Taxonomy (NCBI): domain Eukaryota; kingdom Metazoa; phylum Mollusca; class Bivalvia; order Adapedonta; family Hiatellidae; genus Panopea; species Panopea generosa. The sequence continues at coordinate 45,157,392 of CM055896.1, forward strand.
TAACCTTATATGAACTCACCATTTTAACTTTTTATAACTGTTATCATTCAAAGACATCTCCATATAACTATATGTGACAGAGGTGTACCTAGTTGTACCGATAGCCGCTGGCTGCAGCAACAGCAAAACCACGTCATTCTGAAAATGTGTACAAAGAGTGACTAAAGGAATTAAAAATCCCCATATCTGAAAATATAAGTCACAAGACACTAGTCAGTGACTTAATTATTGCATGCAATTTATTCAAGGGGAACAAGAATATAATTTTACCTAGAGTGAGAGCATTATGATAATAACAACTTATAAAATCTAGACTTTGCACTCATCAACAGTAAATTTGCATCATTTTTACGCTGAGAAAAATCCAGTACCACTGCAAAACAGAATTGATCTTTTTGGTATTAATAGCAATGAGATTAAATGGTACCTTGACGGTAGAATATTTTGTGAGGTATGATTGTCATTGTGACTGCTGATGAATTGGTAGTGGTTTTCATTTATATGTAGACCAACCAATTTCACATCATCCTTATTTGAAACATATTAAGCCATTCCTTTTCCACGGTTAGTACAATTGTCCCACTGTTGATCCAGTCATCTGTTTAGTAGCAATCACCAACCGCTTGCAGCTTTCCGTCTGAAAAAATACCAAATAATCTACATTGCACCAGGTCCATACTTATTATATATATAATATATACACCCAGCTACACAGGGTTGGAGAAAACACAAAGTCCATCATATAGTTGTTGTTGAAGTTGTTGTTGTATGGTGTTTAGCGTCGCTTTCAACAATTTTTCAGTCATATCGTGACGGTGTCTACTTGAGACAGTATTCTAAGTGCTGTTACACTGGAGTATCATGCCGCAGACACATGGTATGATACCCCACCCAGTCACATTATACTGACACTGGGTCGACCAAACCTAGAACTCTCCTCTAAATGCTGAGCATCAAGCGAGGAAGCTTCTAGTACCATTTTTAAAGTCTTTGGTATGACCCGGCCGGGGATTGAACCCATGACCTTCCGCATGCGAGGCAGACGCTCTACCTCCAACATATAAAAAACATTATTAAAATTTTGTCAATCTGTCAAAAAGAAAAATCAATGTGTTCATCAGGGAAACCAGATAAGTAAAAGTATTTCAACGGACTATATATTATTTTTTTTTAAAATGACAAGAAACATAGAACAGAGAGTTGGGACTTTTATTCTGGTCTCAGAAACATTTATTAGACACTCCCCTGTAGAATTAAAATCAAGTTCTGAGATTCTTTCAGTTAACATTAAACAGAAAGGTTAAAAAGATTCTTTTGTCTGCAGTGCATATTGGCCAGACTCTGATTTTGATTACCTTGATGAAATAAATTAAACAACATCCCTTTAATTTTGATAATTCTGATAACTAATAATTAAAGTAGGTAGGTAGTGTGGGTGAGTGGGTAGTGCAACATTTTTTACGTCTCCAAGGAGCCTTTTGACATTTTTATTTTGCATCTCTCAAGACAGCATATTAGATAAAAAAAAAAAAAAGGCGGTCCATCTAGTAATGGTACGCCTTATTTAATTACACAAGCAAGGTAGGGGGAAAAAATTGGGGGCAAAAAATCACAGAAGTGTAAGTATTTTGAAGTGTCTCTAGTTTGTGTAAGTAACAGGTATGTAATATGTTACTGGGGTACAAGGAAGTAAGTATATACATCTTGTGTCGAAGGGAACATGCTAACGTCTCTGATAGTACCGGGTGTATTGTGTACAGTGAAAGAGACTTTCAAAGGACTGCTTAAAGCCTCATTAAACTTCTGAAATGCCCACTTTTTGATAATAACAAAAATGATTGTAATTAAATGTGTTTAAAGTATTACTAAAACCATTACTGTAGACCCCTTAGTGATTGTTTTAAAAAAGGGAGAAAATAAATAACTTCGATGCGAAATGTCATTTTTTAACCGAGCAGTCCAAACTTTTAACAATTGTTTACATTTTTGTAACTCCGTAATGACTCGGTTGCTTTCCAACTTTATCTCCGGCAGTGTTCAAAAATACACAAATGACTACTGCAGTGGTAGTGTGCAGATTAAGACTGTTAGATAAAGGGTTCATTAACAAGATTAGAAAAATTTTGTTTTCGCTATTATTATGTATCATTATTGGTTTTTTGTTTTGTTTTCAAATATATTGATGTCTGCAATAAAACTGTATCGAACGTAGCATGCTTTATATTATTTATACACACTGAAAAACAATGTGTACAGAATACTAGTTCAGTCTAGAAACTCTTGCTCAGGATCCTCCCTTGCATATGGTATATGCATGATACTATCGCACACACTATTACATCACATATCACTTTATTGCAGTCAATTTTGAGAGGCTACCAAGGGTGGTTAGTTTAGTGCAGTTATTAAAAAAGTAATTTTATATTTAGTTCTATATAACATGCAATAAATTCGCTCATGGGTTCCAGTTCATCAACACACTGAGGGGAATAAAGCGGATGTTCTTAAAAACTATCTAAGCGCAAACGGTAATTTAATTTTTTAACCGCATCTCCTACAGTTCCCCATACTATGTTTCTCTCTTAAGTGAATTGATCATATATTACCTACAGACATGTTTCCAAACAAGCTTCGTAACTCCCTGTTTTCTGCCGAAGGTGTTTATCCGATAGAGACGAACATTAATTTGTAAACAAACCCCGTTCTTAATTATGTATTAATAATGTGCTTTATATATTTATTTTTTTGCAAAGCCTCTCAGTGATCTAATAAACATGTATTCTATCATCCTTTTTTTCATGGGAGGCAGAATCTCAACCTTTCTAGGATGGTCAGGGACATGCCGCTCCCGAAAACAAAGGTCTTAGAATGACATAATTATCATTGAGTTATACATATTATGTTTAATGTCTGGTTCACTTTAATTTAATTAAAGCGTACTGCGTGCTACTATGAGATTGAGTGAAGTGTCCAGAAAAATGTGTTAGCCAACATTATCAAAAGTTTAATCAAGCTTTAGGCAGCCGTGGATTTCATTTAAGAGGGGGTACACTTTGGGCAGTGCAACAAAATCTGAACGCATATATATTTTTGAGTGAAAATATAGTGGATTTTAATAAAATATGGAAGTTTGTGTAGGAGGGGGTGATTGGTTGGTGCAGTAGTACATATCAAAGCACGTTTTCGAATGATTTTAATATTTTTTTAGTTGATCGTCCTCTATTTTTTAGTCTCACCCCTGTTACAGCGATTAAATGAGACTAGTCAGCGTGGTAGTCTCATTTATTCGCCGTTATAGATAAGCCCCTTTTATGGCTAAACCACGCTGTGGACGATAAAAAAATAAAATCGTTCAACAAAGACCCGATACTAGAAACTAGATTTTTATTTTAACAAAAATAGTTAAATATTTATAAATCGAACCTCCACCAATTCCACAGGAGGCAAGTGTCTGCGTTTGCATCAGTGTGGCTATGGCCCTGTAATGGTAACATATATTATAAATATATATTGTTCATTAAAATACTTTCACACGGCTCCAAGCAGTGACATCTAAACAGTGACTTTATCAACATTGTATTAAGTCAATTCTTCCAAGTTAGCATTTGTTTCGTTAATTTCTACACCTGAATTTTCCCGCCAAATGTCAAAATTATATTTATTGTTTTAATGCAAAATGTATTACAGTTTTTAATTTCATCAGTATATATATATTTTTTTAAAATATTAATTATCAATTATTTGGTTACAACAGCCACAAACGAACAAAATGTATGTTTTATGGTTTATCGTAATTTCGTTTCAAAATATGAGATTTTTTGTTATAACCAACGGAACAACGTACTTCCGGTTTTGAAAATTTTCCTGGAGAAGGCAAGGATTTGTTAAAAATGTTTTTTATAATTTCATTGTAGCCGTGTAGTATTTTTCTCTCTAGACTGTGGAGTCAAGATAACTTATGATGTAGATTGTGTTTATGATAGTTGCAATGGTTGTGAATGGTCTGGTGTGGCGACTGTGACCATGTAAACAAACATGACCTGGTTCAAAATTTAGAATAAAACAAAAACATGTCTTCCAAAATAAACGCACAGGATAAAAAAGATTTTGATAAATTTACAAAGTTCTTTGTTTACAAGAGTGTGCAAATAATTGTACAATCTCGTCTTGGAGAGAAGATAAAGACGAGATCAAAACCATTTTCTTCGGGGGCAGATTGGGTAAGGATTTTTTTAATTTTTCTTCTTCTTTCGTTACTTTTCAAAACTTATTTACTTTACATAGATTGTATTGATTGTTATAAGGCTCGGAAGTGGTCCTGTGTTGAAATTTCTTAAAACTTCTAAATGACTTCTAAAAATGTCTGGATTTTTTACATGGAAGAAACAAAAAGTAACTTTACAAATGCAGTTTCAAGATGCCTTGTTTTGATTGCATCACTGAATGCAGATTTCTCGCGTCAATTTACTGCTTATAAATCTTGAGTCTGGTTTCCTGACCAACCTGTTATAAGAGTAGGTAAAGGAACCAGACGTATCATTTTGCAGTATTAAAATAATTGATTATGGCTGCAAAAATTGCATCACTGAACACAAATGTACGGTCAGATTTCTCACGTCAATTTACTGCTTACGACATCTTGAGTCTGGTTTCCTGAGTAGGTCAAGGAACCAGACTTATCATTTTGCAGTATTGATAATTGATGTATATGGCTGCAAAAAATTAGGCATCAGTGATATTCGCCATCATGAAAAAATTGCTCTCACCATTTCATTTCTTGCGCCATTGACTGCCAGCTGAGGCCCTGCATCAGTCCGACACCACCTTTAGTTGCCTCCGGCTTGTTGAAGGACATTTTTTCTACATGGCCAATCCAAGTATACATAAACAAGATGGAGCTATCATTTTTATACATTTGATATATATTACATATATGGGTAGTTCTCAGTTATTCAGCAATTCAGTACCATGTAACTTTGATTATAATTTGTAATAAAAATAAAGCTTATTTGACATGTTTGTTGTGTTAATACTTTTAGATATGATCTGAATGAATAGTAAAGATAGTTTTATGGAGATATTGTCAGAAAGAAAACAATTACAACATTTTTAAATTGAAAAATGCCAGTTTCGACAGGGTCCATTTTGGGACATTTTACCATCAGTATATACAATTAAGTTGTATTGTTACTTTCCGATGGATTATAAAGTCATTATTTACGGTAACTGTAAAACCATAAATAAAATTAAAAGATAAGCATCTCTAAAAGACTAAAATGCCGATAAAAAGTTGATTTTAATAGAAATTAAATTCTGCGTATGGACGTTACGGTGTCGGTCAATTTTTGTATGAAACTCTGGCATCTATTTTTAGACACTACAAGCATGGACAACATCATTTGCATGTGGGGGTGTTAGGTTGTTTGTTTAAAGTTACCTTGTAAAGTAGAGTGATATACAGGATTTCACAATAAAAAAATATCACCGAACTTTCCTCAATGTATAAATGTCGGTCAATTTGTAACGTCCAAAACGAATCGTCGTAAATTATCAATTTTATGATCGTATCATATCTAACACCCCTCAATGGATAAATAAACGTGTCCAAAAACGCGTCATCAGTTTGTGTGTACACAACTCTACCACCAGCAGGGAGAATATAGAGGTAAGTGTTGTCGGTCAATCAAAAAGTCAGAGTAACGTCCAGAACATTTCATCACTCTATTGATAAAACATCTAAAGTGAATCAATGTACTATTGTGATGATTGCAAACAATAAAAAACGAATGTTAATCGAAAGAAAAGACGGAAATTGCCGTATTGACGCAGCTAGCGGTCCGTGTTATGTCTGTAAATCAAATGCGTATATGGACGTTATACCTTGACATTTTATCGTGTTTTGGATGTTATTATTTGACATGGTCAACTTGTCTATACCAAATGTCCTACGCTTTAAAGTAATTAATAACCATGATGTATACCCCAGTATTTGATATCATACCATTTTCTCTGTAAATGAACACAGCAATTCTAGTTTGTCTATTCTGTCACCAAATATCTCCTTCGTCGTGTTTTGGACGTTACGTTTGCGGACGTTAGGTAATGTTGTGGATGTGACATTGACATTTGTTTCTACTTGAATGTGTAACATCCAAAACTGATTTTATATTATCTCTAATTGAAATAATATGAGAGACAAGAAGATTAACAATTAATTACCCTTTTTTGGTAGAAATTGAGTTGACCTAAGTATGAGTTTGCCAGTACTCCTGATAAATAAGAAATATTACCAATTCATGGATGTTTTCTTTGTTATGGATGTTACATTTGACACAAGAATTTTGGAACAAACAATTATGTGTTAAAGTCTGAAACATAAATTACTAATTAATTGATCTAAGTTTACAAAATATCCTTTAGAATGTTATTCTCATGTTAACAGTTTAATTTTTAAAAATTTAATTGTAAATAATAATGCTTAGTACCAGTATTAATGATATAAAATTTATATATATTAAAAACAATAACTACAAACGATACTAATTTTCTTCTCTTAATTACTTTTAAGAAAATCTCACGCTCATAATTATGTTGCTTTATCATTTAATTTAAATAAATACAGACAAAAAATAACTACACATTTATCAAAAAACATTTTTTTATGTCCAGGTTGATCAATGGCCATGGGTTTGTTAATTAAAACCATTTCCTCGAGTGTGGAGATCTTTGGCAGCTCTAGGAGACCAGGCACAGTGATCTTTGAGGATATTGTGAGTGTTATCTCTCCAGATTTGGCTACGAGTGGACTTAGGAGATTCTTCTATGTATTCAAAGGTAAGAACAGTGCCAATACAATTTATATCAGTTTAGATAAAATAAAAGTAAATTGCCTTCTTACTCTCTCCCAGTAGGATTAATATACTAATTATTTATTTTTATAGCGCTATAATTTTGTTATATGTGTACAAATAAACTTTTTGACTGTATAAAATACTTAATAATAATATAAAAACTTTCATTTGTGTATTTTCAGACCTTTGAGATGTCTCAGGAAGTTGTGAAGATGCCATTTTAATAGCAACAAAAGATTCTTTAGGGATCAAAAGAAGAAAAAACTTATATATTATTCACTGACATATATGGATATAGTTGATTATTCTTCCAATAAATTTTAATTGCCATTTGTCAGAAGACTTGTATACTTTGTCAATACCTTTTTCTGGTTGGGGGTCTCATTTATATACTGGAGATATACTAAGTGCTGCTAGTCTAGTTCACAAAGTTTTGGAAAGCACTGTAATAATACAGTGAGCAGATGGTGGCTTTAAGTGATTTTCTATACTAGTTGGTTGGTGGGGCTCATAAACTTTATTTATAGTATATACTACTAGCAGCCTAGTACACAGATGTTGGGAAATCCTTCTTATAATACAGTTAGCACATGTAGATAAATACTAGAAAACATAATTTATTTATTTCAATATTACTAATATAACCCTTTAATATTACTAGTAGTTGTTCAGTAGTTAGCAGTGAAACGAGTTCAAACCACTAAAGTACAAGTTTAAATATGTATACTAGGATAAAATGTTATAAAACATGGCCAAGTGTGATGAGATGTACACTATTAACAACAATATAACAACAATTATAAAACAATACAGAAGTAATCTTGTAATTTGTGTATGTTGTGGACGTTATTTTTAAGTTGTGGACGTTACATATTTGCATATTTGTCAATTGTCAAAGAGTAACGTCCATATGAATTGTGACAAACTATTCTGATATATGTATGTCAGTTTTGAAGTTAATATGAAAAATCACAAGGATATGTTCTCTAATTGAAAGTTTTGAGTACTATTTCAGTTTGTTCGGATATAGATAGCAACACGCTGAACTTTTATCATATAAATTTTGAGTAACATCCACAACTACAAAATATATATAATAACTTTCGTTCTGGTTATATTTGATTTTTTCTATAATTATTATTTCATAGGTATTCTCCAGTCTTATCTAATAATCATAAGTTATTGTATTGAAATCACCCATTAAATGCATAAACTATTGTCAATAAATAAAATGTAACGTCCAAAACCTTGAGGTTACCATACATAAATTTTGATTTACATGATTTACTTGTCACAAACTATCTTTTTATTATTAAAATCATACAGAGGAATGTTTAAACTACATTTTAACACCAAAATATTTACTCTAAGTTATAATTTAATAAATCCATCATTGTGTCTGGAAATTTGCTGAATAACTGAGAACTACCCATATATATATATTGTTATGTATATTAAAGGAACATGTGCTATGTAATTTTCCCAATTTCTTTAAAACTAACGCTATTTTCCCAAAGTCTCAAAGGTGTGAGCAAGCTACCTGGAAATTGAGGGACACCTGGTCCTCTCCTCTCATAAATAGATTTGAGAAGTTTAAGGGTCAGTTATTTAAATACACTCGGGTCCCGTTATAAGCGGACCACGTTATAGCGATAATTACCTCGAAAAAATTGATGTCGGTTATTCACACCTATCGTGCCATCCGACTCTAAGTGAATGGTATTGTTGGCATTGTTAAATGATACCACACGTGTTTGGTTACAACAGGTACACTTAGATATGTATAAAATCAATACAAAAAAAGAAAAGAAAGAAAAACGTTTTCGTGTTTTGATTATTCTAAAATTGGCAGCCATTTCCGTTTAACCCGGAAGGAGAAAAAATGGTGTCTATATAAAAAATCGCGCTTCAATTTAAACTCAACGCTGTTAGTGTTAAAATATTAAAAATGTATATCTGAAGTATTAACAACAATAAAATAATAAAAATAAGTTTGTGTTTACGATCCGATAAGATACCCACGATATATTAATACCTGTCAACCGCTTCGTTGCTTGATCACATGATCACTTGATAAAAACAAAGTTTGCATTATGGCTTCCGTGTTTGGCGCGTGACACCATTTATTGAAGCACTCGGGATTATTACAAACTGTTAATAGTCAATGCTGGCATGAATCAATCACTTAAACTTTCCTTTAAACCACCATGAGGTAATGGTTATAAAAGTTTGTTGTAATCAAGGCTAATTGGTGAGTAGAAGATGAGCGGTTATCAAATCAAAACATGGCGACGATCTATTGTTTGGTTGTCATTTGATCATTCGCGCAGATTTTCAAGTTTTATATCACTTTTCCACCCTGCTGAAAAAAATGGGAAACAAGCAAAAACCGCGTTATAACGGAATTTGCGTTATATCGGACCGCGTTATAACGGGACCGCAGTGTAGTGTGACAAAAGTGCAGCATTTGAAGGTCATGGAAAATCCTACAAAAATTCAGAATACCGGTACAGTCTCGTGTCCGGTGCCAGTGTAAGAAAACGATAAAGATACGCAGCCAGTTTGGGACCTTGGACCTTTCGCAGACAGGGCGAATACTAAATACTGACAGTTTAGAAATTTGTAACATGATTTTTAGTTCATCAATGCCCTTTCTACAACTACAATTGAAAGAAAATGACCTTTTGTCAAATTCAAAATTTTTCTAACAACTTTTTGACTATTTCCATGACTACCCTGATTGGAGAATACATAAATCATATATGGTTGTAACCATACTGTTTGTTATTTGTTGTTGTTTTATTTTGATAGCCTATAAAAATACTAAATATTTGAAAACCACATGCAATGAAAATTTAGCTGAAATATTTATTGATGTTCATGGGATTGGGAAGTGTTGTTCAAGTATCGTAATCTATTGCATGTGTTACTATTTTATTGATTTTTTTTTTTTTTCTTTCAGTTTAATCTAGCCATTACAGACAACAATGATGTGCACGCAGAGGCTAAGAAGGTTCTCTCTGGGCAGACTTCAACACTGGCACAGAATGTGTGTATTGAGATATCTTTACGGACCTCTGACGGTGACACCATGGTGTTAGAGATTTGGTACATCTCATTGGATACAAACCAGTGTGATATAGGTGCAAGGGTGTCACAGGCTGGCTACTATAGAATGGGTGTAGCCCTTAAATCATTACTTAGCGTCTCAAGAGTTACCCCTGCCTATAAACTGTCTAGACGGCAAGGTTCGTGTTCTGGAGACTTTGTGATCTGCTACAGGATTTACCTTGGTGATCCACAGTTTATCATTCTGGGAGATGGACATCAGAAATCTAAAGTTGGTACGGTGCCTACACCGTATGGAAAAATAAGTGTAAATTTATCGTACAGGACTAAACTGTTAATATCACCACAGAATACTGCAAAGGATGCCCCATTTGAAGTGAAAGATGACCATTTCAAACAGGACACCAGTCCAGTCAGACCAACAACTCCAAAACCATGTTCTTTAGGATACAGAAGGTTTGTTTCCTTCACTTGTCTACATGTTTTGGTGTTGCAAATTTAATGAAATATTGGTAATATGACATGGGGCTTTTCTGGCATATTAAAACATTACATTTATTTTATGGAACATTTTTTGAAAATGATGTAATACAATATCCACAATATATGTATATAATTTATTGTACATGGATTTGTTGCATATATAATTATAAAATACAAGACAAAAAAAGAAATTTGACAAATAAGATGTAATCCCTGTCACATATGTCCATTTTGATAAAAGGTGAAATTGATTGCCCTTACCCAACCAAGTCCTTGGTCTGTTATTTTGTTTGATAACCAGTCTGGCTTTGCTTTAACGTATATATCTAAGTAACATTTAAATGGCGTACGTATGAATGGTAAATTCAGAAATTATTGTATTTTATAATGCTAAATTGATCAATTATTACTCCAGATCCAGTACAAGTGACTCTGACGCTACTGGCCAGAGTGAGGAATCATGTACAACCACATTCTCCACCAGTCCCACAGAGATGTACAGAGTGACTGTTAGCCCCGCCCCTCACCATCAGTCTCAGCCAATCAAAATCAGTGTACAAGGACTATCACCAGAAACAGATCCCTTGTCAGACATAAGGGCACAAAGGTAACAACATCTATTGTACACATATTGGGAATGTATGAATATGTATATAATTTATATGTACAGTCGAAACTCGTTATCTCGATATTAAAGGGACTGCCAAAAAAATTCGAGATATCCGAATATCGACATAGATTTGGTCTCAAAATCAATATTTATTTTCATCAACTGGACTGCGTTCAGCACGGTTAAACTTGTTTTCTTTCTTTATAACACAAACTGTGAACGAAAATCGGTCTACTCAGCTTTGTCCCTTCACTTCCCATTAAGTCACATGATTAAACACGCGCAAACAGCTTGCGGAGGTCAGCTAACGATAAAAGCGAACATGTTGTTCAGTTCAGTTCACTTCTGTTATCTGTAATCAAACATTTACAAACAAATTAACGCAGACCATATAAGTGTCGCACATCATTTGTACTTTCATATTACGGTAGGTGCAGTAGAATTACACTGTTGTGATATATGATAATATCCGGGTCCTTCTTCGAATTTCTCGGCAGTGTGAGATATAGGTTTAGGCTGATTGATTGAATCAAATAATATTTAAACCAAATTAACATTCAATCACCCAATTCGACGACACGATGTTTGCAACGTTCTGTAAGTCATTAAAACTGACACCTTTGTCATTGACCGGTAATTAGTGTTGCATCATAAACAACCTGTGAAAAATGGCACACGGTGTGGAAAAACACACAGTATTATGTCAACAATAAATATATCGAGACAAACAATCAATTAAAGGAGTTAAATGATCAATCGGGGGACTAAAAATGGGATCGTGATATCCGGAGTATCGACAAAGTCAATATCAAGTTAAAAGGAGTTTATTTATATAAGCAAAGAAGGGGAAAAGTTGGGACTGGCAAAAAAATACCAACATTACCGGAATATCGATTCAAGCGATATCGAGATAACGAGTTTCAACTGTATGTAAAGGTGGTAGGTTTCACAGACAACATTAACATCCAAAATAAAGGTCAATTTGCAATTCTATGAGCAATTGTCTTTAAACAAAAAAAAAATGTTTTTATGTGTGTTTTTTTTTAAATACTTCTTTATCAAAAATTAGACAAAGTCTATCAATGTCAAATGAACAATTGACGATCATAGTTATTGACAAACAATAAGAAATAAATAGCGAATTACCTGGTAGAGAAAAAAAAAATTCAGCTTCTATAAATTTGGTTTCCAAAATATACCAGTGATAAGTTCCAATAACTCTACAAAGCATGCATACATGTGTTTTTCATCAATACATTGAGAACAAAAAAATCATGGCATTTACATGTGTAACTATGTAAAACAGTATACAGTTAAGAAATGGATTTGGGATGATAGCGTAGTGGATAAAATGTTAGCTGCTATCAGAGGTCAGGGATTCATAAGCTCTATGTTTATTGTTCTATGCAGCAAACAGACTCATTTGGTGGTCGGTGTCTGTGTCACAGAATTGTGAGGGGAAATTATGTAAGCAGTTTGCTAGCTCAGTCGGTATTCGCCCTGTAAGGGAAGGGTACCTGGTTCAGTTTTTCTATTTGCTGTTACAGTGGCGCCCAATGTGGGGCTATGACTGATGCATTCTGAGAAACATTTGCTTGATTCTCAGTCTATATGGAAATTCGGAAACAAATTCCAAATTTGTGAGAGAATATGTCACAATGTATATTTAACCTGTGAGGAGATAAACGTAAGTAAACAGTTTGGTAGCTCAGTTGGTAGGGCTTTAGCCCTGCAAGCAAAGGGTCCAGGGTTGGAGTTCCGGACTGGCTGCATATTTTTTTGTCCTGTTACAGTGGTGCCCAATGTGGGGCTGTGACTTGTATATATATATATTCCAAGAAATTTTTCGTGATTCTTTAGTCTGTATGGAAATTGAGGACGAGTTCCAATTTGTGAGTGAATATGTCACAATGTGTAACCTGTAAGTTAGGAGAGAAAGGTATGTTTGGTAGCCCAATCAGTAGACCATTCGCCCTGTAAGTAAAGGGTCCTGAGTTAGAGTCCCAAACTGGCTGCATATTTTTCTCATCCTGTTACATAATCTTTGAGCATTCTTTTCAATCAAGATAAAATAAACTTAGCAATGTAATAAATTAACAAAAGTATTCAGAAGAGTGGGTTTACTAAATCAGACAGTTTTATGCTAAATACATAATTTATTTCTATATTATTTCCAGTATTGTGAACCAGAACAAAACACATTGTAGTGCCATGTATCAATAATGAATGCATAAAAAGTCATAAATATCAACTGTATTTGAACACATAGACACAATATTCAAAATGTCTACAGCTTATACATATATCTATGCTAATGGGGGGGGGACAGAGAGATGGACAAACTGTAGAGTAAGTCATCCTGATGCCTTGTCAGATTTGGCTTCTGTTTCACCAGCATGCTTAAGTACAATACTTAAAAAACTAAGTGATCATTCTTATAGACTTGTTCCAGTATAACATCATATGGTTTCTTTGTTATTTATTAAAGACCAAGTAATAAACTAGCCAAAATTCAGTTATGTTTTATAAGTATGTATTTAACCCTTTACTCCATAGATATGGTTTTCCCACACCAATCACAGGTCTTTGAAAACAGTGCAGGAAGAGTTCAGATTGCTCGTAACGAGCAATCTGAACACTTCTGGCACTATTTTCCACTATGTCGTTTGATATAAACATAATTCACCCATTGCTGATACGTGGTGAATTAATGCTTTCAGTTTGGAAGAGTCCAAGAAAATGCTTATTGAGCAAAGGGTTAAAGTAACCTCAACAGTACACATATTTAAATCGGCATCTGCAGACTTCCTTTGTTCATGTATGGCACATTTTATTATCGATATTATAAAGAGCAGTTTCGACAAGCTGGTAAACATGCATTACGCAATTATGTTGGTTACAGATCTCTTTTACTGATATAAATGCTGTTGAGGAATGACTATTGATTTGTCCACTCTGTACTTTACATGCAGAATTAACAAGAAGCCATGTAATGGCATACCCATACCTCATTATTTATTCAAGTGTTTTACTTGGCTTTGTAATTATTTTTAAGTGCCCCGGAAAAGCCAACTGCGTTGAAAGACATACATAGAGTAGGTGCCTTTGCTCAGCGTATGGCCAGTGACAAGCACCTGGACAGCGAAGATGTTCCCTTCTTCTCCTTGTTGCAGCAGGTTAAGGCAGACAACTCAGACAAGCTGAACAAGCTTGATCCATCTCAACTGGATGGATCAAAAGGTACCTCTAGTACTAAGACGGAAAGTTCGAAAGCTGACACGACAAGTGAATCAGCATTAAGTGAGTCAAAGACGAGCACTAGCAGCCAGGCATCAGTACCAGAAGATTTTGTCATGGTTGAATTGGTAAGTAAGCAGATCTATGTGATTTTTTTTTTCATTTTGTCAATTAATTTTCTATTGTTGTAAAAGTTATTCATGAAATCCATATTTTTTACAAATTTGTTTGGCATCTAGTTTTATTGGTGGAGGAAGACCTCAAATTAATTTTAAGTAGAACCACTGTCCTTCTGCAAGTACAGTAACTGGTAAACATTCTCACATAAAATTTTTGGAGTGAGCGGGATTCAAACCTACGACTCCGACAGTAAGAGGTAAGTGATCTTGAGATGGTGCCTTAGACCACTCGGCAACGGAGTACCCAAGGAATACTTACAATAGTCAATACATACAGAAGTTTACATTATCCTCGTAGTGCTTAATTGATGAAGTAAATAGTGTAGATATTTTTTTGGAAATTTTTTAAGTATGATCTTTTTAACATTTACATTAACACCCGTAGTATATGTATTTGTTACATTGAAATTTCTATTTTTTAAAGTCAAAGTGATTCCAGGTAAGGATAAGATCACTGTTGGTCCCTGTAGAGGGGAGGAATTTTCCAAATTGATGTCATGTCCATTTTAACATTTTTCATTAGGTTTGTGAGTATTGAATAGAATTTGCTGAATGAAATTGTGCAGTTAATCAAGTTCTAGGTTCATTCTGCATTATATTTATTTGTTGATGTGTTGTTGTTTTTTTGTGTGTGTTTTTCAATCTGTATGTGAATACATGTACATTGTATGTTGTTTTTGTACATGGATCAAGCAGCAAGCCTGTAACCATCCATCCATCTATCGATAAATTAATTTTAGCTTCTGTCTCTTTGTTCAACATGTTTATGTATATTTTAATCATTCAAATATTGGGTTATAAGATATTTTCAAATAAGAAAATGTATTTTGCAGAAAACGCCATTTGCTGGAGCCGACGTGAATAGTGACCTAGGCCGGTTTTACCGAGAATGTCAGAGTGCACCAACGTTGACTGTCAGTGAGGATGAACAACAAACCATACCAGAGACCCTTGAGAAGCTTACGTCACAACTAGATGTGTTTGAGACCAATATGAGAGATTTTGATGACTTTGTGTCAAATCTAAATGTGGAATGCAGTGATGCTGACCAAGTTGCTGGACATGACCTATTTGTGAACAAGATGGTGGAAAGTTAGGCTTTGACTTGATATTTTAGAAGGATAGCTGTTTAAAACAATTGAAAGAAAGAACTCAGCCAGTGCATTCAAAGGGAAAGAAAACTGAATAATTTATGTTTGAAAATTAAAAATACATGTACTGTAAAAGGAAAGAGATATTTTTTTCCAAGAAATGAATTTATAATGTTCAGTCTTTACATTTGAATTTTTGTTTTTTAAATGATTAAGCTAAGGCACATTTATTGACAAGATAATGTATGACTAATAAAACTATGTTGTTTTAAAATGGAAAACATTTGTAAAATTAACACTATAAATTTTTAGAATTTTATAGATTTAAAATTTCTTTAATTTATATCACATTGAATTTATCCTAGAATGATTAAGTAATTTCCCTTTGTTTCTTTCATTTTTTTTAACAACTAAGCCATTGAGCAGTAAGGATAAACAAATCCTGATATATTTAAGTATTAGATTGTTGTATTTTCAGAATGTTTCTACAAGTTTTTGAAATGTTCAGTGCATGAAGCAAATTCTGTGATCTTGATGAAGGCGGACATATGACACCATAATTGATTTGTGTGATTGTTAGCTCACCTGAGCCGAAGGCTCACAGGTGAGTTTTTATGATTACCTGGTGTCTATCGTCCGTCGTTAACTTTTAGCTTCTAACAACTTCTCCTCTGAAACCACTTGGCCAATTTTGATACAACTTTACAGAAAAAAGTATCTTGGGTGACCCTCTACCAAATTTGTTCAAGCCATCTTGATTTGTCAAAAAACATGGCCGCCAGTGGGAGGGGCAAGTTTAATTAGTAAAAACTTAGAAAATCTTCTTGTCGGAAACTACAGGCTCGATTTTAAAATATTTTCACAGAAATGTTCCTTGGGTGACCCTTTACCAAGTTTGTTCAGGCCATCTTGATTCGTCAAAGAACATGGTCGCCAGGGGGCGGGGTAAGTTTGCTATATAAGCTATAGTAAAAACTTAAAAAATCTTTTTGTCAGAAGCTACTGGCTTGATTTTAAAATAATTTCACAGAAATGTTCTTAGGAGGACCCTTGTCCAAGTTTGTTCAAACCATAGTGATTCATCAAAAAACATGGTGGCCAGGGGGTGGGGTTAGTTTACTATATAAGCTATAATAAAAACTTAAAAAATATTCTTGTCAGAAACTACAGGCTCGATTTTAAAATATTTTCACAGAAATGTTCCTTGGGTGACCCTTTACCAAGTTTGTTCAGGCCATCTTGATTCGTCAAAGAACATGGTCGCCAGGGGGCGGGGTAAGTTTGCTATATAAGCTTTGGTAAAAACTTAAAAAATCTTTTTGTCAGAAGCTACTGGCTTGATTTTAAAATAATTTCACAGAAATGTTCTTAGGAGGACCCTTGTCCAAGTTTGTTCAAACCATAGTGATTCATCAAAAAACATGGTGGCCAGGGGGTGGGGTTAGTTTACTATATAAGCTATAATAAAAACTTAAAAAATATTCTTGTCAGAAACCACTGGATGGATTTTAAAACAATTTCCCAGAAATGTTCCTTGGTGACCCTTAACCAAGTTTGTTCAAGCCGTTGTGATTTGTTAAAAAACATGACCGCCACAGTGAGGTGCTAGTTTACTATATTGGCAGCTATAGTAAAAACTTCAAAAGCCTTCTTGTCAGCGTCTACTGACCTGATTTCGATGAAATTTAACTGACATTTACCATGGGTGAACCTCAACCAAGTTTGAACTCTTCTACGCATCTGTTATATCTTCAAAACGAATCAAAATTCTAACTTCTCACCCATCTCGTTTTTCTTGAATTTTGAGTGTACATGTATTATATAATCTACTTAACTTGGGTGACTCAAGATCTGTTAGGTCAGCGGGCCTTCTTGTTTTCATCATGTTGTAGGAGGAATAAAAAAGGAGTGCTTGTCTGTCTGTTATTTTAGAGAAGTGGATCATTGTTGTTGACACTGATATAAATCAAAACTGGAACAATTTAAAACTTGTTTATTATAAGTTTTCATACACTCTTTGTGAGATAAGGAAATTTACTAGATGATTATTTCACATTAAAAGTATTTTTATATATGAGCACAATCATGTAATTTAAGCAACTGTGAGGAGCATGTGGTCCAGTGGTAGAACATCATATCCAAGATTAGGGAAAGCGGGTGGTTGTGTATTTGATCCTCCGCCATGGTTATGTGTGGTGGCCTTGAGAAAGACATTTTATCCGCGTATGATTTAGAAATACTATGTAACACAGTTCAATGTAATGTTTAAGTTCATCATTTTTGGATAAAATTGAAAACAATAAATTGTCGTAATAATATCTATTCTAATAAACAGTCGTGTTTTATTTTTCATTTATTGTATTAGTCAAAGATAGTTTTTGATGAGCTTTGATGAGATTTGTTTTGCAGAAGAATTCTCTTGTTATATTTGTTTGTTTTTGCAGAATTCTGCATTCATTTTTTTTTTTCAGCATAAAAATCAAAGAAGCAAATTTTTTATTGCAGTTATGCTTTTTTCAGAACCAATGCCTTTTAGGTCATATATTATACAGCACGTGGCAATTAATGATAAAAGAAGGCATTGCTATAGATTCGTTTACTGTATAATTACTATTGTAATTGTTTTTTTGATTGTTTAACTCAAGAATCAAACTCTTTCAAAACTAATTTAAAACATGTAATAACGGGTCCTCCTTGGCCGAGTGGTCTATGGCATAATCTTAGGATCACTTACCTCTCACCACCAAGGTCGTAGGTTCAAGTCCCGCCCTCTCCAATAGTTAATTAAAAAAAACATTGACTGGTTCACATTAAATTAAATTGCACATAAGCCTAGAAAAAGAATGAAATATTGATAACCTGTCCAGATAGCTTTCTGATCCTTTTGTTAAATACTGTATTTTTGGTAATTATTACATCTTATGATCAGATCAAGTCTACAATTTCAAATGATTGTGTTACTTTGAGATTAATGGAATTAAAACATTTGTATGTAGGCATTTCTTTGGGTGTTTTTTTTCCTTCAAAATTAAGGCATTTTTTTTACCATTTCTTTTATGTAAGCTTTTTGTGTTTTCAACATAAAATCACAATCATTTGGTCATTCCACTTTTTATTTATTTTGAATTGGTTGTAAAAAGAGTGTACGGTTTGAATGTGCCACCAGTCCTGAATATATTCACTGTTATAAGTCATAAAACCCATGTGCTTGTGTGTTTATCTATCATGTGCCTGGCATGAAGAGATAAAAGTTTAACTTTTATTGTGAGATTGTCTAGTTTATGTGCTACCCCATTCTCCATGTAACAAAATTTTATTTAAAAGTGTCCACCAAGTTCTGTCTTGGTCAAAACCAGGCTGAGATTGTATGTAAAAGATTCACTCGTGGGTATAAGGTTGAGGAAAGGATACTCTAGCTGGAATTACACTGACTTTGCCGATAGTGATATCAAGAGTTGGACTATCATTATCTCTATTCATTCTGCATATTCATTTGTTGATCTGATTTTTTTATGATGTATGTTAATTTGTTTTTGCACATGTAGAATGAACCTGGAATCTTCCTTCCTGTTGTTATCAAATAACCATCAACGTGTTGGTTTGTTGTAAAACCCCATTTATTCATTCGTTCATTCATTCATTCATTCATTCATTCATTCATGATATCAAGTGCATAGTTGATTTAGGGTTTTTTTATATAAAACTCAGATGTTTGTATTTTTTCTAAACAAATTGTTGATTTTCTGAGAACAGCTCGACTTGTTTCATGAATGTCATCTTGACCTTAGAGTGAGAGAAAATTATTTTTATCTGATATACACAAAAATATGGTGTAAACTTTTGACAAAATATAGGAGCAAAGGAGCAACCCAACATAGTTTCCGTAATGATAGTCAGATAACAAAACGATATAATGATTATTGAAATTAGAACTGATCATTATACCGCCAGATACAAAGTATATTGGGGCGATATAGGAGTCGTGCTTGTCTATCTGTCGGTCTGTGGACAATTTTTGTGATTGCTATTTCTCAGTCACCATTGGTCGATGTTCAGTGACACAAGGGTGACTGGTACCAAGCCTAGTTGTGCATATTGTCAATATGTTGCACGAGACTAATTTTTCAATGAGTTATGACCCTTCAAATTTTTGCAGACATTTTTCTTGTCGTCGCTGTTTCTTGACAATCATTGGCTAGAATTCAATGATACTTAACAAAAGTGATTGGTTACTCTAATTGGTTCACTGTGTCATCTTCAGTGGTATTTCTAGTTTCTGTTTGATCAAGGGGTTGTGAGTTTGAATCCCCGCCCGGCAACAGTCTCCATGATGATTGATATATGACATAGTGTCTCATTAGTTATCAGTTACTTTAGGAGATGGGGTGTGCTCGAGTACTGGTTAATCCAAGGAAACAGTGGTTAGGTTAGCTGATCATCTGTTAGCCCTCGATGGCATAAAAATGACGCTAAATATTCAATCAATCAATCAATCAATCAATCAATCTGTTTGATGCAATATAATACTTATATAAGTTTTTTTTAACAGATGACTTGATATGAATATCACAATTTGTCAATGATTTTGTATTGTGATGGTTACATAATAGTACCTTGTAAGTAGAGACTTTAAGACATTGTTTCACTGTATAAATGCAAGTTATATTTGTACATTATTAAAAAAATATAACAAATCTTACATCCAACCAAGTCTAGTGATGAAAAACCAACCTTTGTTCAATGCTGTGACAATAGCCATTAATTTTTGGGAGCAAAGAGTTTACCAATTTTCAACTTCAGTCAAAAAAACTATTTTCATGGTAATTTTATATTAAATTATCACATTTATCCAGGTATTTCTCATACTTCTCATACTGAAATGTTTAATTTAAAGTTGTATAAAAATCTGACAACTCTGTATATGACCAGTGAGGCCAAAGTAAAACTTATCTGTTTCAGGGTACATTGCCAACATGTACCCTAACTTTTATTGGTGTTTACTCTCATACATGGTACAGTGTTTGAATAAGCACCACGAAGGCAAAAACAGTTCTGAATATCCTATATAAAATATAAACAATTAAAAACAATATACAGTCAAACCTGTCTTAAGCAGTCAGTCAAGTGAAGGAGCAAAAGTGGTGTTTTAAGATAGATTGTTGCTTAATACAGGTTAATTTGCTCTGAAGTCATAGAAAGGGGAAATAGCAAATGTGGCTGCTTAAGACAAGTGGCTGCTGAATAGAGAGGATCACTTGCACAAGTTAACTGTAAAATGATTATACATAATAAATTCACTGCACCTAATATTTTTCATAATGCTGACCTAGCTACAATGCAAACCAAGGACTCAAGACTATACAATCAACCAGCTTTTTAGAATTAATTTCAAACATAATTTATTTATATGTATATATATATTATGTGCTGTAAAGTCTTGTGCTAGAAAAATGGTATTAAAGACGATAGTTGAGTCTTACAATTTACCGGTGAGGTCCTCAAGCTCTGTCCTACAGAATTGGTGTAAATTTCAGTTCAAAAGATTACTTTTGTTTGTGTTTCAACAGTGATTGGTGTGTATTAAATATTGAACACATGGGGTAACATGTTTTTGTACATATAGGCTTGTGGTGCATCATGCTTTAATACAGTTTTCTCCCATCTAAAACATAAATGTAATCATTAGTAAAATTTGTAATGTTAATAGGTATACTTTTTCTCTATATTTTTTACACCATAGAAATGGTATAGTGGTAGAGTGCCCGTGTCATATATATAAAACACCGTGGGTTTGATACCTGGCCGATATGACTGAAAAATTGTTGAAAGCTATGCTAAACAAAATACAATACAATATATCATCCAGGGATACAATTATTTTACAAATACATGTAATATCACTATATGAGTAAAAATAAAGTGTTATGAATATTTTTCGTGAAGTTAACGTCATTGTTAGCAATATGTAACCATCTCATGGAAATGCCGGGTAGGAAACATTTCATATTTAAGATTTTGCTTTTTGATTAAAACTTAGAGCTTACTATTATTTCCTAGAAAAAATGTCATCATAGTTCTATATTTGATAAGCATTCTGCACAACTTGTACCTTAACATCTTCACATTTTAGTATCATGTTTAAGTCTTAGTTTTACCTGATTACTTTTTGTCACTTGTCTGTTTGATGGTCAGAACATTAACACATTCCAAAAAATATCTATGAAACTACTCAATTTATTATAATCAAACTTGGATGCAGTGTTCCTTTGGTGGTGCCTTTTCAGAGGAGCAAAAATTGTGAATTAATTACACCAAGTGAAATTTTTAGATCATATTTGACTTGAATGTATTCCTATTAGAACAGCTATTGTTTAAATCATTGGAACTCCATTTTGGGTGATGGGGGAGATTTGCGTTTTATGCATAAGTTTGAAGTAACATCAAACTGGCTTAGATGTTTAGCTTCTTTCTCATTTCTGGAGCGTTTTTATTGGCTGAAGAAGAATTCTACTTATGGTCCTGACATTCCAAGTAAAATTGAATGTTATTATTTTGAAAATCAGAGCAATTTTATTGGCTGAGAAACTAGGACAGCTTACAAACAGAAATTCAAAAAGATGAAATTTGGTTTATTGAAAGAAACATGAGTTGCTACAATGTACCAGTAGAGCATCTGCTTTTTGTTCTGCCACTTGTGGTGCTTGTTTTATGCTGCTATGTGTTAGACCTTGATAGCCAAACAATGTTTTTAAAGAGATGTAGAATTTGTAAATTTATGTTAGTCTAATTTAGTACACACGCAATGCATGTAATTCATATACTTGTATTTATACAGTGTTGGTACCTATGTGATCATTTTGTACTTGTAAAGTGTTGGTACCTGTGTGATCATTTTGTACTTGCAAAGTGTTGATACCTATGTGATCATTTTGCACTTGCAGAGTGTTGGCACCGATGTGATCATTTTGCACTTGCAGAGTGTTTGGCACCTATGTGATCATCTTGCACTTGCAGAGTGTTGGCACCTATGTGATCATTTTGCACTTGCATAGTGTTGGCACCTATGTGATCATTTTGCACTTGCAGAGTGTTGGCACCTATGTGATCATTTTGCACTTGCAGAGTGTTGGCACCGATGTGATCATTTTGTACTTGCAGAGTGTTGGCACCGATGTGATCATTTTGTACTTGCAGAGTGTTGGCACCTATGTGATCATTTTGTACTTGCAGAGTGTTGGCACCTATGTGATCATTTTGCACTTGCAGAGTGTTGGCACCGATGTGATCATTTTGTACTTGCAAAGTGTTGGCACCGATGTGATAATTTTGTACTTGTAAAGTGTTGGTGCCTATGTGATCATTTTATCCTTATACAGTGTTGGTATCTATGTGATCATTTTTGTACTTGTAAAGTGTTGGTACCTATGTGATTATTTGTACTTATAAAGTGTTGGTACCTATGTGATCATTTTTAATGTAACTGCATGTTTGTACTGTTGTGAAATGACAGTAAGAGTTGAGGAATGCATTTATTTATGGACAATAAAAGTCAATGCAAAATAATAGTTATTCATTGTTTATTTTGTTTATTCACACTTTTATGCTCCACAAAAAAAATGGAATATACTATACACTCCCAAAATTGCAAGGTGTTTGACACTATACTTCAGTTGAAAGGCTATCAATGTGCCCACCGAAAGCTTTATTCATTTAAAACAGTCAAAGCAGTCAATGGGAGGGGTAGTCTAAACATATAGGTAAAGTAACATTTATTGTTCTTAATGCTGTAACAACTAAGCATAACTGCTATCTAGTACAGAACTTGGTGAAAATTTGAATTCTCTTGAGAACTACAATAAAAAGTTTTCAAGCATTGAATCAACACGTCGTTTATTAGAAGAAGCGAGATGATGAGTTACTAAAATTATAAAGGACTTTAATTGTTTGGGTCGTGAAGGACCTTAGAAGCAATCTAACAATGCACTTCAAACACAGTCGTCACAATGGCTTTTTGGTGTGTTAGTACGTCTGTTAGATCTTATCATAATCTAAGCTATAACGTTCTAATGCAGAGAGGGATTTTGAGATAATATAGCACAAATGTTTACCATAATGTAATAAGTGTCACGTTTAAGACTCGTGTTCTAGCTCAAATGTTAGGTAACACTTAGAAATAGATACAAAATTTTATGTCCGCTCAATATCTTGTAAACCACATCACAGATTTTGAAATCATATGGCGCAAATGTTCACCATATCAGACGATGTGTCACATGCAACACCAAGGTCTGTAGCTTAAAGATTAAGGTAACTTACAGGTTCAAAGTTAGAAATAAGTTCAATAGTTGGTTCCAAATCCATATTTATAAATTGTTTGACAGGTAACGTGACACAAATATTCATCATAATGAGACAATGTTCGACACATGTCTGTACTGGCGGGCTTGGCATTATAGCCCTTGGACATTTTAGTAAGTCAAAGTATTTTAAACATCTTACACCTATTGCCGCTAACCATAATACAGGTCTAAACCATCGTCATTTCAAAAACATACTTGGTCAACACATGAAGAAAATTACATGTATTTCTATTTGATGCATTCACTCTTTAAAATCCATGGGCCATAGCCTGATACAAGGTTTGTCAATAGGTGTAAGATGAATACAGGTAAATGTATGTGTCTATATGTGCAATATGAAACAGGTTAATGTATGTGTCTATATGTACAATATGAATACAGGTTAATGTATGTGTCTGTAGGTGCAATATGAATACAGGTTAATGTATGTGTTTGTAGGTGCAATATGAAAACAGGTTAATGTATGTGTCTGTAGGCGCAATATGAATACAGGTTAATGTTTGTGTCTGTAGGTGCAGTATGAATACAGGTTAATGTATGTGTCTGTAGGTGCAATATGAATACAGGTTAATGTTTGTGTCTGTAGGTGCAGTATGAATACATGTTAATGTGTATGTGTCTACATGTACACTATGAATACAGGTTAATGCATGTGTCTGTAGTTGCAATATGAATACTGGTTAATGTATGTGTCTATGTACACTATGCATACAGGTTAATGTATGTGTCTGTAGTTGCAATATGAATACATGTTGCTGTATGTGTATATATATACATTATGAATACATGTTAATGTATGTCTATACAGGTGCAATATGAATACAGTTTAATGTATATGTCTAAATGTACAATATGAATATAGGTTAATGAATGAGTATATAGGTACACTATGAATACATGTTAATGTATGTGTCTGTAGGAGCAATATGAATATAGGTTTATGTGTGTATCTATATGTACAACATGAATACAGGATAATGCATGTGTCTAAAGGTACAATATGAATACAGGTTAATGTATGTGTATATATGTACAATATGAATACATGTTAATGTATGTGTGTATAGGTGCAATATGAACACATGTTAATGTTAATGTATGTGTCTAAATGTACAATATAAATACAGGTTAATGAATGTGTATATAGGTGCAATATGAATAAAGATTAATGTATGTGTCTATCTGTACTATATGATACAGGTTAATGTCTGTTTATATAGGTGCAATATGAATGCATGTTAATGTATATGTCAAAATGTACAAAATTAATACAGGCTGATGAATGTGTATATAGGTGCAACATGAAAACAGGTCAATGTATGTGTCTGCATGTGCAATATGACTACATGGTAATGTATGTGTATATATGTACAATATGAATACATGTTAATGTAAGTCTATACAGGTGCAATATGAATACAGGTTAATGTATATGTCTAAATGTACTATATGAATACAGGTTAATGAATGAGTATATAGGTACACTATGAATACATGTTAATGTATGTGTCTGTAGGTGCAATATGAATACAGGTTTATGTGAGTATCTATATGTACAACATGAATACTGGTTAATACATGTGTCTTAAGGTGCAATATGAATACAGGTTAATGTATGTGTCTATATGTACAATATGAATACATGTTAATGTATGTGTATATAGGTGCAATATGAATACATGTTAATGTATGTGTCTAAATGTACAATTTAAATACAGGTTAATGAATGTGTATATAGGTGCAATATGAATAAAGATAAATGTATGTGTTTATCTGTACTATATGATACAGGTTAATGTATGTTTATATAGGTGCAATATGAATACATGTTAATATATATGTTTATATGTACAAAATTAATACAGGTTGATGAATGTGTATATAGGTGCAACATGAATACAGGTTAATGTATGTGTCTGTAGGTGCAATGTGAATACAGGTTAATGTGTGTATCTATATGTTCAGTATGAATACAGGTTAATGTATGTGTCTATAGGTCCAATATGAATACAGGTTAATGTATGTGTCTGTATGTACAATATGAATACATATTAATGAATGTGTCTATATGTACAATATGAATACAGGTTAATGTATGTGTCTATGTGCAATATGAATATAGGTTATTGTATGTGTTTATAGGTGCAACAATATGAATACAGATTAATGTATGTTTCTGTAGATGCAACATGAATACAGGTTAATGTGTGTTTCTATATGTACAATTTAAATACAGGTTAATGTATGTGTCTATATGTACAATATGAATACAGGTTAATGTTTGTGTGTATAGATACAATATGAATACAGGTTAATGTATGTGTCTTTAGGTGCAATATGAATACAGGTGTTTGTATGTGTCTATAGGTGCAATATGAATACAGGTTAATATATGTGTCTATAAGTACAATATGAATACAGGTTAATGTATGTGTCTGTTGGTGCAATATGAATACGGTTAAAGTGTGTATCTATATGTACGATATGAAAACAGGTTATTGTATGTGTTTATATGTACAATATGAATACAGGTTATTGTATGTGTCTGTAGGTGCAATATGAATACAGATTAATGTATGTGTCTATAGGTGCAATATGAATACAGTTAAATGTATGTGTCTATAGGTGCAATATGAATGCAAGTTAATGCATGTGTCTATAGGTGCAACATGAATACAGGTTAATGTATGTGTATATAGGTGCAAAATGAATACTGGTTAATGTATTTGTGTATAGGTGCAATTTGAATACAGGTAAGTGTATGTGTCTATATTTGCAATATGGTACAGGTCGATGTATTTGTCTATATGTACAATATGAATATGTGCAATATGATACAGGCTAATGTATGTGTCTATAGGTGCAATATGAATTCAGGTTAATGTATTTGTATATAGGTGCAATATGAATACAGGTTAATGTATGTGTCTATAGGTGCAATATGAATTCAGGTTAATGTATTTGTATATAGGTGCAATATGAATACAGGTTAATGTATGTGTCTATATGTACAATATGAATACAGGTTAATGTATATGTCTATAGGTTATATATGAATACTGGTTAATGTATGTGTGTATAGGTGCAATTTGAATTCAGGTAAATGTATGTGTCTATCTGTGCTATATGGTACAGGTAAATGTATGTGTCTGTCCGTGTAGTATGATACAGGTTAATGTAGTTGTCTATATATACAATATGAATATGTGCAATATGATACAGGTCAATGTATGTGTGTATAGGTGCAATATGAATTCAGTTTAATGTATGTGTGTATAGGTGCAATATGAATACAGGTTAATGTATGTGTATATAGGTGCAATGTGAATACTGGATAATGTTTTTGTGTATAGGTGCAATTTGAATACAGGTTAGTGTATGTGTCTATATTTGCAATATGGTACATGTCGATATATTTGTATATATGTACAATATGAATATATGCAATATGATACAGGTTAATGTATGTATATATATGTACAATATGAATACAGGTTAATGAATATGTCTATAGGTAATATATGAATACTGGTTAATGAATACAGGTTAATGTATGTGTCTATCTGTACTACATGATACAGGTTAATGTATGCGTCTATCTGTGCAGTATGATACAGGTTAATGTAGTTGTTTATATGTAAAATATGAATATGTGCAATATGATACAGGTTAATGTATGTGTCTATAGGTGCAATATGAATTCAGGTTAATGTATGTGTGTATTGGTCCAATAAGAATACAGGTTTATGTATGTGTCTGTATGTACAATATGAATACAGGTTAATGTATATGTCTTTATGTAATATATGAATACAGGTTAATATATATGTCTAAAGGTGCACTATGAATACAGGTTAATGTATTTGTTTGTATGTGCAATATGAATACAGGTTAATGTATGTGTTTATTGGTGCAATATGAATACAGGTTAGTGTATGTGTCTATAGGTGCAATATGAGTACATGTTTATGTCTGTGTTTATAGGTGCAATATGAATACAGAATAATGTATGTGTCTTTAGGTGCAATATGAATACAGATTAATGTAGGTAGGGTATAATATTATTATAAGTTTGAACAGTCCTTTCATTGTATCGCGGACCTTATTTCCCATTTATGCTATAAATAGTCTGTTTACGCTTCTTGAATAAATATATTGCACGTTTTACGTTTCAAATTATTTTGTCACGTGGTATGGTCATGTTAAAATAGTTAAGTTTATTTGGTTGATCGTTTCAAATTGATTTTAAACTACTTGACTATTATATAAACCTTCTACTCTATAAAGATCACAACAAAGGTTTACATTTCAATATGCATGTAATCAGCACGTAATTGAATACAGACAGCAGTGATAGGTGTCATCTTTTTAAAGCTGACATATCTATTTATAAGTTATACAAGTTTTGTTTGGAAATGCATAATGTAAGCTACATCTGTTTTGTATACTGTACTGATATATTGCAGTTCCTTTCTTAAAGTTTAAAATTTATTACGAAAAGTATTCAAACTATCACGAAACAAGAGCTTTTTTTTACATTTTCACAAAGATTTTTCTATTAATAACCTGAACAACTAGTGTATGCGAGGTCGTTAAAGAGCATTTCAAACTGTTTAGAGAGTCGTGTAGGACACTTTCAGCTTGTAGACTGTCAACACTATTCTGTGGAAATATGACCCCTTTAATTACCTGAAATTTTGGCTAATGATGACAAAGATTTCTTGGAATGCATATATTATTATTGTCTTCTAATGTATACTGTCACAAACATATTTTATGTATAGATGCAAACATGTATTTATAACATCACAAGACACGTGCATTTATATATATGATTGTTTATGCTTTCTATGGTTACCTGCCCTGTTTACGCATCTACCTTCAACCCACTTCCCTCCATTCAATATGTTTATTTAAGGTCTTTGTTATAAGTACCAACATATTCTGAGAACACAGCGTGTTGTATGTCCTTCAAAGTTCTACTCAAGGATAATGAATATATATATATATATATATATATATATATATATATATATATATATATATATATATATATATATATATATATATATATAAAAGAAATACTTCTTTTCATATTATATTTTACATATATATATATATCAATTAGTATTATATTAGTTATTGGTTTTATGTTTTATATATACTTTGCTTGTCCAATTTCTACTCGAGTATCTGTCAGGTATTATCTGTTCGATTTTGTAAATTTGATCTAACTCACGTTAACGCATTTTCTGTGCTGAAAAAGCATTTTGTATACACTTATACTACAACTAGACTAAGTATGCATTGACTGCCTCATTTCCTTTCTTTTTCAAATGCGTGTTAATATTGTTTACCTTATATCTTAATATTTATACTGTGCCTATTTACCATTTTCTACCGTATATGACGTATTCTCTTCCAAGTCATTCTCCTCGCTCAAATGTGTCATTTCTTAAATATATGTCTCTTATTATGTGAGTTGCTGTATTTTTTTCCTGCACATTTTCTTCACAGACCAATCGTATTAATTGGCTCAATTTAAATATATTAAAATGATGCATATATGTGCTATTTGGTAGATACCAAAGTGACTGATATAACTCTCCTTAATTCATGGTACATGTAAGGGTCACTTTTTTATATATAGAAAGCAGTTAAAATATTGAAATTTCTGTACATAAACAGGAACATATATTTTAGCACAACTGAATTTTCAAATACTTCTTTTCATTCAGAAAATACAGTTCGTTAAAGTCCTTAAGTTTTAATCGAGTTTTTTGTATTGTTTTGATTTAAACATATGCTTATTTATTCAAATTTACATAGTATTACATACAACTTTGTTTTAAGTATAAATATGGTTTAGAAAGGAAGATAAATTCTTATAAAGTTCTTTCCCTTTGTTTTGTGATTCGTAGTAGGTTTAACGCCATTGTAATCACTTTTGAAGTTTATATAAGACATATTCAGTTTTATTGGTATTAACTGTCCTTCTGCAATTACCTGGAAAACTTTCTCACATAAACTTGTGCGACTCGAACTTATGACCTCAACGGTCAGAGGTAAGTGCTCTTGAGACGGTCCCTTGACAACTCGGTCACGGAGGACTTTATAATGCATACTTTAAACAACAATAGTTTAGCTTTAAGTAGCCTAGTAAAATGACACTTTGATTTACTTGTGTACAGCAATGAACTAGTTATCAACCTGGCCTGCGTTCAGCCCTGGTTCCCTAAATGTATCATGAAATGCGCGTCAATTTGACGTTGAGCCAGTGTACATATATAATTTAGATAACGTTAACGAACTGAACTATAAACGGGGTGTGTTCAATTTCGTTTCCTTACTTGTCACTTAAAACAATAAGAGGGTTTGGAAAAAATCTAATTATTATTATGGCAGAGGCGGAAAATATTAACGATACACTTAAAACAGATGCAAATGTAGCGATGCATATATGCGATCCGTGTTTATTTGACGAACAAACAGTGAACGCAGAGGGATTTTGTGTTGTGTGTATAGAATATTTGTGTAAGGATTGTTTAAAAGAACACAAGAAACAGAAAGCAACAAGATTTCACAATGTGTTGAATGGCAGCGATGTTCCAGCAAGTACAAGGTCATTTAAGTTGCTAGGGGAGACACTCGTATGCCCCACCCACACCGAGAAGGAGATCGAATTTAAATGTTTGAATCATGATGAATACGTATGTAACTTATGTGTAACAATAGCACATTGTAAATGTGAAAGTTTTGAGGAAATAGGTAGCAATTCAGATAAAATAACTAATGACGAAAATGTAAAGATTATGCGGGAAAAAATCCAGAGTTTACGAGAAAATACAATTTCGTTGAAAAATAAAAAGAATAAAATTGTTGATCGACTCCGCAAAGAAAGTAATACCACAGCGGAAGAAAGAAAATGTTTTGTTCGACAACTTCAGGAATTATTCGTAAAATTGTATGAGCAGTCTGAAGATGAAAATGATACAATTGTTCAGGAGGAAATAAGTCAAGTCGAAACAATCATAGAATATACCACCGAGAGTGAAAAAATGCAAATACAGCATATTGACTTGATAGAAATAACTGTTAAACACGGAACCCCAAAACAGATCGCATTGGTTATGGACAGATTATCTGAACAAATTAACTCTATGCAGGAAAAAATAAACGAGTTAAGCCAACATAACGAAGTATCTGTAATATTTAAACCAAACATCGATTTGTTAAACACAACTGTTCTTGGAACAGTGGAGAGGATCGAAACACCTCAGGTTACAGATGAAGAACTTGCCGATTTGAACTTAGGACAAGACATTAAATTTGATGAAAGCACTGCCAGTGAAAGTATTGACGAAGCAAAATGCACTAAAGGAAAATTTCTTAACGATGACACTAAGGTCGCTGGTGTTTCTATAGATGGTCAAGTAGTCCAATATGAAAAAGAGAAAAAACTCAGAGGAAATAAGAACTCCAATGGACATGATGAATCTCTCAGCAAAAATGCAGGAGGAGAGGCATCCACTGAATGTATGACTAAATCGTTGATGGAGTGTAATGTGGAAGTTATTACTTACGACATCTCATGCAAGGACAATCAGCACCCATGCAGTATTAATGGATGCGTAATTCTTCCAGATAAGCGAGTGGTTTTAATCGACATGAACAATGAAACAATACGTGTATTTTCATCAAGTGATGATTTTATGTGCCTGTTTGGATTAAAACTAAATAAGGAACCAGGCGCTATTTGTCATACGAACGGCTGTTCCATAGCAATGGCATACAGGTACTGGAAACGTATCGATACATTCTTAATTAATTCAACAGACATGCAAAATGTCGGTGGATTTGCGACTAAAGCGTATGGTCGTAGTTTAACAAAGTATGGTGATCGTATTGCAGTACTATTTGCTGAAAAGGATGCTTCTGAATATGAAATTGACAGCAAACACAGCACAATTGAAATTCAAATAAGGGAAATTCATAACGGAAAAATAATTGAAACAATTGATTTTTTCAGTGACTTTAATGGTAAGGAAGTTTCCTTAAAAGATCCATGTTGTCTCGAGTCTCGTGGCAAGGAACTGTTGGTTGGAGATAAATATCATCTGCGTTGTTTTGATAGAGAAGGACATCTCCTTTGGTTTTACAAAAATAACAACGGCAACTTGATATACGATATAGTAAATGCTACCACTGACGAAGAAGGAAATATATATGCATGTGGGAATACTTCTGATAATATCCATCAGATACGTTCAAATAATTTTAGGGAAAACAAGCTTTTAATACCGCATATTGAAGGACCGCTATGCGTTGCATACCAATGTAAAGCACTTATAATCGGATGTCATGATGACAATACTATACACGTGCTTCGGTTTTTGTAGTTAATATGTCAATCCGCAGGAAAATGAATGCACCATTTTATACAATCAAGGGTTTCATTTGAGTATGTACAAAAGAACACCTGTAAAGCTAGACCGAATTAGACGAATTTAAGGCACAGTTATTCAAGACCGAACAGTGCTATCGTTTGTCTAAAATGTCTTTCCTCTCACTGCTGGTCTCTGTGTTTTGATCATTACTCGGATAAATATTAGGTGTGAAGAATTTCAAGTTAAAATCAGCAAATGATGGTTCTGCTAAGATTCATCTTGAGGTCATGTTATTGGTTTGCTCTGACTTCCTTAGCTGTCGTGCAGCTCTAGCATCTGTTTATACACTACTACGTATGGCAGGAACCGCCATATCCGTCCGACCGATAAAGAGTTCACAAGTTTCAAAACGCATTTACCGTAGCAGAGGACGTATTATGCAATAAAAGAATGCGTTTCGTTATCCATTAATCATAACTATTGAACTGGAGATATTAAAATTGACTTGAGTTGTACATCACTACTCAATTCTTTCGATTTTGGAGAAACATCAGAAGATGAAGGTTTGTTTGTGAAGCTTTCATATAGGTTGTTCATGTTGATAACTTTATGTGGAGATGTGGAAAGGAATCCTGGACCACCACGTTACCAGTTTACAAAATGTCCTGAAATGGATATTTTCACCAGGGTCATCAAATATTCAGTCAATTTTCACACGGAAGACGGTGTGTACCATGGTGTTTGCTTTTTTTCAAATATGGACTCTGAATTGCATGCAGGAGATTATTTATACAGATACACAAAAGAAATATTAAACACACCACATTCTTTTCTAAATCCCAATGAAATGCCTTTTAACATATTAGAAATCTAACTAAGTTTACCAATTTTCCAAACCTACATTTTCGAATTAACACAAGCA
This sequence comes from Panopea generosa, assembly GCA_029582155.1. Taxonomy (NCBI): domain Eukaryota; kingdom Metazoa; phylum Mollusca; class Bivalvia; order Adapedonta; family Hiatellidae; genus Panopea; species Panopea generosa. The sequence continues at coordinate 45,190,581 of CM055896.1, forward strand.
GCGAGCCTTCCCTCAGGCCCTTCAGGCCTTTGATTGTTTTAATGTTTAGCGTCATTTAATGTCATCGAGGGCAAACAGACAATCACTCTTTCCTGGGTTCCTGGACGGTTAGAGACAAATGGAAATTTAACAGTGTTAACAATTCATTTTCAAATTTCATTCAACAATCAAAATCAATATAAAACATAATTAAATTCATTGTAAATTTCATCGTTATATCTCAATAAATTGGCACATGACAACGTCCTTAATACCATCAGTGCTTCATGTCAAACTAACAAATAAGTACCGCAAGTGTGACACCCACTCGCAATGCAGAATAGTAATCTACGTCTCATAAACGACACTATGGTAGCTATACGGCCTTGTACATAACGATGTGCTACGTCCCATTGCTCATTCATAAGGCACCGTTTTTACCAGCTGGTGGAATCTACCACCACGACTGCTTACCCTCAAACAGCGTTCACGTGATGGATTGGCCCGCGTAATCCACATACACGGCTCCTATTGAACATGTCTGGGATGAGCTCGGACGGTAGGCACGTGCATGTGTGCCTCCACCAAGAATACGCCAGAGAGTTACACCACGCCTTTATTCATGAGTGGATCAACATTCCACATTCCTACAGCTACCATAATGTCGTCTATGAGGCGTTGGTGTATTTAAGAGCCATGAATGGGAATTACGCATGGCAATCAATTTCAAAGGGACTAAAATTTAGCTTTAAACGTGTTCTTTTAGAATAGCTTATCATTAATAATGCATTTTGCGTGGAACGGAGCATTGAGTTTTACACAGAAAGTTTACAAGTTGAAATTTGATTGATGGATACAATTTACAGCAAGTATGTATACCAACAGAGCATCCGCAATCATTTGTTTGCCTTTGTAATGGTTGTTTAATGCTGCAATGTATAAAGCCTTAATGTTTTCTGTAATTGTTTTACAGAGTATTAGAATAATGTTAGCCAGATTAAGTGCACATTTAATGGATGAATTTATATATTTGTAGAGTTTTGGTACCTATGTGATAATTCTGTACTTTGATGGTACCTAGTAGGCCTTTTGCTATAATTCTAATTGTAACTGCATGTTTGTTCCATTGTAAAATTTCTACCAGAAATGACAGTTGGAGTTGAACAACGCATTTATTTATGGACAATAAAAGACAATGCAAGATAGTTGTTATTCGTAGTTTATTTTGTTTATTTACCCTTTTAAGCTACACTATGAAAATAAGAAGATATTTTACTCTCCACAAATTGCAATGTGCTTGACACTCAAGTCAGTGCTGTAAGAATTATCGATGCACTCATTAAGCGTATCACTCGAGAATCATTGTTAAAAATAATGTTGTTGATGATTGCCGCATCGTTTTGCTCATTAAATACATCTCTTCGAGTAACTCCTATTCTATATATAGAACCTGATACCCCCCGAATCAGGTCTATAAACCGCAAATTAAACAAGCAGGGAATTCCTTGCCTGTTCCACGGTTCATAGCTATTTAACATACCCAGTCCGGAGAGCTGGGTTTGTTCTACGGACTAAGTTACTTCTACTGCGGATATTTTTTAAATTTTGCACATAAGTACTTAAAGTAAGACAAATATAAAACAGTAAAAATATAGGACACCATGATTCTTTTTCAACCGCTTTTTTTAAACAATATTTAAAGTAGAGGTAGCAAAGGAGTGTATACAAGAATGAATCATGTTTTATTTACTAAAGAAGTGATATATTTCAACAAAATACTATTGTCATCCATCTATCAAAAGATAAAGTATGTAAAACAGAAGAAATTAGGATACTCTCTTGGGATTCACCTTTCATACAGAGCTTTTCATAAATTGGTACAACAGTCAAATTTGGCCGAAATATTTCAATTTTACAAAAATAGTAAAAATGTAAATCAGTCTTTCTACAAAGAGACGCTATAACAAACCATATCAGAACACAAAATGAAACATACATGTCACCTTGCTTGTTTCTAAGTAACAGTGTTAAATGTTTAACCCCCCAACCCCTTCCCCAACTACTTCCCACATATGACATAAAACTGTAAAAATGGTGGACCGTATCTGTTGTTATTTTTATAAATGAAGTTTTATTGCAGAGATATTTTCATATTTGTGAATGATAAACTTCATTGTAAACATAATGATATCAAAGAAAGAAAACAAACACCACAATACGAGTTATCTACTTCCTCATTAACTACTGCCAGTGATTACAGGGACTGACAGGCTTATATCAATATAATATACACAGGCTGAAATATTGGGTTGCACCTTTAGTAATTATTTTATAACTCTTGGAATCTTGGAATCTTTGTCTGAATTTAATAATTGTGGTACCAAAGTAAAACTGATAAATATGATGACTTTTTCCAATTATCTATTAATTACTGTTTTCGTCTAAATTTAGATTATTAGAGGTTGAAAACAGCTTGAAAACGACAAAGGTTGCATTGTTTACGAAATATTTTGTTTTAAATCGGTGGCAAAAATTCCATTCATATATTTAAAGAAGTTTTTTTCTGATTTCTAACCTTTAAAAATGAGTAAATAAATCACAAAAAAATTCTTCATTTCTTTCAATTTAAAAAGAAACGTTCCCCACCCAAATTTACTATCAAATCCTTAATTTTGATACCAAAATCACAAAAAATATACTGGTAGGTTTAGGAGGGGTTAACAAGATTAAGAAAACGTCAAATGTGCCACGTGAAATTTTGGTAAATGCCTGCAGTTGCCCATCTCTTTTCATATGTCTCTATAGTGCATATCAAAGCACGTTTTTGAACGATTTTTATATTTTTGTATTTGATCGTCCTCTACGTGAATTATCCATCCGCTTTTTTATGGGTGGATTTTCCGCACCGATTTCAGTGCCGAAGCCAAAACACTCATATTGATTAAAATATGTAATATCATTAGCAAAAACTCTTAGCGGTTGTTAAAAAAACACTATATATATATATATGTCCAAAACGTAAAAATATCCACAAAACCGCTCATTAAACTCTTAAATCACTTAGTTTTTACATACAATCCTACTTTCAAATCGTGTTTGACAGTTATCACGTGACGCGCACCTTTCAAGCGTCATAGCGATTTGAATAGAAACGCTGTGATGGAAGCTCTGCGCGGTAAAGTGGAAACGCAATATTTATCAGGGTAGGCAAATACGCATTGTTTTCCGAGAAGTAACATTCCCTGTCACAGTGTGTATTCAAATTAGACAAACCAATACTTGTGTTTGTGTTTTTACAAAAAAAATGACAATATTCATCACTATTAAAGTTTAATAAATATTATGTCTGTAGCAGAAATGTTGCCTGTACTTTATAAGTAGAAAGCGGATTATAAAATAGTATAGCTTTCTTATGGATCTTTTTTACTTGTAAATGAATGTATGACTACCATGTTTACTGTGAACAAAATAGTGTTTTAAACTAAATGCTGCCTGTACACTAACATTTCCTTTGGCAAATGATGCAGCAGCAAGCGCTGCATTCACACACATGACACTGTCTTTCTCCGCATTGCTTCGACTTTGGAATATCCGCTATTTTCATGTTTTTTTCATCGTCTGCTACCGTTTTCATTAGTGATTTTTTGTAAGTGTATTATGAGATCGACATAATGTTGTCCAGCACGGCCACCCATTCCTATCCCTGACAATATATCCTAAAACACTTTTAGGAGCTCATCAGTTAATGATAATGTCTATGTCAGGTTTATACTTCCATACCGAAAGTTAAGCGTGTTTTCATAAATCTCTGGTAATCTTCAATCATAACCGTTAAACGTATAGTAACAGAGCAAAAGATAACTACATGCGCCAATAGTACACCATGATAAATTATTTACCATAATTAACTTATGTGCAACGTTAAGCCGATGTCAAAAACTTGACGCCAGTTCCTTGATGCATACGTGACTATCGAGAATATTCTTGTATAGTACTAATGAATTATGGTCAACGATACACTTATTAGCTTTAAATTGGTATCAATCCATATTGCAACTGAAAAGTATTGCAGTAGCTTCGTCAGGGATCTGAGGGTTGAGTAATGTAATGCTTCAAGCACGGTTCTATGGTTAAAAATTGAACGATACATACGTACGTTATTCATTATTTAAAATCATCATTAGGCATTCACAATATACGAAACTTGTTTTACTGTTAGCTTATGACAATTCCTATTTCAACATCAATTTAATATACTGTCAATAAATAGTTAGAATCATTAAAAAATGTGTGGCCGATACATACGATATCAATTAGTTGAAAACTTAGCAATAAGTACCCAAACAGTCCTAGCTTATCACACAATGTTGTTAAGACGGCCATTTAAAATAATGAAAGCTGCTGAATATTATTGTATTTGATCACAACCCACTATAAATGGGAGATATATCTGGATATTCATGTACAAACTTTAGTATCACCGGTTTACAAGAACACTAAATGTTGTATGCATTCACATGTCCTTTCCACCAATATACGCGGTGTTGAATACACGCACATCCCTTATAGTCTAAAGAGAAACAAGGTACTTGGATAGGTAACGTTTATATTCTTATTTTTCGACGCCCATACTTTAATTGACTTGTGAGTGTTTACTTTTGCAAATATTTCACTAATCCCAGCTCTGTGCTCATATTGCGCATCATTAAAATAATCATAGATTTTAAACTGAAAACATGACAAAATATCGGACAGAAGAAAACTATCTTATTCCTCTATAACCCATATCGCTCACTCCGCCGAAGTTCCGATTTCGCATTTACATGTTTCCGCCCGGTAGCTCGGATCTAGCTTGCATCTAACTCCACTATGTAAAATGGCTGCTAAATGACAGCGAAACAAGGTATATTCGAATGTCTTGGTCATATTCACCGTCTATCAAACTAAAGAAGACAGTTTTTTTGCATAGCACGCATTCATTATTCATTATTTTATCAATATAAATCAATATTTTAAGGAATTAACGATTGTTTATGCAGTATTTGCCTTCGAAAAAGACGTATGTATTTGTTCTAATTTTCCACTTGGTTTTGTTCGGATGGAAATGAGACGAAGGGGCTAGTCTCACCCCTATTACGGCGATCAAATGAGACTCATGTCTCTGCTATTACCTCCCTCTATTGAAAAATACAAATTATATTTGTAATTATTGTAATTGCTGATATACTTATACACTTGCTGTTATGTTGCTTTTATACATTTTATAACAACAATATTTGTGAGAAATAGTTAAATTAAGAAGGTCTAATGCCGGCCTAGTGGTAAAACCATGTACTGTCAATCGAAACTCGGTAGCGAAGGGATGTAACTCTAATGTCGACGTCTAGGATAATAAACTGTTGATACCGGTAGAGAACCATTGGCAAGTTGTTGGTCGATAATTAGCTTGAAATAAGATCTGCTAAGCAAAATAAAAAAAATACACACCTGCTCTCTGTGGCCGCTGCGATTTGGAAATCGATTTGTTAAAACTGCACATTATAAATACACAAAAGCATTATAGCATGCCCAGCATTTTAACCGGGCGATAAGATAAGAAATGATTTATAACTATGAACTTGTCTATTTATATGTGAATATTGATTAAACGCGCTACATCTGTCACGTATGCGTATTGTACAATGTATATACAGTAGATGTTTTCTGATCAGCTGACAAACGAAGGTCGTTGGTTCGATCCCCAATCAGGTCATACCAAAGACTTTAAAAATGGTACTAGAAGCTTCCTCGCTTGACGCTCAGTTCTAGGTCTGGTCGGCCCGGTGTCAGTATAATGTGACTGGGTGGGGTATCATACCATGTGTTTGTGACATGATATTCTACTGTGACAGCGCTCAGAATACTGTCTCAAGTAGACACCGTCGCGATATGACTGAAAAATTGATGAAAGCGACGCTAAACACATTACAACAACAACATTCGTTTCGGTTTTTCGAAAAATTGTCTGACCTGGACCATAGATTTCTTTAAAGCTGAACTATCATTATAAAGGACATTATGAAAAATCAGTTATGATGTAATGATTTAAAATGTTTTGTATGCTATATCACAATATAGCATCACTCTATAAACAATGATTTCTTTATAATATAAATGATGAACTAGAAAATGATATAATATTAAACAAAACAGTTTTGTTTTATAAATATAACAAACTGGTTAGGCGCGTAGCGTGACATACTCAGATACTCTGCTGAAAAATATTTATAAAACCAAAGTCTAAATATTGGAAAGACTCAAAAGTCGAGAGATGCAATATAAATGTAATAGCAGGGGGTAACAAATAGGTACATAAAAGTTTCGGCAAGAACTGTTCAATGCATAAACCAACAGTGTTCACTGTGCCCTTTATATTAAACATCGAAAGTCTAAGTTAGAGTGTGCAGTCTGATGTAGGTAAATATTTTATAGTAATGTGTTCTAGCCAAATGAAGCATACAACTTGAACAAAAGAAATAACCATTTCCACTTCTATTTCTTAATAGTGTCGCTGGGGAAATTCTCCTGGACTCCCACCTGCGGAAGTGGAACCACTTTCTCACACCCGCCCTGAGTAACTTGCAAATTTGTCACGCTACGCTCCTGATGGTGCAGTCCGCAAATTTGTTAATTATTTTTGGTGAGTACACCAATTAACTCTTCTTGCAGTTTCAAGATGATTGCTTTCCCACAATTTAACTGGAATAATAATATTGTGATGACACCACTTTGATTTGCCCATATTTGCCCGAGTTACTGCCCTTTCTCGACTCACTGATTATACCCACTTTTGTGAATTAGCTCATCTTCACTGGATTGGTTCCATCCATAACATATTAGGCATGTTATTGGATTGTACATGCGGTGACATCACGTTGATCAAATATATATACTAGCAAGCTCAAATCCCCTTACATTTGTAACCTAATTATAGTCCACAATTTAATTGGTACGTATGCGTCGTCTTATTTTTTATTGGTCTCATATTTATTAAGCCTGTTTTTGGTGCGGTACTGACTGTGCCTATAAAAAAGTCTTCCAAGCTCCTACAATTCTACCCTGAAATAGTACTGGTTTAAATTATAGGTCCACGAAATGACACAAGTTAGTAGCTAGATAGATTTAAATATAAAAACTTAAAATAATAAATAGAATTTCACCTTTTTTGCATACTAGACAAGGATTTCCGAATATTTATACCGGGAACGGAATTTTCATAGTACAAACCTCCACGCGCTCATCCTACCCAGCTGTGAACAATTTATGACGTGACATATTAAAACGTATGACGTAATATATCTTATCTGACGACATATAAGCCATTGTGGTAAAAATATAATGATAATTTAAATATTACCTTATTAAAACTCGCTTAAGTACACACATAACGTACATCTCGAAACTTAAGATCTTCTTCAGAAAATGTGTTAGATATATATGTCCAAAAGTCAAACTTACTAAAGTCCTTGAGAGATGATTTGTGTACATGGTTTGTCCAGAGAAAATTCCTTTGGAATTTGTAAGCGTCATATCTGAGGTTCAAGAAAAATTTGAGAGTCATATTCGGTGGTTCCCTGTTTCAAAACTTATAATCGAGATAATTTAAGCAATTGATATTCAGCTTTAAATATACATATGAGTCACCACGATATTTATCTGTTGACTTGGCATTTGAATTATCAGTTTTACGTGTTAGTTAAAACATAGTAGTCAAGCAATATTATAATGGAATAAATTAGATCTAGTTTAAATTTCAATTATCAATATGGCAACGGTGGACACTATTAATGACACATCCAACACGGATGGCAATGTGAAGAGGCATATGTGTGATCCATGTTTATTTGACGAACAGATAGTGAACGCAGATGGATTTTGTGTTGTGTGTATAGAATATTTGTGTAAAAATTGTTTAAAAGAGCACAAGAAACAGAAAGCTACCAGATGTCACAAGTTGTTGAATGGCAGCGATATTCCAGTCAATACAATGTCATTCAAGTTGTTAGGGGTGGCAGTCGCATGTCCCAACCATCCCGAGAAGGAGGTCGAATTTAATTGCTTAGAACATGATGAATATATTTGTAAGTCTTGTGTCAGCATAAGCCATGGCAAATGTGAACGTTTTGAACAAATCACTGAAAGTTTAGACAAAAGTGCTGATAAAGAAAAAGGAAAGTTAATCCGAGAACGTTTTCAACATTTGCAAGACAATACAGTTTTGATGAAAACGAAGAAGGAGAGAAATATAGAACGACTTCGCAAAGAAAGGTATACCACAACCGAAGTCAGGAATTGCTTTTTACGAAATATTCAAGAAATGTTTGCAAAGTTACATGAGCAGTCTGAACAAGAAAATGAAGCAATAGTTCAGGAACAAGTATGTAAAATAAAAACAGATATAGCATATACAACTCAGAAAGAACAAAGGCAGATACAATACTTGGATTTGTTAGAAACAACTTTGAAACATGGAACCAAAACACAGATAAATGTTGTTTTGAATAAGTTATCTAAACACATCAATATCATGGAGAAAGAAATACAGGATCTTGATCGACAGAACGAAATATCTGTAACATTTAAACCAAACAATGATTTGTTATGCATAACTAATCTTGGTACAGTTGAAACGATTGACGCTTTGAACACAAATGAGGAATTGACTGAGTGCAATTTTGATATTAACAGTAAATTTGACGGAAACACGGCCAGTGAAAGCATTGACGAGGCGACATTCACTATAGACAAACCAATGAAAACCAACAACCCAGCCGATTCTGTTGAAGACAAACATAGTAAACATGATGATAATGAATATGAGGCATCAGGCCATGCATATGAAATTAAACACGAAGACGTCGTATGTGCTACCGCTACCATTCTTTCTAATGAGCCTATACAGCAACAAAACGAGAAATTGGAAGGAGGGTGTTCAATTAAATACAAACAAGATAGGAAAGTGGTTGAATACATAACTCCAAGAGGTTTTGAGTATGAATGTTCAGATATCTCTACGATGAACGATGCACACAAATGTAATATTGTTGGATGCGTCATTCTTCCTGATAAGAGGGTAGTTTTAATTGATAGGAGAAACAGAAAAATAAAGGTATTTAAATCACTTTATAAATTTAGGCTCTTAAGTGAAATTGTATTAAGAGATAAACCGGATTGTATTTGTCATATTAGTAAAAGTGTCATAGCCATTACATATTCAGGACGGAGAAGAGTAGATATTTGGATTATAGGAGATTTCGGCATTGAAAGATGTGGTGGATTTGACACTCGCTCATTTGTCTGTGGTTTAACGAACTATGACAATTGTATTGCCGTGTTGTTTTCAGAGGAGCAAGATTATATGAATTACGATTTTGATGAGTGTACTGCTGAAATTCAAATAAGAAATCACAGAGGACAAATAATTGAAACTATCGATTTCTTAAGTGATTTTTATGATAAAGAAATCATCTTTTGTGCTCCCATTTGTCTTAAGGCTCGAGGTGAGGATTTCTTAATTGGAGATGGAAATCAGCTACGCTGTTTCGATAAAGAAGGATGTCTTCTATGGTTTTATCGTGTTTGCAACAACGGCAGTCCGATATTAGATGTAGTAGATGCAACTTTTGATGACGACGAATATATATATGTTTGCGGACGTGCGTCTCGTAATGTGCATGAAGTAGATGCAAATAACTTTAGAAACAATAGAGTTTTGATACAAAACATTCCATCCCCACAGTGTATTGCATTTGACGATGAAGAGAGAAGTGTAGTAATTGGATGCAAGGACAATAATAATATTACCTTGGGTTGGTTCGTCTAAAATCAACACTTGTTTGAATTGGGTTTAGATAACTCCATATTCAGCTCATAACAGGTTATACACTAACTAAAAAATAAACTATACCTGGTTTTGGTTTGAAATCTTTATCATCAGGCCGTTATGAAATGACTTGAGTTTGGTCTTTTTTATGACTGGCAGCGCAAGAAAAAAACGTCCATTGTCGACGTTGACGTTGATGACGTGGGGTTAAGATAGTATAACGGTTAACACGGTAAGCTGAAACTCCATTATCAGCGAGCCGGTTTGTGAACCGTTTGTGGGCTGATTCGTTTATTTGTCTGTCCACATCAGGGCCGTTGCCACACTGAGGCAAACGGAGGCACTTGCCTCCTCTGTAGAATTTGTGGAAGTTCACATTGTTATTGTTGTTTTTGTAACAAAAAATAGTTATCTCTAATATATGAATTACGCTCATAGCAAAACTATGACATATCCTTTCACGTGTCATAATTTCAGTATCACTGCATCATATTACAAAGCCAATAGTCATATTACGAGTTGATATGTACAATTATATCAGTTCTAAAAAAACTACCCGTGTGTAATCAAAATAATGGTGAAACATAGGCAACTCTGTAAAATGCAGTCCGTGTTATTGATTTGGACGCCTTGCAATGTCTCTCAAATATCTGGAAAAAGTGAAAATGCAAACCCATACTCACTGGGATAATCTATTTTAAATATGAACAAATTTGACCGACCGCTTGTTGAGAAGAATATATTTGAACATTTTCTATTTTAACTCTTTTTTGACACACCCTGGCCCCTTATGGAGAGTCAATTCTCCTTATTGAACCAAATCTGCTTTCCTATGACCAGATGATACTTCAGAACTCAAATTGAATAATAATTTTGACTAAATGGATGAAAAAATGAGAATTTTCTGTTTTCCCATAGTATCTCTATGTTAACTTCTGACAGGGCTTCTATAAATATTAGCCCCCTATTTTTTATCTTCATTCAAAGCCCTACACATAGGGATAATGTATGCCAAATATGAACAAATCTGACTAACGGGTTTTTAAGATAACGAATTTTTTACCCTTTTGCGGCCCCTCCCGAACCCTTAAGACAGTGGTGGACCTCAGTCATTTTTACAAATGAACCTCCTTGACCAAAAAATGCTTTTGTGAAAATAATAGGCAAAATCAGTTCCTTTTAAAAAAAAGTTTATTATAATGACATTTGTTCCCTAATTGTACCCTCGGAGTGGGACTGGACTATTTTTAAGTAACGACGGCCATCTTGAATTTGAGACCGAAAATAAATCTTCTGTAAAGTCTCCTATTCAATAGAAACATCCATGTGAAGTATGAGTTTAATTTGCTGACTGGTTTCAGAGAAAGTGCTTCTAACGGACGACAGAAGACGGATGACGGTCAACACACCATCACATAAGCCCTTTTTTGGCCAGTAAAAATATTATCATTTTTAAATATTACATTCTCATAAAATATATGGAATGGTAAAAGTACTGAAGGCGTTTTCCATGTGGTTTTTTTATCAGAGTAAAAAAGTGTTGCTCAAAGACGGCTTGAAATGACAGAAACTTAATTTTTTTTTCAATATATATGATGATTTGGCCAATTCAAGAAACTGTATAATATTAAGATACTATGGTTATGCAATTACTGTGTAAGTTTGGTTAGTAACAAATGTAGTGCAATATTTGACAATTCATGGTCACAACTTCCTCTTTACTTTATCATGTTTAGGATCCATGGGGTTAACCAGCATTTAAAAACATGATGTGCAAAATTGAGCCTTAAAGGGAATTAATTATCAGGCTTTTTTAAAATTTTATTTTTTTCCTAATAAATCATGCCAAAAGGATATCTATTTAAATACGCAAAAATAATATATTGAAAAGGGATTACCTAACTTGGGCTACGCGCTTAGGTTAGACTAAAATGGATTTCCCACTTAAAATCGCAACATAGTTTGTGACGTAATAAATGAGTCACATGGTTACATTTTGATTTCAGTATGATATGTTATACAGGTTTACACGTCCATATTAAGCTATTTAAGTGCTGTCTATTTTTAGTATAAACATTATATTAAGTGTGTGTACTTACTTATGAATCATATGATCCTCCACAGGAAACCCCTCCTGTTCAATATACACATAATATCACGCTTCAACCACATGGATGTTAAGACAGTTGCCCAGAAACCCCTCGTTTTCTGTTATACAATGAAGCCCTTGTTCTTCAACATTGCCATTGACTAAATCATTTTCCTTGTAGCATCCATTTTCCATCAGTGTGGGCATATGCTTGCAGTTTGTGCATGTACACCTACAATAAAAACAGGAATAAAAGTTTCAACCAAATGTGTGTTGTTTATTTAATTGATATTGGAACATTTAGTAAGTGTTGAGGTACGTATGAGTATGCAGTTGGGTACTTTTGTAAGTAGATTGGTTTATATATGTGCATTGCTACAGTCTCATTTAATAGCTTGTTGTTGTTGGGGACATCTGTAGAGTTTGTTTTGAATACTGGAGGTGTGGATTCCAATTCCTGTCACTCATTTTTCCTTTTTTTAAGTCTAGTAATTCTCGAAATATGAAAAAGTTCCAGGCTGCATATTAATATAACCTATTGGATAAACAACAACAAATAATGCTAATCACTGTGTACAATTATGCCTGTCATTACATAGAAATACAATTATTATGAGCACGGCACTGCTCTAACCATTCGGACGGACCCGTTCCAGGCAAATGTTGAGAGTCGGCTTCTTCCTCAGAATCGCTCTCGGATGACGAATGTTCCAGGTTACTGGCGGCAGCCTGATCCCTTAAAACCATCGGTTCGAACATATATGACTGTGTTTCGTCATTTAAGTCCAAACCTTCAATTTCACCGAGATCGGAATCGTAATCGACTTCCATGTTGTTTACCTTTATAAAGTGGCGGCTGTTCAAGCATTACGTCACAGTGTTATGGGGTATAAGGAAGGGAGATAAGCGAGGCAGTGTTTCGTAATGTTGCTCTTTTACACGTTTTTTCATAAGTGTTTCTTAGTACTTCGGATAGAAATAAAACATCGAAAAGGTGTATGTCGGCAATGCCTTAATGGGATATATTGGTTTTTAAAGCTAAATTGAGGATTAAAATTCATTGCTTATGACCTTTAAATCATCAATTAAATTGTTATTATTTCTTCATTTAAAAGCCCCGAAGCTCATATGAATCTTTCGTCATATTTCAATTAAGTTTTATTTCAGGCAATACATCTGTGTCCTGATAAGCCGATATCTTGAGAAAGATGTAAGCGTTTCCTTAGTTCAATTTAGAGGATTTGTTAAATAGAATTAATAAAGCGGACAGGTAAACAATAGAATAATATGAACGTTTTAAGAACATTGGTAGCGATTGCACTGGCAGGTCAGTTAATACATTTTTATTTAATATTAAGCGTCAGATTTAAGTCATCTAGGGTTAATAGACGACCATTTAACATAACCGCTTTTTCCCTGAAGAGTTACCAGTACTCAAGCACATACATCTCCGATAGTAACCGACAAATGTCGCGGTGAGAGACGAATGATAATAAGATGCTATGTCGTATATCAATCATTTTTGACAAAATCTTTCAAACGCATATACAATCTGATAAATTACATATAACAATTCACATACATAAATATTTTAACTGAAAATATCATATTTTATATACTAATATTGCTAGACGAAATAAATTATTACTAGATTTTGCAATATGATTTTGTTTAATACCACTCTCACCAGTATTGATTTAGAACTACATGGATGTACATGTATAATGCTGTAAACATCACATTGCATTACAGTACATGCGTTAAAATATGTGTATATGACGACGTGGTATGATGTTCAAGTCTATATAATTTTTATGTTCTGTTCTGTATAACTTTGAATTATCACCAAAAGTATATGACAATCCAGAGACATATAAACAATTCTTAACTGCTTACTCTACATTAAACAACCATATATCTTACCCACAACGCAACCTGCCACCTTCCGCATTCTTTGTTATGTGTGTACATCACGTTTAGTTTTATTGTAACATATTCTTATTTCGGAGAAGACTGTTCTGTTTTCATCTTTTTTAACATAATGTTTCTGGCCTAATGTTGCCCTCACACCATAGCGTATGCTGAAACCTATGAGTTGCGTGTAAAATATATTTGTATACGCACCAAACGCAATCGAAATCAACAATTTTGTCAATTTGTAACCTATTCGACCTATGGGTTGCGTGTGAGTTGCTTGTGGGTTGCGTATGGGTTGTGTATGGGTTGCAAACTAAACTTATGATCTCACAATATCTGCGATCACCGGCGTATGAGTTGCGTGTGAGTTGCGTACAGAACCTACGAGTTACGTTTGATTTGAGTTGCGTTCAAAACTTACAAGTTGCGTTTGACCTGCGTGCTAGTTGCGTGGTATTTGCAAATATCGGTCACGTGATAAAAACCTATAAAAGCGGAGCCGATTTAGTATTTTCTTCAGTACTGATTTGGTCATCGAAGAGTCAACATGAGGAAAGCTACCAAGAAATCAGATAAAAGTGACCCCAAAAGTGATGTCAAAATAACTGAAACAGCTTCCCGTGGCCAGGCCGAAAACAACCAGCAAGAGGAAGAGGTGTGCCGCCAGTTGATGTCGCCCCTGCCGTCCCCAAGACCCTAACCCGAGCCATGTCCAGGTCCAGGGCTCCCAGGTCTCCAACTCCTCCTCCTACAGAACCATAGATGAACATTGCAATGAGCATTCTCCACCCAAATTCAAGAAGAAGAAGGTGATCAACCCCACACAGCCCAGGAAAATCAAAGAATCTGCTACCATTAGCGAGGCCAGAGAGATTCTGAGTGGCTGAGGGAGAACCCAATGGTGTGGAATCCAAATCTCAACGCCTACAAAAACACTGCCAAGAGGCTGAAGAGGTGGGAAGATCAGGCCCAGGTGCTGGACCCCTCACACGATGAGATCAAAGATGGCGCCCACTGGCAGCGATGGTGCCGGTCCTTGCGTGACATCCATGTGAAGTTTAACAAAGATTGGTGCCAGGGAGCTTACTTCAATGACCGAGAGGGAGACGTGGATCAATACCCAATTCACCTTCCTGAAGGGCATCGTTCGGCACCGCCGTGAGCCCCTCGTCAGTGTTCGGACAGCTCTCCAAAACACCGGAGGAGACCTTACGGCTGCCGAGGTTGCGTGCGCCGAAGAAGCTGCAGATGGAGCCAACGATGATACCACCCCTGACCTGGAACTCACGTGCACCTCAAGGGTGGCAACCAAGTGCAGCCTCGACGCCGCAGACAGGTATGCATATCAAACCTTAATTTTACATATTGTCTATATATTTTACTAGTTGTATGGATATTTATACTATGTATAGTTTATCTGAAATAAACGAAAATTATATTATATTATTATTATTATTATTATTATTATTATTATTATTATTATTATTATTATAATTATTATTATTACAGAAGCCCTCCAGAAGAAGGTCACGGACTCCACTGACCTTCTGAAGTAGCTCGCTGACAAGCCAAAGGACCAGCCCACCTAGAGAGAGAGGTGTTTGGACTGTATGTCCGCAACAGCCTCCTCGCCATGTCTAAGGCCCGCTTCAAGAAGACCAGGCTGGTGATAAAAAAGCTGCTCACACAGTTCATGCCGAGTCGTCGGATGAGAAAGAGGAGGAGGTAGACGACATGCAGTCGAGGTCTGATCGCCGGCCCGGTGACCAGGGAGCCAGCACCAGCAGTCACATACCAGGTCTGCCGACGTCCACACCAGCCCTTGGCTCCTTTGTGTGTATACCCTAACTACCAGCCTCCTCCCCACCAGTGGCAATCAAACCCTCCACAAGGCAATGTCTGGGACTCAATGAGCAATGAATACATGAGCAGCTATTATGCACAGACAGTCTTCCCACAGCAGCACCAACAGCAGCAGCAACACATTAGCAACATTTACGGTACCAAAACCTGGCCAGATACCACAAATTTGGACCTGCGATCACCTGCGTTCATAACTTATGAGTTGCCTGCCTGTTGCGAGCGTGTTGCATGCGTAGCGTACCTGTTGCGTCCCTGTTGCGTATAAATTGATCGCAGGCATTCGCAGAAAATTATTAAACATGTTCAAAATTTCCGAACTTACGTTGCGTGTGTCTGCGATCACCTGCGTGCTTCTTGCGTACTTCAAACCTATAAAACCTAAAAATAAAATTAGTTGCGTTTGATTTGCGTTCGGAACTTAAGTAAATATTTTACGCATTCTTCTGCATTCCCCATTAAACCAAGTATTAATTGAATATTTTTCTCTTTTATTTTCACGATCATATATACTTATGTCTTTTCCCATCACGTTATCTAAATTTTCTTGAAATGCTTTTGTAACTGTATCAATCGACAAAATCAACAAATGCAGTAAATATCAGGCTCTGTATTTTTTTTTTTTTTTTGTAAACCTTTCCATACAGAAGTTTAGCTTTATTTTCATCCCAAATTATTTTGTGAACAATCTGTAGTGCTGTTGTTGGACGTTTAACTTGCTTTTTAATAATTTTAACTATATACTTTGGCATGTGGTCAGACAGATTATTACACGGTAATATTTCGAAATGTTTGAGATGCTTTAAATTAACACGGTCTGTTAATGAATTGTCAAGTAAGGTCTGACCACTTGTCGAGAAATATGTATAGTCAACGCTTTCAGTCGGCCAAGTAGAATTTATGACCTGCCCATTCGCTATACACAAACCGGTAACAATATATTTCCCCCCTGCGATCCAATTTCACAGGAATGTCAACAAACATTGCATCATCGCTGTCATCCGAATATCTGTCAAAATCAATTATGTCGCTATTCTCATATTCTGTGCGAGAATATAAATCGCCAATCACGAAAACATTCCCTAGGTTATTTTATGTTATAACATATCTTTCTAGCATTTTGAAATGACCAGCTTCGTTCCAATTAGTACCAATCTACCCAAACACTTGATTTAGGGTTTGGTAAGTGAACATGTCCAAACTAGGCATTTTTATTACAATGAAACAGATCCTTTTTAACACTTAACCATGTAAATTTAAATGAAGAATTTTCAACTGTTTTAATATAATCTTTGAGGATACATTAATATTAAATGGAGATTCCTCTGCTAAAACGACCTTTCTCTGCCGTTTTGGATTTATTACCGAAAATATGATTTGAATTATACCCAGTAGTTTCTAAGTTTGCAGTTTCAGTCTTTCTTGTTCAAGTTTCACCTAGAAATATCATCATATTAAAAAATAAAAGCAATGATATTAACATACCCAAATTGTCGTTTTAAACCATATACATTCCAAGAAAATACATCTGATTTTGTATATAATTTTGTATATAATGCACTTATATACCTATTTTTACTTATTCGACTAGTGTCCAGTTTGCTTTATTTACGTTTTAAACGGTTAGACCGCTATTGACATTCAATGGAAAAACCGCTTTTCGCTTCATTTTCCCTTCTTTCATAACTTTACAAATATATCTTCTCTTCTCTATATAACTCTCTTTCCAATGTATCAAACTCTTAAGTTGTAATTAGACAATATCGTATTCATATTTTGAGGTAGATTTCCTATATATTTGATTTCTAAAGAGCGTTCCATCATGTATTGGACTAAAATCATGAAGCAACCGAATTCAATCTTGAAGAACAATGTAATTTTCAAAATGATGAATGTTGGACTAAATGTATGAAATCGCTCTTAAATAACTAAGAATTTGGAGATATATGGCAAACTTTCAATCAAAATGTAAACTGTTCTATCTTATTATACCCCAAGATACGAAGTATATGGGGGCTACAGAATGTAGGAGTCACGATCGTCGGTCTGTCAGTCTGTCCTCTGTGGACAATTTTGTTGGTCGCTGTTTCTCAGCAGCCATTGGCCGGAATTCAATGAAACTTCACAAGGGTGACTGGTACCAAGCCGTATGCATATAGTGGGCATGTTGCGCACGAATAATATTCCAATGAGTTATGGCACTTTGAATTTTTCATACATATTTTTTCTGGTCGCTATTTCTCGGCAACCATTGGTTCACTGTGTCAAAGCGAGAAGCAAAAGGGTGTCATCTGGGGGTATTCATCATCTTCAATGATATTTCAGTTTAAAGCCCCAACATCCGATCAGACTATCGGATGTAAATTAGTTACTCTACAGGGCGTGTTTTATCAACTGTGAGTATATAATAATTATGGTCTAACAATAGAACAATTATAAAAGCAGGCAGCAAAATGCAGACGGTTTACATTGTAACTGACACATGAATGTTGACTCTGGGATCAATATCACATCCCACTTTAGCATTACGGGCTACAAGGTCTTTAATTAATCATTATCAGGTAATTACTGTTTGATCAACGCTAAATTAAGTGATTAGATAATGTTGATGATTGATATCAAAGTAATAATGTATATGAACATATGTGTCTATTTATTTTAAAAAACACGATTCAAGCATTATAATCAGTCTAACAGACATGCCCCTATATATATTCAAGTTGGTTTAGCCCATTATGAATCATTCAGTACATATTGGAGGGAAATTAAAAATACATAGATATAAATATTAAGAATGTTACATGTTATGTGCTGATATTTTTGTCATTTTAGTGACAGAAAATCAGAACTTGCAATTTTGTTCATACTTTGATATTATATTAATACTGGGATGTAATAATCAAGTCTTTGTTGAATATATTAGAAATTAGACTAATATGTCGATGTGATTAAAAACGGCAAAAGATGTCTTTTTTCAACACAATACCTCAAATCATATCTTGGATACAAAGGTATGTGATAGAGACTGTGCTAATAATAAACTTTAACTAATGTTGTTGTTTTATCATGCATGTGTATTAACTGTGAATTATAAATTGTGGTGGTAATGAACAATGTCAAGGCCGTGCATATCAAAAACAAAAAAAAAAGTTAAAAAATAATTAAAAATTGGTTACTGTCATAACAATGTAATACCTGGAGGGAGATAAAACACTTCAACTTCATTAAAGCAGAAATCATGACGAATAAATAAGTTGTAATTGAGAATATACGGATAATTAATTAAGAAAAAGACCAGAAATTGTTTTTGGTTTGGTAATTTAAGTCACTTTTAAAAGCTTTCATTTGACAAAAGCCTTATATACATATTCATGATTTTCCTAGTGAAAACACTATGTTTAGTTTGACTCTAAAACTATCATTTCTGTTTGATGTGATATAATACACATGTAAAATGATTCATTCACATACCACCATAAATTGGACATTTTTTTTATAAAGAAGAAGAAAAAAATATATAATTCAATTAAACATGGTGATATATATACTGTTGGTGATTAAAAGAAGATAATAGAAGGAATTACTTAAACGTTTGGTAAATCTTGCATGAATTGCAGTTTGTATTTAACTATTATATCTTAAATATAGCCATGTGAGCTACATACAGCATGCCAGTTTGTTTACAAACATTGGTCACATGACAAATAGTGACTAGTTTGCTCCTCTCCCAAAATTCAAATTGCTCTGTTGAAAGCAATTAGTAATAAATTATTGCAGATTTTATTCAGAAAATTTCAGGAACTTTGAGTTATATTAAACTATGTTGCATGACAAATTTCAAATTTTTCAATTCATGAATTTATTTTAGATTTGAAAATTACTCTCCCAGATCTGAATGTGTTTTGAAAAATTAGGGAAAACACTCCCACCGCCATTAACGTCCTTTTATACCCAGGTTTGGTTTTAAGCAAAGACTTGGAGATCAATACATGCAAAATTGGACAATAATATTACAATAAGTTTAAAGTAAAATTTAAATGTAAAGACTTATTTGGTTTTACTTTAAACGAAATGAATCGCAAAGGTTCAACACGTTAACATCTTAATGCCCATACTTTAGAAATAGAATCAGGCAGCAAATATAGAAAGAGAGAATCGAATCAGTTAAATTATGATCCTTAAATATTGTTGAATCATAGTATCATTTTCTTTTGTACTGTATATAGAACAACAAGAACCAAGTATTTAAAATATATATCATTTCCCACTGTCAATGAATTTATAAATTTATTTTTATCTTAAAATAAAAGACGTGCGTATAGTGCGTAATATCAAGATATAGTTCTATGTTTTGTTTGCTAAGAAATAATACATTGGATTCAATGGCTGCTTCTTAACTATATTCGCTGAATTGAATTATTTAAAATGCAATGTGTAGATTTGATTTTTTTTAAATGTTTAACTGTTTATAAGTCTATTACCTATGTTTATTTATTGTATGTCAATGCCATATATGTATAATTATTAATTGTAAATAGCCATAGGAAATTGTGCAGTGTCGGTATGGCGATAAAACGGAACTGTACTATATATTTTGATTATATCAATTATGCCCGTGGCCCATTATTTTAAATGGACTTAATCAATTAACAATTACAATGTCAGTTAGGGTGTGCCAATCTCTGACCAATCTCTAATTACTATTTCCTGCTCTGAGCTCAATATTGCTATAACTTTAATTAAATTAACTTAAATCGATAATTGCCATACAAATTGTAGTATTTATACACTACAAATTTCGTTTTACATTATCACAAACACACCGTCTCTATTGAATGAAAACTGAGATATCCAATGTCTGGACAGGAAGGGCGATTTTCGACCATAATAGCAAGACAATTTTTAAAATAAAGCGCCTCGCAAACTTTTATGTGATCGGTTTATACAACAGTATCAACTCGTGAACATTATGAAAATGAACAGATTATACAAATCCATTACAAAAACATTTATCCGTCGATGATGATCTTAAATATCTGGATCATATTCAATGATTTTTGCTGCGAATTTTTAGTCCTCACAACCCATTCTGGGGTCCGATTTATTGCATTTTTTGTTTTTTTAATTTTTCGATTTCTCAGAAAAAAATGTAGGCACGTGCTTACAGTGCCTGTAGGAAGCTTAGCACCTGTAAATAACAGTCACGTTTTATTATTATGTTTGCCAGAAGTCATTGTTTTAACTTTGAATATCCACATTCAGACTTTGAAAGCCAAATGTTCCCATTCATACTCGGAGGTTAAGTCACTTTCATCAGTTTGTCTAACATGAATCTTCACTTGCTTGCAGCATAGTTCTATAATTCTGCTGCTGCAAATTAATTAATTACATTCTGATGTGTTGGTCTTCTTTATGATAGCGTCACAAATAGGATCTCCTTTCAGAGAGTCTCTCCTAGCCACATAATTCTGTACAAATATCTACTTTTGAAAGACCTCCTGTATCTTGGCAGAAGCTCTTGAAACGTCCTTTTCTAGCATCTTCCTTGCTAACATCATATTTTTTCCAGTAATTTTAAGGTTTCTTTGTACGTTTCTTTGACTGTATCGTTCCAATGATCTGTCATTATTTCCTTTTCTCCTGAATCAGTTCCCATGTCCGATGCATCGCTCTCTGATTGATTGCTTATTTGATAATCGCTTTCCGACGATGTTACCAATTCACCAATTCTATGAATAGCGTTCTTTTGTCTCAGCATATTGTCTTGGCGTTTTTACTCTTTATGACATGTATTTCAACCGAACATTATCACGATATAATTATAACCAAATGAGTGGAAAGGAGATATTTAAAATCCATATTTAAAACAGAAATGAGCAAATGAGAGAGAGAGATCAGGTAGACTGAGGCAATAAGGAGAAAACATGAGAGAATACGGAGGAAATTTGAGCCAATAAGGAGGATAATAACAATTAGGATTTACTGAGGGGTGTGAAGGTAAAATGAAAAATTGGTGACGTAGAAGGAAGGAACGAGAAGGTATAATGAGGGAATGATGAGACAAATTGATGCAATGGGGAGGTATAATGAGGATATAAAAAGGTAGAATGAAGCTTCTGAAGTATCGTTCTGTCTTATAATGTGGATATGCGTATATTAATGAAAACGTCCTTTCCGTTCATTCGGATATATACTTTAAAGATGTTCCACATGTTGCGTGCAAAAAAGAGAATATAACATATTCGGTTATAGTAGACAGCAGATCTCTCCTCGTAAATTGGTTATTGTGTATTACTTGTAAGGTTTAGATTCTCCGCTATGCGTTGTTTTAAGTAGATTACGTGGATTAATACGTTAAAATAACGCGAAACATAAATTCTGCTTGTATTTTGAACTTTTATGTGCAATTATAGCAACTGTTATTTAGAAGAAATAGAAAATATTTTAGTTTTTACTGTACAACGGGTTTACCTTTTGTCTTTAAACCTGTAAAAATCAAACTTAAAGGGGTGGCTAATTTAGTCATTGTTCAGTATAGAAGACATAATTTAAACTGAACGTTTGTTTCGTACAGTATCATATAAATCGTTTTGTTATCCTGCAGTCTGCATGGCCGATGATGTGCCTCTGTCAGCTATGAACCCGCATATTGTGGGTGGGGAAGATGCAGAAAGAGGTGAATTTCCCTGGCATGTGAAGGTGCTATACAGACACAAAGGTAGCACTTATTTTTGTGGTGGATCTATTTTAGATAAAAACAACATACTTACAGCGGGCCACTGTGCCATGGATAAACAGCAAAGGTAAAACGTCTTTTTGAACGTCATTTTTTTTATCAGATTGTGCATATCATTCTTCACCGAAATACCTTTCTCAACACTCAGATAACGGCAATAAAACATTCTTTATCGATTTTATTTAATTTATTTTTATTATTTTTTATTTATTTATTTTTTTGTTGTTGATAATATAACATCTTTCTACCTTTCGTGGAAATTTTCATAAAAATCTATTGCGATTATCACTTCTTTATATTGATTTGAAACATAAAACCGGTGTAATTGTATTTTCTCGACTTTCCACGTCCTTATAATAGGTAAATAATACTGCAAGTAGGTTATGCAACAGACGCCAGTATGTTACTTTAATGAATAGCAGCATTACAAAATATTATAAGGAAGATCGATATGAAGCTCATGATAAACAAAGATGTGTCGGGGACTTTCAAACATCTAAAAGAAGAGAGAAGCCATTAGGTGAAAATGTTATGCTAATATGAAGTCGATGATAACTTATATATCGGAAGATACAGAACAACTAATAAACCTAGTACAAAACATCATAGGTAAAATTATAATATGATATCATAATGCATTAATTAAATACAAAGTTGTCGATTACCTCTTATTCTATTTCCTCAGATCCGGTTTCTACGAGGTTGTCGCAGGGTTACATAACTCTGAAGGGAAAGAAAGTTTTCAACAATCGCGTTCTGTGAAAAGCGTTGCTTTGGTAAGTACATCAGCTTATATGTATTTAGTATCACAACTACTGCAGTTTGTATTCCTCCTAATGTCAACACATTCCTCAAAACGAACTAGCCTTGTAATTAGTCCGCATTGGCCATTCTATTCAATGACCAGCAAATTGAAAAGTCGCATGCAGAGGCAAAGTATGTTCTTGCAAGGACATGAGATTGACGTAGTTGCACGTTTAACACCTAAATGAATAAATATAACGAGAAAGCAAATACAAACAGTGTTTGAACAAAATACATTGATATTTGAAAACCAACACAGCAATTATAAGAAACTATGATTAATATATGCGTGCCGTTCATTCTGTATTGTTGTATTATTCTCTTACTTTACTGTTATTGAAGCATATGGAAATGAGATCAAATATAGCAGCCGTACTTATCTATACACTACATAAATAAATTAACGTACGTGTGCGTGCGTACGTGCGCGTGTTTTGAAAAAAGTATATAATTAGTGTTTTAATAAAATTCTAAACCCATCTTATCGCAATAGATTGAAAGTTAGACTTAAAAAATTATCCTGACTTTAACCATATGCTATGTTCTGGCAGAATCATCTACCAATCGTCGTTGGTTTTCTTAATACAGATGCTATGTGTTAAAGTAGTTTAATAAAACATATAAGACAGCCATGCAACAGTTCGTTCAACATTATACCTGCATTACATGCAAGTTGTATAAGCAAACGATTGACTTCCTTTTTTCAAGACCATATCATGGGCAACTTTACCAATTCCCTGATAATGCGGCTAATATTGTGGATTCATGGAGGGTGAATTTTACGGAGAGGCATATTTTAACTAAAACGTAAACGTGAAGTATGTTATTTTTTTCTCTGAAACAAATTACATAGTATTACATATAATTACAGTTACATATTTTTATTAAAACCTTCATCGAATTTATTTATTTCGGAAACATTCTGAATTCAGTTTTTTAGTGTTCATATTTCTAAAGAATAACAAACGTATTTTTTAAATGTTGTTAAAGATGTGCCTTCTTTCAAGGCAAACGAAATACGTATATAATGCAGCCGACTATACAAAATCTTAACCTCAATGTTGTAAAAACCCTAGAAAACTCAAGAGATTTCTAAATAAAATAGTTTGACTATTCATACCATTTCCTACATCACTCCCTACTCGTCAACTCCCTAAATGCCTTTATGCGCATACGAGGGAGATTGTAACCACTCGTTTTGTTCAATTACCAGTAGACCGTGTTGCAATACTAATCTTGTGGGTAATAAGCGTTATTTGTTTCGCCATTATATGGTCATGTATCATATGTGTACAATGGACTCCATAACACGTTAAAGTTTCGTGTCGTTTCTTAAAAATGTCGATATCAAATAACAATCTGGGAACTTTCGTACTCTTTAAAACCTTTTGTTGTGACAATCTATATGTCTTAAAGCATCGAAAGAGAGCAACGCCAAATGAAATGTCACGACTCGAGACATAATTGGCAATGTTTAGCCAATGAAAAAATACAATTATCCATCAAACTACCGTGGTAGCAACAGGCTCTGAAACGTTCTAGCTGTCAATCAGTTTTCAATATTTCATGTACATTACAATTGTTTCAGCTTATCAGCTAATTAAGCCAATCGAGTGTGAGGATAAGAAAACGCAAATTGAGGATCTGGCTATATTCACGTACATCATGTATACATTTCCCTTTGTTATCGACGCTGTTTAGTCTGACGTAAAATCGGGTTACTGCAAGCCTTTAAATTATTTCACAAGACGAAAAAAATGAATAGACTAAATTATAACCTATATAATATGTGAAAAACATTACTTCAAGTAAACATTTTCGCTATATGCTGGGATATTGGCAAGGATCAGCTTGTACGTTTAGTCTGAGTCGATATTCCAATATAGAATGAATATTAACGTATTGCAATTATGCAAAACCGAAAAAAAAAAAACCAAATAAATACATTAATGTTTTCGTTTCATGATATGGAAAAACAACGAAATACTCAGTTAAAAACAGCTGAAAATAATTTATTTTTAAGTTTACATAACCTGTATGAAATGTGAAAAACATAATTTCAACTAAACAGTTTCGCTATATGCTGGAATATCGGTTAGGATCAGCTTGTACGTGTAGTCTGAGCCAATATTCCAGTATATAGTGAATCTCAACGTATAACATTCTGTGTGTGAGATATGATTTCCTTACAGTCTGAAACGGCAAACATACACAAACGTTTTTAAATATTATTTAAAAAGTCCAAGTATGTTTAAATTTGATACTTTCGAGAAAAATTGCAACAGTTTATATATATTTGGAAATATTTCAGAAACACTAAATTATGATTGAAATATATGTCACCTTCTCCACATAATTATGTTTTGCGTGCCTGTACATGTACATGTATGTGTGGTTTTGTATGCGTAAGTGTTAGCGTGTATTTGTGTTTTATTTATTTGTACACATTTTCATATAGTTATTGCATCATTTGTTATATAAATTACATCATGGTGTATCCTCAAGGGTCTTATGGCCTATTGGAATTTTCTGAGTAAAACATTACATATATCATACAGTTAAAAGTACACTTCTCAACCTGCCTTCTTCTTTGGGCAAGTTATGATTTCTCGTTATAAATGCAAGCAGTCGTTTACAATCATATGAAGGCAGTGACTTAAAGTATACGTTTTGTTTATAATTTGGTTTAATAAACGTATATTATCATACGGAACAAAACAAGTCTGATCATAGTGTCATGATGTATCACGAATGGTGTGAACTATACTGATAACAACTACATGCTTTCCGTTTCTTCATTTTTTAGCACAAGAAATACCGTAGAACAAAAATGACACTAAAGAACGATGTCGCTATTCTGCATCTAGACACTCCACTAGAATTTACATACAACATACAGGCAGTCAATCTCTCGGGCAAGTTAAGTCGTACATTATTTTAGTGGGTTTAACGCCGTATTTAATGCATTACAAGTTATATAAATGACACCCAGATTTTTTGTACAAATAGTCCGGCAGATACAGCACTGAACCTTGCATGGAAGTGTATAGTAAATTGTTTTGTGATTATGGTAGTTTAGGCATTGCTTATGAAAAATCAGCTTGATGAAATCTTGTCATCATTGAGCATTTTGAAATATTCAAGATGGCCGCCAATATGGCGGCAAGTGAATTGAAAATGATGTTTTCCGCACATTTTAGTTTTATAAGTGCAAATAAAATGTTTTTGATTAATTGATTTTATTTAGTAAATATGTCACTATCATCTAAAATATAAAACTTACACAATTGACAATATATGCGAATGAAATATTCTTAAATAATATCGGAAATTGTCCAAATTTCCCACTGCAACGATATAGGTATATATTATATGTAGCAGCTGTTGTAATATCCTGGTGCAGTATATCTGTTTTGTTTTACTACTCTTGTCAAACTACAAAATTTGTAATTAGTAATTAATTTTCACGTGGAATAGAAAAAAGGTAAACGTAATGTTCTTGTTAATGATAAGTAGACAGTTGTCGTCATAATGAACATGGTTTAATTTGGTGGGGTAACGAACATGTTTGATTGAAAGAAGTTCCCTGAGAATGTTAGATCATTATTTAAGTAGTGGAGTTGTTTATGTGAATTATTTTAATTTTGAGAGTTGGAAACTGATTTTATCAATTTCGCTGAGAGAAGTAAAACAACGAAGTAATGGGTAGATGATATAATAAACCCTTATTTTACATCAGAGCTGAGAGAAAAGCTGACTGGCCTTTGCGTTTGGTAGCAGTTAAGCTGATGATGCCATATTTGTTTCGCAGCTAGCCATATAAATTACGCATGGTAAGGAATCTACAAAATCAGGTTCATAGAAAGTACTTTCATAATTTTATGAAGAGTGATATGCTTATTGAAACCACGTCCGTGACATATATGCATAACAAAAAGGTTATACTTGGGATTGTTCTGAAGTCAGAATGACTGGAAATATGGGGATTGAGTTTGCATGTTTGCAGTAGAGTTAAAGATATTTTGTCAAGTATGAGTACCAATAATGATTAATGCAAAGACCTATCCAATTACGATTATAAACATGTATTGAACAACGCGACCAAAGTTAACACCCATATTCTATTATGTTAATATCTTCAAAGGTTAAATAGCTCCACAGAATTCAATGCGGATAAAGCAGTTGCCCATGGTAGTAAACAAATATGAAAGAAATTTGCCTGACAGCAGTTTCCATCAAATGATTTCGTAATATGTTGAGACATAGACTGTGTCAAAGAGACAGATGAAGGCATGAGATGCTAAATTATTTGATACGACTCTTATATACTCAAGAGTTATAGGATTGCAGACAAATTCACATAAGATAGATATTACAAACCTTCTAACTCATCAACTAGTTTTAGTACCGACATCATTGTTTACTGATACAGAAGATCTCAGAATCGCGAAAT
This sequence comes from Panopea generosa, assembly GCA_029582155.1. NCBI lineage: Eukaryota > Metazoa > Mollusca > Bivalvia > Adapedonta > Hiatellidae > Panopea > Panopea generosa. Next base: position 45,218,281 of record CM055896.1, read on the forward strand.
CAACGGCATTATTGCAGAAAGAAGGATTGGTGCAACATAACTCAAATCAACTAACAGAAAACTAAGCATATTCATAGACAAGTCTTCTGTTCTGTAACGGCCAATAGATGGTACTTGGAAAGATTATTTTGAGAACTTTAAGGTCTAACACATTGAAACTAAAATGTTACCTAGTTTACAACAGATATTCGCCATTTAGCACAAACTGTATCACATGCTCTAGTAGAGAAAACACAGGCATGCAAGATACAACAACTCGACCTTAATATGCCAATTCCACCACAGAAAATAATTTTAACAGTAACAGAAATGACGCCAACTGATAGCAAACATGTACTTCCATGAAAGACATACACACGTTTATAAAATTGTTGTTGAATGTATCGGAGAAAATGACATACCAGTTGAGATAAATTAATATATTGGGATTAAAATGGATGACATTTAATCATACACGGGGAGACAGATAATATCCTGGCACAAGGGATCACAGCAGCACATAAACTAAACAGAGGTATAACAGCAATTTCAACTGATGCTGATGTATTTGTATTTTAACTTCATCATTATCTTCAGGAAACCTTAATAAATCTGTGCCAAGACAGTTCATGATATAATGACCATGAACTGTCTGGTTGCCATAACGTTGCAAGGTATTGTGGTATCTGAAAACGAATAGTCTTAAAAATTTGGGGCTTCAGTAGTCACTAAATTTAATTGTAAAACAATGCATACTTTGAACACTTTACCATTAACAACAGATTCTGAAGCTTTGCTGAAAATGCAAAAAGAGCTCACAGACAGGCATGTATATGGAAACACGCATTGGATTCTGACCAACCAAGCATTGATACCCAAGCACTTTCCAACATCCGATCGATGACATAACATGACGCTAGATATTCAAACAAATCAAACTTGTTTAGGAAAATGATGGTCATATTAAAGGCCATGTGCTTTTAATTGCAAATGTGTTTGTCACCTAAACACCAAACACATCAAGCGTATGAATAGTTTATACTAGTAGTTTTCCATCTTGATATTGTATTTCTAGCAAATTGGCGGCCATTTTGGACGCCGCGTCATCTTGTTTAGTTCAAAATGTTCAATGACACAACGTCTTCCCAGTCTGTCACCTAAGCATCAAACACATTAAAAGTATCCTTTGGTATGGAATTTTTTATCATATTTTTATATCTTTTATATATTTTTTATTTGAATAATGCTTTTCGAGCAAATTGGCGACAATTTTGAACGCCATCTCGTTTATTTTGAAATACTCAATGATGACAAAATGTCATCCAACCAACATAAAATCAAAGAACTATATATAGACTACCATAGCAATAAAATATTACTATACACTATCATGTGTGAATAATTGTATACCTAAAAGTAATTCACATTCAAATATTGCATTTCGAGCAAATTGGTGGCCATTTTGGACGCCATCTTGTTTATTTCAAAATGCTCAATAATGACAAAAGCTCATCACAGTTTGTCATTTTAACATCAAACACATAAAGAAATGTCCTTTAGTATAAATAATGTCATACCTAATAGTAATTCTCATTCAAATATTGCATTTTGAGCAAATTGGCAGCCATTTTGTTCGCCATCTTGTTTATTTCAAATTGCTCAATGATGACAAAATGTCATCCGACATAAAATCAAAGAATTATATATAGACTTCCATTTTAGCAAAAAAAAATTTACTATACACTCTCATGCAAGGTTCAGTGAAAATACCCGGATTATCTGCCGGACTAAAAGAAGACATCGGAATGAATCCGAGTAAAACAATCGTTCTTTGACGGCCAACCAATTTCAGTATATGACAATAAAAATAAATAAAAAATCGGTGTGTACGAATTATATAAACAAAATTTAGGAAAAATTAAGAAGCTGTCCAATCTCCGTCTCATAGTCTGTAGAACGGACCCGGTGTCGTATAGTATTTTGACCCCCGCTGTAATATGACCCCGGGGTCACTTTACCGCTATAGTAACCCCCCCCCCCCCCCCCCCCCCCCCCCAATTTATCACCAGTAAAGTTACTTTCATCTTAGTTTAAGGACTTATTATTGTTTATCGATACATCTGTAAATAAAATCACACAAAAAAAAAAAAAAGAAATACACAAAGAAAACACTCACATTTGTAAAACAAGACCATTCTATTGTCTAGATATCTAGGTATGCTCTATAGCAGTTATTATTGTTTGATTATACCTATATCTCTTTACTGGGAAAGTGAAATTATTGGATATTTATCCACATCATTATAACCATTAAAGAATAATAATTTATTAGTGCGGTGGGAGTGGGAGTGTGGGGTGGTCACTTTACTATGACCGTTGTATACCCCCACCCCCACCCCCTCATCTCTCCATGTTTAGTTGCTATCACATTATAATTGTGTTTTGTGATCATAATTTGTTTTAGCATTCATGAATCTACAAGAAATTAATCACAACAGTTAAATTTAAAAAAAAAAATTGGGGGGGGGGGGGGGGGGGGGGGGGGGGGGGGGGGAATGGTGTAATTTTACCATGACCATTATAAAGTAACCCCCCCCCCTCCCCCCTCCCCCATCTTTTTATGTTTAGTGATTATCACATTAAACATGATTGTGTTTTGTACCATAATTTGTTTTGGCATTCATGAATCTACAAGAAATCAATCATAACAGTTTAATTTAAAAAATAATTGGGGGGAAGGGGTCACTTTACCATGGCCATTGTATATTGACCCCCCTCCCCCCCTCCCCCTCACACACATCCAATAATCTCTCCATGTTAAGTTGCTATCACATTTTAATTGTGTTATGTGACCATAATTTGTTCTAGTATTTGTGATTATAGGAGATTCATCATTACAGTCAGTTAAATTTAAAAAAAAACAAAACATGTCACTGGTAAGTGTCGCATACCCCCCAATAACGATATATTTTATAATAGGTAGCGATGTATCCATGAATATCAAGAGTCATGGACTGACATTTCAGACTAGACACGCAATTTCATGGGGGGTTTTTTTACATAAAAGTGTAACCTTGACCTTTGTGTAACTTTGACCATGACATCTAATGTAAAGGTCTGGGTATTTCTACAGGTAAATGCAGGTGACACATCATCATCATGACATGTTGATCACTTGTATCAAGCTTTTTTAAAATCCCTCCATGTAAAACAAAGTTACAGACCAGAAATGAAATATCAAACAAACTGAAAGTGTGATCTTGACCTCTGAGGTAAGGTTCTGGGTCTTAACGCGACACTTCGTCATGTCATGTTGATCAATTGATAAATTGTGCCAAGTGTTTTTGAAATCCATCCATGTATGGTAAAGTTACAGACTGGACTTGAAATCTCAAACAGACTCAAAGTGTTGTTGAACAAACTAAAAGTGTGACATTGGCCTTTGAGGTACGGGTCTGGATCTTACATGGGACAAATCGTCATGTCATCTTGATCAATTGAGCCAAGATAAAGACAAAGTTACAGACAAGACACAAAATACCAAACAAATAGAAAGTGTGACATTGACCTTTAGGGAAAAGTTCTGGGTCTTACATGCGACCCTTCATATCATGTTGATCAGCTCAGCCAAGTGTTTTTGAAATTTATCTATAGGTGACAAAATTACAGGCTGGACATGAAATCTCAGACTGAAAGCCTTGTCAAACAAAGTTAATTTGTGACCTTGACCTTTGAAGTGGGAGTCTGGGTGTTACGCGTGACATATCACCATATTATGTTGACCATTTTTAGCAAGTATTTATGAAATCCATCTATGCATGACAAAGTTACAGGCACGAAATCTCACATAGACTCAAAGTGTTGTAAAACAAACTCAAGATACAGGAGTGGGTCTTACGCATGACACATTGTCATGTCAAGATGGCGAATTGAGCCAAATATGTGCGGAAGTAGTCACGAACCTTCCACCTCTGAAAATGTGGGGAAGTAGTAACGAATCTCCCACCTCTGAAAATGTGGGGAAGTAGTCATGAATCTCCCACATCTGAATACGTGGGGAAGTAGTCATGAATCTCCAACCTCTGAATATGTGGGGAAGTAGTCATGAATCTTCCACCTCTCAATATGTGGGGAAGTAGTCATGAATCCCCCACCTCTGAATATGTGGGGAAGTAGTCATGAATCTCTCACCTCTGAATATGTTCCTACCTCTGAATATGTGGGGAAGTAGTCATGAATCTCCCATCTCTGAATATGTGCGGAAGAAGTCATGAATTTTCCATTTCTGAATATGTGGGGAAGTAGTCATGAATTTCCAACATCTCAATATGTCGGGAAGAAGTCATGAATGTTCCACTTCTGAATATGTGGGGAAGTAGTCATGAATCTCCCACCTCTGAATATGAGGGGAAGAAGTCATGATTATTCCACCTCTGAATATATGGGAAAGTAGTTATGAAGTCATGAATCTTCAACCTCTGAATATTTGGGGAAGAAGTCATGAATGTTCCACATCTGAATATGTGTGGAAGTAGTCATGAACCTTTCCACCTCTGAATATTTGGGGAAAAAATTAAAATGTTATACCTCTGAATATGTGGGGAAGTAGTCATGGATCTCCCACCTCTGAATATGTGGGGAAGCAGTGATAAATCTCCTACCTCTGTATATGTGGGGAAGAAGTCATGAATTTTCCACCTCTGAATACGGGGGAAGAAGTCATGATTGTTCCACATCTGAATATGTGGGGAAGTAGTCATTAACCTTCCACCTCTGAATATTTGGGGAAGAAGTCATAAATGTTATACCTCTGAATATGTGGGGAAGTAGTCATGAATCTCCCACTTCTAAATATGGGGGAAGAAGTCATGACTTTTCCAACTCTAAATATGTGGGGAAGTAGTCATGGATCTCCTACCTCTGGATATGTGGGGAAGAAGTCAAGAATTTTTCACCTCTGAATATGTGGGGAATGAGTCATGAATCTTCTACCTCTGAATATGTGGAGAAATAGTCATGAATCTCCCAACTATGAATATGTGGGGAAAGTATTCATGAATCTCCCACCTCTCAAAATGTGGGGAAGTAGGTATGAATCTCCCACCACTGAATATGTTGGGGAGTAGTCATGACTTTTCCACTTCTGAATATGTGGGGAAGTAGTCATGAAACTCCTACATCTGAATATGACGGAAAGAAGTCAAGAATTTTCCACCTCTGAATATGTGAGGAAGTAGTCATGAATATCCCACCTCTTAATATGTGAGGAAGTAGTCATGAATCTTCTACCTCTAAATATGTGGGGAAGTAGTCATGAATCTCCCAACTCTGAATATGTGGGGAAGTAGTCATGAATCTCCCACCCCTGAATATGTGGGGAAGTAGTCATGAATCTTCCACCTCTTAACATGTGGGAAAGTAGTCATGAATCTCCCACCTCTGAATGTGTGGGGATGAAGTCATTAGTTTTCCACCTCTGAAAATGTGGGGAAGAAGTCATGACTTTTTGACAAATTCAAACGTGGGAGATTCAATGACTTCTTCCCCACAAATTCAAAGGTGGGAGATTCATGACTACTTCCCCACATATTCAGCGGTGGGAGATTCATGACTACTTTCCCAAATATTCAGCGGCTGGAGATTCATGACTACTTCCCCACATTTTCGGAGGTGGAAAACTCATGACTTCTTTCACACATATTCAGAAGTGGGAGAGTCATGACTACTTCCACACATATTCAGAGGTGGAAAACTCATGACTTCTTCCCCACCTATTCAGAGGTTTGAGATTCATGACTACTTCCCCACATATTCAGGGGTGGGAGATTCATGACTACTTTACCACATATTCAGAGGTGGGAGATTCATGACTTCTTCCCCACATATTCAGAGGTGGAACATTCATGACTACCTCCTCACCTTCCAGAGGTGGAACATTATTGACTTCTTCCCCACATATTTAGAGGTGGAACATTCATGACTTCCTTTCCCACATATTCAAAGGTGGAACATTCATGACTTCTTCCTCACACATTCAGTTGTGGGAGGTTCATGACTACTTCCCCACATATTCAGAGGTGGAAAACTCATGACTTCTTCCCCACATATTCATGGGTGGAAGATTCATGACTACTTCCCCACATATTCAGGGGTGGGAGATTCATGACTACTTCCCCACGTATTTAGAGGTGGGAGATTCATGAATACTTCCCAATATATTCAGAAGTGGAACATTCATGACTTCTCCCCCACATATTCAGAGGTGGAAATCTCATGACTTCTTCCCCAGATATTCAGAAGTGGGAGATTCATGACTACTTTCGCACATATTCAGAGGTAGAAGATTAATGACTTCTTCCCCACATATTGAGAGGTTGGAGATTCATGACTACTTCCCAACATATTCAGAGGTGGGAGATTCATGACTACTTCCCCACATATTAAGCGGTGGGAGAGTAATGACTGCTTCCCCACATATTCAGAGGTGGGAGATTCATCACTACTTCCACAAATATTCAGAGGTGGAAGAGTTATGACTACTTCCCCACATATTCAGAGGTGCAAGATTAACGACTACTTCCCCACATATTCAGAGGTTGGAGAATTATGACTGCTTCTTCACATATTCAGAGATAGAATATTCTTGAATACTTCCCCACATATTCAGAGGTGGAATATTCATGACTTCTTCCCCACATATTCAGAGGTAGAAAAGTCATGACTTCTTCCCAACATATTCAGAGGTGGGAAAGTCATGACTTCTTCCCAACATATTCAGAGGTGGAAAAGTCATGACTTCTTTCCTACAAATTCAGAGGTGGGAGATTCATGTCTATTTCCTTACATATTCAGAGGTGGAACTTTCCTGATTTCTTCCCCACCTATTCAAAGGTGTGAGATTCATGATTACTTCCCCACATATTCAGAGTTTGGAGATTCTTGACTACTTCCCCACATATTCAGAGGTGGAAAAGTCATGACTACTTTCCGACATATTAAGAGGTTGGAGATTCATGACTACTTCCCCACATATTCATAGGTGTGAGATTCATGACTTCTTCCCCACATATTTTGAGGTTGGAGATTCTTGACTACTTCCCCACATATTCAGAGGTGGAAGATTAATGACTGCTTCCCCACATATTCAGAGGTGGAAGATTCAAGACTTTTCACCACATATTCAGACGTGGAAAAGTCATGAGTTCTTCCCCATAAATTCAGAGGTGGAAGATTCGTGACTCCTTCCCCACATATTCAGAAGTGGAATATTTCTAAATTTTTCCCCCACATATTCAACGGTGGGAGATTCATGACTACTTCCTCACATATTCAGAGGTTGGAGATTCATGGCTACTTCCCCACATATTCAGAGGTGGAAAAGCTATGACTATTTCACCACATATTCAGAGGTGGGAGATTCATGACTACTTTCCCACATATTCAGAGGTGGAACATTCCTGACTTCTTCCCCACCTATTCAAAGGTGGGAGCTTCATGACTACTTCCCCACGTATTCAGAGGTGGAAAAGCCATGACTACTTCCCCGCATATTTAGAGGTAGGAGAGTCATGACTACTTTCCCACATATTCAGAGATGGGAGATTCATGAATACTTCCCCACATATTCAGAGGTGTGAGATTCATGACTACTTCCTTGCATATTCAGAGGTGGTGGATTCGTGACTACTTCCCCACATATTCAGAGGTGGGAGATTCATGACTACTTCCCAACATATTCAGAGGTGGAAAAGTCATGAATTATTCCCCATATATTTAGAGGTGGGAGATTTATGTCTATTTCCCCACATATTCAGGCGTCTAAGATTCATGACTACTTCCCCACATATTCAGAGATGGGAGATTCATGACTACTTCCCCACATATTCAGAGGTGTGAGATTCATGACTACTTCCTTGCATATTCAGAGGTGGTGGATTCGTGACTTCTTCCCCACATATTCAGAGGTGGGAGATTCATGACTACTTCCCCACATATTCAGAGATGGAAAAGTCATGACTTCTTCCCCACAAATTCAGAGGTGGAAGATTCGTGACTCCTTCCCCACATATTCAGAAGTGGAACATTTCTTACTTTTTACCCCACATATTCAACGGTGGGAGATTCATGACTACTTCCTCACATATTCAGAGGTTGGAGATTCATGACTACTTCCCCACATATTCAGAGGTGAAAAAGCTATGACTATTTCACCACATATTCAGAGGTTGGAGATTCATGAATACTTCCCTACATATTCAGAGGTGGAACATTCCTGACTTCTTCCCCACCTATTCAAAGGTCGGAGATTCATGACTACTTCCCTACATATTCAGAGGTGGAAATGTCATGACTACTTCCCCGCATATTTAGAGGTAGGAGAGTCATGACTTCTTTCCAACATATTCAGAGTTGGGAGATTTATGACTACTTCCTCGCATATTCAGAGGTGGTGGATTCGTTACTTCTTCCTCACATATTCACATGTGGGAGATTCATGACAACTTCCCCACATATTCAGAGTTGGAAAAGTCATGAATTCTTCCCCACATATTCAGTGGTGGAAAAGTCATGAATTCTTCCCCACATATTCAGAGGTGGGAGATTCATGTCTTTTTCCCTACATATTCAGGGGTCTAAGATTCATGACTACTTCCCCACATATTCAGAGGTGGGAGATTCATGACTATTTCCCCTCATATTCAGGGATCTAAGATTCATGACTAATTCCCCACATATTCAGGAGTGGGAGATTCATGACTATTTCCCGACATATTCAGAGGTGGAATATTCATGACTACTTCCCCACATATTCAGAGGTGGAAGATTCATGACTACTTCCCCACATATTCAGAGGTGGGAGATTCGTGACTACTTCCCCACATTTTCAGAGGTGGAAGATTCATGACTTTTCCCCACATATTCAGAGGTTGGAGATCCATGACTTCTTCCCACATATTCAGAGGTGGGAGATTCATGACTTCTTCCCGACAATTATTGTGACCTAGACCTTTGAAGTAGGATTCTGGGTGTAAAGCGCAACATATCGTCATGTTATGTTGATCATTTGTAGCAAGTATCAACAAAATCCATCTATGCATGACAAAGTTACCTGCCGGACAGGAAATATCGGACAGAAGGACGGACGGACGGATGGATGGACGGACGGACACTGCGATTACTATATGCCACATAATTTAACTGTTATGATGAATTTCTTGTAGATTCATGAAAGCTAAAACAAATTATGATTACAAAACACATGTTTAATGTGATAGTCACTAAACATAAAAAATGGGTGGTGGGTCACTTTACAATGGCCATGGTAAAGTGACCCCACTCCCCCATTTTTTTTTTTTTAATTCTACTGTTATGATGAATTTCTTGTAGATTCATGAATGCTAAAACAAATTATGATCATATAACACATGTTTAATGTGATAATCACTAAATATAAAAGATGGGGGAGGGTGGGTCACTTTACAATGGCCATGGTAAAATGACCCCCACTCCTCCAAAATTTATTTTTTCAAATTTAACTGTTATGATGGATTTCTTGTAGATTCATGAATGTTAAAACAAATTATGATACAAAACACATGTTTAATGTGTTAATGTGATACTCACTAAACATAAAACGATGGACGGGGGGTGGGGGTCACTTTACAATGGCCATGGTAAAGTGACCTCCTCCCCCCCCCCCCCCCCCCCCCCCCCACACACACACACATACACACAATACACAATTTTTATTTTTTTTAATTTAACTGTTGTGATTAATTTCTTGTAGATTCATGAATGCTAAAACAAACTATGATCACAAAACACATGTTTAATGTGATAATAACTAAACATAATAATAAGATAGGGGGTGGGGTTCACTTTACAATGGCCATAGTAAAGTGACCCTTCCTCCCCCAAATTATTTTTTTTTAAAAATTCAACTGACTGTTATGATGAATCTCTTTTAGAATCACAAATGCTAGAACAAATTATGGTCACATAACAAAATTATAATGTGATAGCAACTAAACATGGAGAGATGGCGGGGTCACTATACAACGGTCATAGTAAAGTGACCCCCGCCCCCTCCTCCTCCTACTCCCACCGCACTAATTATTCTTTAATGATTATAATGATGTGGATAAATATCAAATAATTTCACATTCCCAGTAAAGGGATATAGGTATAATCAAACAATAATAACTGCTATAGAGCATACCTAGATATCTAGACAATAGAATGGTCTTGTTTTACATATGTGAGTGTTTTCTTTTCTTTTTTTTTTTTTGGGGGGGGGGTTAATTATTTATCAAGAGATATATCCATAAACAATAATTAGTCCTTAAACTAAGATGAAAGTAACCTTTATTGGTGATAAATCAGGGGTGGGGGGTCAATTTACTATAGGCGGGGGTTCATTTTACTATATAGTAATTTTACAGAGGGGTCATTTTACAGAGGGGTCAAAATAATATACAACACCGGCTCTCCTGATTGGGTACGGCAGCAATGTTGGGAAACCACATTTGAGCACGTTGATCGGTCAGTTGCTTCAACTGAAAGTTTGAATGACGTCGCACTTTAGTAAGCGTTCAGTTGCTATGAATTGTGGGACATGCATAGAATTCCCTGCTTTTTCATTGGTGGTTACTAGACCTACTTCGGGAGATATCATGGTATGGGGTAGACTACTCAGCATTATTCAAGTATGAGTTTCTGGTAGTTATCTTATCGGGCAGTTGATTTTCCCGCGTTTCATCTCACGTCAGTACCACAAAAAAATCACGGTGGCGAACCCTCGTGGCCTTATGCTATGCCCACTAGAATTATGTAAAACAATCGGAGGAAAGTGAATGCTTTAGGTAAACTTTTTGCTGCTGATAACCTTTTTTATTTAAATGTTTAAGAAAATTCAAGAAACAAAGACGAATGTCGTATCTATATAGAGTGAACTATCGGTGCTACCAAGTAGCAATGCAAAACCGTTGCACTTTTACATAATCACTTGATAGTACCGATATATTAATTATTATCATTGGTATCGTTATAGTTATATAGTTATCGATAAATTGCTAATTACATTTCGATTTATTCATATGTGTTTATTATTTTCATACCAGTTATAATATTCATTTTCACAAGTGTGTGTTGATTTTGTAGATGCAGCATTTGACGACATTGCCATGAAAAGTAAACGATGTCTGGTAACTGGCCATGGTCTTGTAAAACAAAGTAAGTTGTAAGCGTAGAGTTTGTTAAGAAATTCAATCACAAACACTGGCCTGTGTAAAGAACCTCAGGAGGTTTTAGATCCCAAGTCAAAAACAATCTCTCAAAGTCTTTCTAATTTATAACGTACAATTGTTTCATCAATATGCTTCTACATCTTCTACATAAAGTAATATTTGCATTCTTTCCGGCATCCATTCTTTTAACCTTTTTTATGTCTGATTCGCAAAACTAGTCTTGTTATGCCGATTTTGGACAACAATCATCATTTGCAGTCAATATTGTTGTTGTTGTTGTGTTGTTGTTGATGATGATGATGACGATGACGATGACGATGACGATGACGACGACGACGACGACGACGATGATAATAATGATGATACTGATGGTGCAATGGTGACGGTGGTTGTGATGCTATTATATCATCACTTTAAAGTTTATGTTCCGTTGGTGACTTAGTTTCTTCTTGAGTGAAAGGCGAAACATAACCTGTATGTAAACAAACCAGAATTTCTGTAGCCGGTCCGATAAGCCAAGTAGGCAACGCATCTGACTATCAATCTAGAAGTCGTAAGTTCGAATCCTCTCCCGACCACAGTATCCGTGATGATTGATACACGACAGAATCGTCTTTCAATTGTGGTTCAAGTGTGATATTTATCAGTTACTTGCCGAGATAGGCGTGCTGGTTAATTTTCAGGATCCTATGAAATAGGGGTAAGGTAAACTGTTCGTCTGGTAGCCCTCGGTGACATAAAACTGACAATAAATATTCAAAGAAATCAAACAAACTTATAGCTTCTTATTGTTCAGTCTTGGTCTTATTACAAATTATTTGGTTTATCCAGCAAAATATACACAATAAGTGAATGGTCTATTACTTTGAACTCGCAATTATAATAATTGAAAAGGGCTTTAATAGAATGTTTTTTTTCTCTTTTTACAACAATTTATAATAAATAATTTGGTAAATCCATCATAAAATCACAGCTTGCATTTCATGAAATTGCCGCAAATTATTGGATACGTTCAAACGAAACATATTGTGGAAAAAGTAGTGTTTAAATCTAAAATAATAATACATTATTTCATGAAATTTCTTTCAGACAAAAACTATCATTTTAATGCTCTTGTAAATCTATATTTGATATTTAATAAGCTATTTTTAAACATCTAAAATGTTTTCAAAATACATCAATAGAATATAATTGTTTCGCCATAATGGAAACAGTTATATCTAATTAACGGCTATCAGACGATATTGGGACCAATAGATCGTATAACTTTGTAGTATCAGTTTATACAGTAAATAAGTGGTGTGGTTAGTTGTAGTATAGCCCATTGAATTCCGACCTTTATAGACTATATACATTAATATATACTTTTTAAATAAACTAATTAAATAATTGGAAAGGATTCTTCACTAACAGTATTACTTATACATGCCATATATTAAAAGGTAAATAGTATTTTATCGTCTACTACAGTTCAATTGATAGACTCTGCACTATACTCTCGCTATCCGATACGATGCAGTGTCTGGTCTGTCATCCAATCAAATTCCAGGGATGGCCATCTTAGCTGAAGCTGGCCCACCATTAATTTCACATAGACCGTAATATTAGCACAGTAGACTGTCACACTTACAGTTGTGCTCCAAACTCCATGAAAATTTCCAGAATTCACATTCAATTCAAGCAGAACACAAAAAACAGTTAAAAACATGGGCATTAACTGCTTCCAATTTCACAATTTTGCTCAAAGTGAAAGTAGGTGTCCCTATTTCACATACAGGGGTCAAATCAGCCAAATTGTGCAAAATTCTTACCGTCTAAGAAATAGTCCCATCTGTGTGTTATAGCTACCAGTCCACTCAATTCTGCACCATTCTCTGGGAAAATATATTCCCTTCACAAGTTCACATTGCAGTAGTACCAGTCAAGTGCATTTTTACATTCACACCATCTTGAACGACCACTGTCAATTTTCTATGGAACTACTTTTTTGACCCCCTGGTTCCTGGTCTAAGTCCAGCTTTCAATGGCACAGTGATATATCTGAAAAAATGATTACATTTAATACATGCTATTTGCACATTTGAAGCAAACAAATGAATATTAATTGATTCGGGTACTTAAATAACTTGTTTGTCTTTTTATTTTGAACATTATGTGTGTTTTTTTTTATTTTTCTTTGCACTATGTTTTTGGTGTGTTTGTTATGAAGTATTAGCACTTTTAACCAAGCTTCAAAACTCCGCATAGCAAGACTGGTGAGTTGCTACCAATCAAAAAGAAGTTATTATAAGAAGAATATAATTGAGCAACACTAGGCCTTCCGTAAAACATCTGGTTATATATTGTAACAATATATCTTTGATCCAAAACATGCATGTAGTTTACATTTTTTTGATATTCCAGGACCAGTTTCGAAATTACCAGATGTCTTGCAGAAGGTAAACGTCAATGTAATTCCTGACTCAGAGTGTATGGCAAAATCAATAGAATACCAAGTTCGTGTGAACACAAAGATGCACCTTTGTTCGTTTACTCCGGGCCAGGCTTCATGTAATGTAAGTATCTTATGACATGCGCTTGCTAGTTATTGAACGATTTCCTTTCTTCCTGTGCGTAAAATCACAGAATGTTACATAATAATTTAAACATCAAAGGAATGTTCTAGTCACGTGGATAACCTGAGAGTGTATTTGTTTCTGTATGGACACTTCTATGGTATCTTAATATAGGTAATTTTGTCATATTGCGTAAAATATAAATAGCTTATGTTTCATGTATGCTATTAGTCTGTAGTACGGACCCAGGCATCCCGATTGAGTCCGAGAACCAGGCAATGTTGGGAAAACCCTCAACTGAAAGTTTAAATGACGTCACAGTTTAGTAAACGTCCAACTGCTATGAATTGTGGGACAGGCATAGAGTTACCTGCTTTTTCATTGGGGGTTAATAGACAAGCTTCGGGAGATATAAGGTTCTGAGGGTATGATATACACCAAGACTGCGCATTGATCAATAATGACTACTTTTATTATCGATTGGTGTTTTAAACAACACATTTTAAAGCAAGTTAAACTCCCGTTTAAACAGTTTGCCAGAAAACACCTTTATTATTGAAACAATACTCAGTACAGTTAAATATTTTATGGATATGAATTCAGTGTCGTTAGTTTGAGCCTTAGTAATAAGTCATTTCAACGTATTTGTACGATGCTGACAGTTTGAATAATAATAAATTAACTTGACATTCGGTCATGACCAGTGACGTAGCTGGCCCTTAGCGTATGTGCCAGCCAAGCAGGTTATAGGGGGTTCTTGGGGCATGTACTCCAGCGTCCAGGGGCATTTGCAAGAGTAAATATGAGGCAAGAAGAAGCAAGTCATAACAATGAGCAATGCCGGACGTCTTTGCGTAAAGGCATCTACGCCACAGACGATTTGCATCATTTCAATTAATGTCTGGACTTTTTCACGTGTTTCAGAGCACTAACACACCAGTTGTGTATTAGTCATGCAATTATTGTATGTTTTGTCTGATCAAATAATAGATAATTGTTTTTTAACTTATTTTTAAATTGATAAAAATCTTTCCAAATTTTCGAAAATTTCTTATCCTGTTTATGTTGTAAAAGCTGAGGCCCTCCAAGGGGTTTTGGAGATCTTGGGAACATGGCAAATTATTTAAGTGATCTGGAGAACATTGGCGATTACTTTTAGGGATCCATGGATCAAAGTCCTAATTTTAGAGATCTGGTTGAAATATTTTTGGGAAACTATGGCAAACACTTTCGGGGATCTTGGGGAACAATGGCCATTGCTTTAAGAGTTCTAATTAACGCCTGGGCACATCCCACTGGGAGGGCCTGAAAGCTGGCATTAGACGTTTATATCATCTTCACTCGTCCAGAATCTCACCATTGATAAACAAATTGGTTTTATTCGGTGTGATAGTTGTCCTTAAGTATGTACTTCCACATAATTTATGATCAGTAAAATATATGCTTTACCAATTATTCTATATCTAGGGTGACAGCGGTGGGTCTGTTGGTTGCTACGACGACAATAACATTTTCCGACAAGTGGGTATTGTTTCCTTTGGACCTAATAAACCATGCAGAGAGGGTTACTCTGTTGATGCAAGAGTGTCCAACTACCGGAAATGGATCATTGCAAACAGTATATAGGAAAATGAGACTTTTAAATTATCAATGCGGATGTATTTATTTATTTATCTATTTTAATTATCATGATTAAACTATTTTTTAAATAAAAATACTTTTTAGATATATTGATTTTACCAAGGACTTGTATAGAGACAAGTCCTTGATTTTACGTAAAGATTGGTTTGAAGCTTGAATATGTTTATGTTGGCGCATGTCCTTAAATTATACTTAATATCATATTAAATGTACTTAATATATATAAGCTTATGTCAAATAGTTGTTTTTTATGTTAGAAAATATATCTTTATTGTTATCTCGCATTTTACACTGTCGCCCATAATATTTTCATTAAAAAAAGTATCAGTGCTACTGTTAATATTTTTAAAAGAATTACAACATGATGCACTCTCATCAATTAGCCAGTGGTCATCAAATTATTGTTTGAGATTTTTAAAAAGCCTGTTTTGTTTCATATCTCATATATAGATGTAATGTCTGTCTGTCTGTCTGTCTGTCTGTCTGTCTGTCTGTCTGTCTGTCTGTCTGTCTGTCTGTCTGTCTGTCTGTCTGTCTGTCTGTCTGTCTGTCTGTCTGTCTGTCTGTCTGTCTGTCTGTCTGTCTGTCTGTCTGTCTGTCTGTCTGTCTGTCTGTCTGTCTGTCTGTCTGTCTGCCTGCCTGCCTGCCTGCCTGCCTGTCTGCCTGCCTGCCTGCCGCAGGCCTGCCTGCCTGCCTGCCTGCCTGCCTGCCTGCCTGCCTGCCTGCCTGTCTGTCTGTCTGTCTGTCTGTCTGTCTGTCTGTCTGTCTGTCTGTCTGTCTGTCTGTCTGTCTGTCTGTCTGTCTGTCTGTCTGTCTGTCTGTCTGTCTGTCTGTCTGTCTGTCTGTCTGTCTGTCTGTCTGTCTGTCTGATTTTGTCACATTTAAAGAGATTAGAATCTGTCAAATTCGCTGCGCGATAACCCGCATTACCCACGGATATTTTATAGTACCGCCGATGTTTACACCAAATCACCGCAAAGCAAAGATGGCGACAAAAGCCAAAAAGAGAAAACCAAATATTAATTCCGAGGAATTAAGTCTTATAACATCATTTCATACAAACTCTATTTTGTGTGATGATCTCAAAGATATTGTAGATTTTCTTGAAAACAGATACTCAGGATTTGGAGTTATTCTTTCTAAGATTTATACATGTAACGGGAAGACCGGCAACGACTTTTCGAAGGCAGTATGTGAAACAACTACATTAAAAAAACTATCAGTAAATGAAACTCTGGGGTACGCCATAAGTAATATATTTGAATATGGATTCAACGTGATCGAATCATACATAGAATCACCTTATTGTATTCCTCTTCGAGAAGGTGCAATCAGAGCGCTGATAAAATTGTTATATTTTTTTTCCAAAGATATACATGGTAAGTAGACATTGTCTGTGAAGTGATAGTAGACCAGTTTCTGTTTCCTGCCCATTTTCACTACAGATCTCGACACAAGTTAGCCTGATATGATAAGGCGTGGATGGACAGCTTTTTTATTATTTGGATATCTGATATGCTGTCCTTAACTGTCTCGGGAGACGCAAAAATAAAAAATGTCAAAAGGCTCCTTAGAGACGTGCAATATGTCGCACTAGACACAAGTTGATTGCAATAAGTTTTAAAACACTGATCATTTTGCATGTGAGCCATTAGTTTCAATACAGAAACGCACATTCCCATTTAACGTGACGAGAAGGTATCGAGTCAAAGGTAGTAATATTATTTCTAGTGAGCCATTACCAATGAGTACAGCTTTGTTCTTAACAAATGACCTGAAGCAAGAGTTACTATTGTCTGCAAACTGGCTGCGTGGCATTGTTTGTCCAAGTAAATACATGTACAATGTAATACAATGTAGTGTTTACTTAGAGACGGTTTGTCTGTCTTGGGGAAAATGTCAGCATAGCAACCAATATCGATCGCTGATTGGATTATCGACTTGTTTGATTGACAGCCCGTGTCATGTAAATTCTGTCATTTAACGTGTAATTAGTTCAAGTTATCATTTAGAGAAATTGAGAATTCTTAGTTGAGGAATGTCTAGTTGATACATTTAGTGAAACTAGGACCAGCAACTCAAGTTACTAATAATGTGACATATTGCACAACCGTACCAGTGTAGCTCAATCTGTGTTGCATTCTACTATCAATACGGGTGTCTTGCGTTCGAATCCCCACCTGACCACAGCCTTGGTGATGAATGATATATGACACTGCGCCTCATTGTCATTCATCTCTCACCGCATATCAAGTGGGGAAGTTATCTTACTTGCGGATATGGATGAACCGATGACACTGCGCCTCATTGTCATTCATCTCTCACCGCATATCAAGTGGGGAAGTTATCTGTTACTTGCGGATATGGATGAACTGGAGTACTGGTTATCCTTCTGAGATCCAAGGAAAGAGTGGTTAGGTTTACGGATCAACTGTTAGCTCTCGATGGCATAAAAGTTATGCTAAATATTCATACAAACAAATATCTATGGGGCCTTTTAATGATTTATTTGACAGCACATTAAATATATATATATACAAATAAAATGAGCTTGTCCATCCATGCCTTATTAAATCTACTTTGCTAATTAATACATGTATCATAAATTTATGTTGTATTTTTTACATACCCCTCTTTTCGATAAATATTGGGGGATATTGAAATGGCATCTGTCTGCAGTCTGTCACGTTATTTTTTTTACCAACAACTCTGTGGACACAACTCTTTCCAGAGTTTTCACCCGATTCAAATGAAACTTGCTGTACAACAAGTACATGGTCTGAACATGTGCCAGTGGTATTGGCATTATGATTAAATTGTTGTTGTTTTTTAAGGAGTTATGGCCCTTTTATTCTTTTTTCCTAGATTTTACTTCATACATTACTTTGGACCAACTATGACGCAACTCCTCCCCCAGTTTTAACTAAATTCAAATGTACCTTGCTGTATATCATTGTAACTTGCTGTATATCAATGTAACTTTCTGTATATCAAGTACATGGTCTGAATATGTGCCTGTGGTATTGACATTCTGATAGATTTTTATTTATTGAGTTATGGCTCTTTGTTCTTTTAACTTAGATTTAATTTTATACTTTGGACCAGCTGCCTTGCAGACACAACTCCTTCCACAGTTTTAACCCGATAAAAATTCTGACTATTTGCATGGGTATTGGAGTTTTGATTAAATTATGTTCATGTCTCTTTGCTATTTATTAAACATTAACTGCAATTTTACATTTCAGCCTATAACTATTGAATAGCAGCACTTACCATCTTGAGATTTCTTATGAGGACAGGCTTTGAGGAAATGATGAATTTTAGCCAGTTATAGGTCATGGTCACATCCCCCTCTGCCTTTAAATTAATTTTCTAACCTTTTTACAATAATTTTTTCTTAATTCTTTTTCTATTGCATTTCTTATGTTCCAACATATCACCCCAGACTCCCCCCACACCCTGCCAAGTTCCTGCTCATCTGTTTCTTCACTTATTGTTTAATCTTGGCCTTTATTTTATTCCGACCAATGCATATCCCCCAAGAAGATTTTTTTTAACATTACAATATTTTTTTCACATCCCAGGCATAAAATGCAGTATTTCAGTACTCACACCCACAGGCAATGTTTATTGTGCCCAGTCCATGGTCCTTATGAGTGGGGGATATGAAATCACTGAATTTTCTTGTTATATTAGAATTTCATTTTCACAGCCCGAGAATTTTATCTCGACTCTGGAAAGAGATAGAAATATCTAACACTGTTACAGTTATATAAATCCTATTTCAGTTTGTGGGAAATTTGTATATTTTGCCAAACAATCAAGTTTTATTTCATTGAGTGAACACCAACACTTGAGTGATAATACCATATTCGATAATTTCACTGGTACAACATGGGTGTAGACACCAACAATGAGGTATGGTGTGGCATTGCTGCACAAATAATTTCAAAGATTTTCTACAATTTTTAGCTTATTTCCAATCTTTTTTACATTTATTTTGTATGCTGCACCAATAATTTTCTGTTTTTTTCTTGCTTTATAATTATCTTAAATTTGTAAAATATTTAGTTGCACCAATATCAGATTCGTGTCCACCCCTGTACAAACAATATTTTTAAGATTGGTGATTTAACAAACATGTATGCTTTAGATCTAGATGAATGCTTAGGACAAACACTAAGTTGAACATAGTCGGATACCCCTGGGTGGCAGTCCTGATACTGTCATTCATAACAGTGAATGGAGAGTATCGTAATGGAATACCCGTGGGTATTAGACGATGCAAGTTGAACACCTATCAGAATATCAATTTAAACTTAAAAATTACTATTTAATAATGTGGAACAGTTACAACTTCGAGACATATCATGCTCAAACTTTTTCTGGGCATTAAGCATAACTAGTGCTATGCAGATAAAGATACTTGCTCAAGGTCAAAACATTCTTTATGGCAGTGGCAGAGGATCAAAATCCCAACCCTCCAATCTACTTGCATGTGGGTGTGTGAGAATAATTATATTGATCAATGATTTGTTAATCACTGCTGATGAATGTCTTATCAGGATGGTGTATATGATACCAAATTCAGCAAAAGCTGTCTGTTTCTTAGTTCAGGAGTTGTGATTGCAAAATTTAGAAAATTTGTATTAAATCATTCAGAACATCACTTGCAGACCTCTGTTTATGTCTCTGACTTAACGTTTTGTTGAAGTAGACTTTATCTATATGCATCGTCTACAGCCTACACATGTTACAAGTATGTTTAAAATACAGTCAAACCTGTCTTAACCCTTTACTCCATAGATACGCGTTTTCCTGCATCAAAGAAGGCCTTTGAAAACAGTGCAGGAAGAGTTCAGATTGCTTGTAACAAGCAGTCTGAACACTTCCTCCACTGTTTTCCACTCTGTCAGTTAATATAAACATAATTCACCCAATACTTCAAAAGCCTTCTATATTAGGTGTCCGAAGGCGTCTATATTAGAGGTGTCCAAAGGCATCTATATGAAGTAAAGGGTTAAGCAGCCACTCAAAGGAAATAGCAAAATTGACTCCTGAATGCAGGTGGTTCTTTACTACAGGATGACTAAAATTATACATATTGTAAAATAGAAAATATGGCTGCTTAAGAAAAGTGGTTGCTTATTAGAGGTGACCACTAACACAGGTTTGACTGTATTGGCATTTCTATAATTGCTGATCATATTCTTGATATAAACAATTTAGACAAATACAAATTAATGTCCTCCATTATCTATTAACTTCACTTTACAGTCACAGCGAAAGCTCTAGTCGGAGTTGCCAGTGATGTATCAGACACGGAGTGGAAGGTCATAGTGGCTCATCATTTACTCTCCAAGTTGTCTGTATCACCGTCTTATTTAATGGACAGCGTACATCAAGGGAGACCACTAGACTTGAAATGTACATGCGGCTGTGGAGAGAAGATTACAGGAGCGTATGGAGACACAAGTATTGGTAATAACTTAATATTATATATTTGAATACACTGTTATAAGATAATTTTACGTTTTAGATCTTCAAAGTTGAAGGCTCACAGATCTTTAAGCTTTAGTGATTGCCCTGTGTCCATTGTCCGTTTGTCCTCCATCATTAATTAGGGTCAAAATTGGCCCTGTCCTGGAGACTTTTCATTTAAGTATTGTGTTAACCCTTTACTCCATAGATACGCGTTTCCCCACACCAATCACAGAAGTCATTGAAAACAGTGCAGGAAGAGTTCAGATTGTTCGTAACGAGCAATCTGAACACTTCCTGCACTGTTTTCCACTCTGTCAGTTAATACAAACATAATTCACCCATTGCTGATAGATGGTGAATTAATGCTTTCAATATTAGAGGTGTCCAAAGGCGTCAATATGAAGTAAATGGTTAAAACAAAATTCTTATTCTCAAGAACCAACCAGGCAAATGTGTTTATATTTAGTGTAAATGATCTTTGTGAGTAGGGGTTTCAAGTTTATTTAAATAAAGCAACTAGGATCCCTTGGGGCCCAGTAAGGAGACTTTTATTTTAGGAATACTATGGGGAAACAGGTTTTTCTCATCCATATTTGGTAATAGTCCAGTCATATTGTTGTCTGAAGCATTGTTTAGTCATAACAGTTACGACTGGGTCCTTCAAATGAGATTTGATATCCATAAGAGGCCAGCAGGAGCCCAAAAAGGGATAAAATTTTGAAATTCCAATTCTTCTTCTCAAGAACTTATTAGCCAAATACATTCATATTTAGTATAACCCTTTACTCCATAGATACGCATTTTCCCGCACCAATCACAGAAGGCCTTTGAAAACAGTGCAGGAAGAGTTCAGATTTCTCGTAGATTGCACTGTTTTCCTCTCCGTCAGTTAATATAAACATAATTCACCCAGTAATTCAAAAGCCTTCTATATTAGAGGGGTCCAAAGGCGTCTATATTAGAGGTATCCAAAGGCGTCTATATTAGAGGTGTCCAAAGGCGTATATATTAAAGGTGTCCAAAGGCGTCTATATTAGAGGTGTCAAAAGCCTTCTATATTAGAGGTGTCCAAAGGCGTCTATATTAGAGGTGTCCAAAGGCATCTATATGAAGTAAAGGGATAAACGATCCCTATGAGTAGGAGTTGTTACTATGTTCAAATAGATGGGCTAGGGTTTATTGAGGCCTAGCTAGGGGTCTTTGACTTTTACACAGGAATGTCATGGGATAAACAGTAAATTCTCTTTTTATCATCTATTTGAGGAATTTAGTATTGGTTAGTGAAAACACTTGAGACTTGGTAATTAAAGTGGGATTTGATATCCGTAAAGGGCCAGCTGCTAGTACCATTTTTAGCTCTACTGGCCTAAAGCCAGCAGTACTTATAAACTTCATGGTAAATTGTGAGTTGTCCGTCCATCGGTAGTCTTCCATTAACCTTTTTCTTGTAAACACGATAGCACCTTCATTTTTCATTGAATCTTAACCAGACTTGCAAGCAGTTATATAATCACTAGATCTCGGACAATTTCTTGAACCAGCATGAGTCTACCACAAATCCCCCCGCCACAGTGCTTATAAGTACCTTTTCAACGAATCTTTAAAAAATATTTTCTCAGAAAGTTCAAGGCATGGGTGTCCCCTAAAAGGTTTGTTGAAATTGGGTCCCTTGGGTAAAATTTTGGGCCACCACATGGGTCGCTGTTTTTCATAGTTAAACAGGGAAAATTTTGTAGACACTATAGCACCACAATTTTACATTGAATCATAATCAAACTTGTACAGCAGTTATATAACCGCAAGATCTCGGACAAGTTATTCAACCTGCCAGATTTTACCACAAATGCCCCCATCAACAGTGCTTATAAGCACATTTTAAGCGAATCTTTAAAAAACATTTTCTTTACTTTTTACATTATACATGTAGCATTGCATGGGGGTCTCCTAAAAGATTTGTTGAAGTTGGTCCCTGGGGTCAAATTTGGCGCTGCTACTGGGGTCATGGCTTTACATAGAGTTATATTGGGAAAATGTTGTAGACTCACTAGCACTCCCATTTTTCATTGAATCTTAACCAAACTTGCACAGCAACCACAAGATCTCGGACAAGTTCTTGAACCAATGTGATTCGACCGCAAATGCCCCCACCACAAGGCTTATAACCACGGTTTAAGCAAAACATCTATGAAAGTTCAAGGTCTAGATCTTAGATATTTTACATGTAACATTGCATGGTGGTCTCCTAAAAGATTTGTTGAAGAGGAACTTACAAAAAAAAACTTTTCCTCTGAAATGTTCATCTGTCTATTTGTTGCCAGTAGACCGATTCAGGACCTGTAAATGTGTTTTGTATAAAAGGCTGGATTTAACCCTCTCCATGTGACATTCACATAGTGCAGATGCATTACAACTAAACCACCACCATGTTTCAAGAAATCACAAGGCTTTGTTATGCCCATTCTAAATTTAACATGGTTATGTTCTGATCTGTTTCCAGGTGTACCGGGGGGCTGGCATGGTCATGTGGACATTTTGATGGATGTTTCGATAAAAATCTTGACGGAAGTCTCCAAGGAATCACCGGAGTCATCAGATGCTGAAGGAGAACAACCGTCAGCCGATATTGACAGTTCAGAAAACATATTGGATTGTAGCAGAGAGCAGATAAGAGCTCAAGCAATTATATTTTCATATCTACAGCACAAAAATCATCCAGAATTTAAAAGTCAACTCATTCCAACAGTGGCTATATCTAAAAGAAAACTTGTAGTGTGTTTCTATGATAGTGTCAATGATATGTTGTTGGAAACACCAGGACTGACTCTTCTTAATGGAGAAAAATTATACAAACCAACGATATTCCTTCTGTGGCTTACCTTGAATTACAGATATTTTTGTTCCGGTATAAGTAGTAGGATGAAGGAGACTGGATATAAAGCCGATTTTGTGGAATTAATTGGCAATAAAATAAAACAATACAGAGAAGACATTTCTAGCCCTTGTATGTATAATTATCCATCTCCTGATCACCAGTATAATTTGCTGGATGTGGACAATTGTAGGGAACGAGAGCAGGAAGATATTAATCGTATAAATAATGACCCTGATGTGCTTCCTTACTGTGATTAGTAAGTGGCGACAACATGATGTGAATTGTTGCATGGACAACATAATTAAGACATTCTGTCAAATATATGTAGATTGGAAAAGTGTTTCTTTATTACATAATGTGCATATTTTAAAGGGACGTAAACACTTTTCGTAAATTTTCACTGTAAACATTTCCTGAAAGTTACATAATCAATAAATGAACATGGTACCAATATAAAATTAGAATGCTGCAGTTTCTGTTGACACCCTTAATTTTGTTTCTAGCTCACCTGAGTCAAAGTCTCAGATGAGCTTTTACAATCACCCTATGTTTGTCATCCATTTTTCCTTCAAGCAACTACATTTCAGATTTTCGTCACATTTGATGTAAAGCATCCTTACATAAAGCTCTTTCAAGTTTGTTCAAATCATGACACTGGGGTAAAATTATATGCCCCAGGGACTTATCTGTTTGTTGCTTTTTCAAAATTTCAAAAATCTTTTCAGAAAGTGCAATGCCTGGAGGTTTGATAATTTATATAGAAGCACAGGAGGTTTGCATCTCGCTACTAAATGTTGATAAAACAGCATGCGAAGAATTTATAACAAGGCATATTAATCATTCCAATTTCACAGGCAACTCATTTCTTTTACATTAATGTAAGGTGTTTGTAACCTTATATGTTTCTTAACGTTTTAAACACGCAAAATGATCTTGAATTTAAAATGTTGCAGTTTGATTTATTGATTGATTGATTGAATATTTAGCGTTATTTTATGCCATCGAGGGCTAACAGATGATCAGTTAACCTAACCACTGTTTCCTTGGATTAAACAGTAATCGAGCACACCCCATCTCAGCAAGTAACTGATAACTTTCCCACTTGAATCAGTGGTGAGAGATGAATGATAATGAGACACAATGTTGTATATCAATCATCACGGAGACTGTTGCCAGGCTTGCAGTTTGAATAAAAATTTGCAGTTTGGATAAAAATTTCAAGTACTTTCCTTGATTTTAAGGGTCACCTTAGACTTTGCCTCAAGGGAACTTTTATCTATCGGTGTGAGTCGTCTGCGTGTGTCCGTAAACAATTGACATTTTCGACTTCTTCTCAAAAACCATAAGCTCAATGGTAATAAAATGTTGTATGCAGTTTTGGTACCTAAGGGTGAATAAAAATTGCGAATTGCATGGTCCTAACCTCCCTGGGGTTTTTGGGGCGGGGCCAAAACAGTCAAATTCAAGGTAAACTTTAAAAATCTTCTTTTTACTATCGGAAGCACTGGGAAACAAATGATGAGCATGATTATGGACGTATATGGATCGTTTATAAAAATTGTGAATTGCATGTCCCTAGGTCTTACTAAATCTATATAAGAGAAAATGATAGGATTTTTTGATGCAGATATGACATTCAAAATTCATGTTTGAATTTTTGCTGCTTTCCAAAGGACAAAAGTTGGAAAATGGATTCATATACCGGTAGCTTTATGTTATCAAGGATAATCAGATGACCGTTAAGGCCCATGTGCCTTTTGTTTAGTTCCAGTATACGAATTTGTAATCATAAGTACTTCTGAGATGAATGGAAGTAAGGATATTTGAAAACAAATTTTACGTGAATACGTAAGCGTTCATAATATCTCAATCAGTTGCTATTCCTTCTCTATATAAGTTCTTATATCAATTGATGATTTTCTGTTGGGTTGTTCAATTTATCAAAGTTGGCTCCTTTTTTATAATTTTTTTTTCCATTTTTTTTTCTTTTTCATGAAAGGGAATCCAGCTGTGATAAGCTGTGCATGCTGGTACAAGATAATTTCAACTATAGATCCATTTTCATGAACTGGTACAGATAGATTGCCCCATAATGTGAAGGTATTGTATATGTGAAACATTGAGAAACTACTCTTGAAACAGAAGATCATCTCATTATCACATGGATGTTTCTCATGTATGTGAGACTTTCCACAACTAAGTGACAAGATTTTTTACCGATCTAAAGATCAAGATGACTGGCGCCATTACGAACAATAGTAAGAAAAAATAAAAAATCTCATACTCTGCCAAACAGATTTTGAAAATATTTAATTTATAGAAATGATCACCGAATATAATACTTAATGGTGTCCCAGGGGTTAAGGATGAGGCTTTATACATGTAGGCACATGATAAATAATAGAGATTAATAAATCTTTTTTAGTTCAACATTTGAAAAAAGGGACTAAGGCGCCGTCTCAAGATCATTTACCTCTCACCGCTATGGTCGTAGGTTCGAGTCCCGCTCGCTCCAAAAACTTTATGTGAGAAAGTTTCCAGTTACTTGCGGAAGGACGGTGGTTCTACTCAGTCTGACTCAGTCTGAGGTCTTCCTCCACCAGTAAAACTGGATATGCCATATATAACCTGAAATGTGTTGAAAATGGCGTTAAACCCCATTCAAAAAAAAAAAAAAAAAAAAAAAAAAAAAAAGGAAAAAAGGGAATCTACAGTGTCATACTCATCCCAGAGTCAGTTTTGTTAGTTGATGTTATTGGGCATGTTCATATCTCAGTAACCACTGTCCCTTCATATGTGCAAGGAATTATATATAGAAAAGGAAAGGCAGCCGATTGATATTTTGTGAAAGCTCGCATATTAACACAAAATCTCCCAATATCTCATTTTTCAAATTAACTTAAATTCCATTCATCTCCGTTACACAAATCGAAATTCTTACATTTCAGAATGAAATTCTCATCAAAACAATACCATTCCCAGCAATTTGTGTTGAAAATTGTTGTTGTACTTATGATTACAAAATGTGTGTACTGCAGTCAAAAAAACAACAAATTACAAGAATTTTTCAAACCTCAATATCTTTAATTCAAGATCATTTTGCCTGATCGAAACATTTTAAAACATCTACGATTACATACAACTTACATTTTATGTACAAGATATCAGTTGCCTGTGAATTATGAATGATTAATTTGCCAAATAAGTAATCCTTCATGTGCTATTTTATCAACATTTAGTCAGGTGATGCAAGTTTCCTATCCTTCTCAATATAAGTCCTTGATATGAGCATTCACTATCATTAAAAGGAGATCAATGGGCTAAGTTAGACAACTCCATTTTGATTTAAGGCAAGATTATGGCCCCTTTTATAATCATAAAATTCGGTTTAAGTTATTAGGTAAGCTCTCATCTCAGTAACCACTACCCATACATCAATGAAACGTCATGTGTACTCACTATTGTAAATGGGACTCAAGGAGCCAATTCGGATACTCATCATACACATTGCGAGTAATCCCTATCATTAGGGAACCTCAAAGGCCAAGCGAGACAACTCCATTTGGATTTTAGGCAAAATTATGTTGTTTTTTTAAACTATTTTTACATTTGTGCTCATGTCTTGGTAGCCACTACCTATACATCAATGAAACTTCATGTTTTTAGTTACTACCATGAATTGAACCCGAGGGACAAATTGGATAACTCGCATTATTTGAAATAACATGGCAAAAATGTTTATCACAACCAGATAACTTGCACATACAAGACTAAAGGTTATAGCTCAAAGGTCAAGATCAAACTTACAATTTATCTCTATATATATATATATCATGTATCATTGACTGGATCCTACTCATATAAAGCTTATCAGTTCATGTATGTAAATTTGTCTACCCTGTCCAGATGGGTTGCATGTAAATCCATAGTATATAAATCATGGTTGACACCAACTTTATTGGTTAGGCAGAGACCTTGATATTGTATCTATGGTTTGTATTGTAGCTAGGCGCGCTCGCCGTAGTCTGGTCTGTACATTTATGTCTGGTTATTCACAAATAATTATCTCCATATATATTTTTTCGACATTGCAGTCATTGGGCATCTAGTTAACTAACTGGCTGATATTGGACATGGGTCAAATGGTCAAAGATCCTAGCCAATGCTTGAAAATATAATTAAACACGTTCTGCAATATATAAATTTTAATGGCATATACATCTTAAAATATATGAGTATATCAAAATCTGATTAAATATCACATTTGTTACATGTGGCTTGGCAAATATAAATTCTCTTTTATACTTCCGATTTGTTTCTTTGATGAGCGAAACTTTGTCAAGTTGTATAATAATAAGAAAAAACACAGAACATTGCAATTTTACATAAATAACAGTACCGATGAAAACCATTTTGTTCTTTTTAAAGAAACTAGGGCTGTTTTACAATTGATATATGAATAGAACAAGACATCAATAACAATTCTATAAAATGTTAAGAAAACTAGAGAAAATTGGACGTAGTATATATGCTACAAAAATTAAAACTATTTTATTCAAACAATACTTTGGCTGTACTTAGTTAAATACAGGTATTGGTGACGATAAACTGTTTATTAATTGGCCTAAACAGGAATGGTGTGATATTGGTATCTGAGCAAGGATGCTGTCGTTTCTACATATAATATATATATATATATATATATTATGCCTGAACTGAAAACGCCAAATTACTTGTACCATAATGTACTATTCAGAATTTCAAAAAAGAATACAAAAAACGTCATTGTTATAGCTTTAACATTGTTTAAAAGTCAGAATGGACTGAAGTTCAAAAGCTATATATGTATTTTTATAATAACAATTTTTCAGAATATACCAAAACATATCACATACTTTCTTCCGTTTGACAGTCTGGTCATTGAGAGGGTGCCATTTCTCTCTTTAGAGGTGTATTACCTCATCCTTAGTATTCGTGGTTTCATGGCCGATTGAAGTCGATTTTTCGGACCTAGCATCAATCTTAATAGCAAAACAGTTTTCAGCCTCCATTGATCTTGTCTTACCCGTGACAGCATTTCATTCCCATCCGGACCTTATACGATTGACATAACTGTTTACGCACGGCAAAGACAGTCCAAATTTCAAGAGCAAAGCCACCCACGAAATGACCGAACAAAGAAATGACATGTATTTAAGGATGTTAGGCTTACTTATCCACTGTTGTATTCCCATGAGAAATATGTGCACCACTGCTAGAAACAGTGCTACATGACCAAGCTTCGATTGAACGAAACGCCATTCCCGCCAATTTATAGCATTTGTGACGGAGGGTAAAGTTGTGAGGGCGATAATACACAAGACCAAGAAACTCAGAACACTGGCGAGACAAACAGACTCGCCCTTCCACGTCAGCCAATTTGTTGTTTTAATAAAAATCGGAATACTCTGATTTTGTGGTAAGGAGAAAACGAGATCGCTCGGGTGGTACCATGAACCTAAATACGTTGGAGATAAAATCAGGCTAGACATAAATGCGTGACAAACGGTAAGCATAAAACCCAAAAGGCCGAGCTGCTTTCGTGACTTCAACCATGCATCCTACCAATTGGGGAATCGCATATGTTTTGTTCCATAACAAATTTGGAAGAGTGCTGCAAAAGAGCTTGGCATGTAGGTAAAAGCTATAACCGTGATCGCGGTCATACCAATAACCTTGTTCGCACCTTTCAAAAAAGCTGTTCCCATGTGAACTTCTTTTTGACAATGACGTAAAGGTAATATAGCAACGCAAACCATACAATGGCAATTAAACACATGAATACTATTGGACCTTTCCATTGAGGAAAAAGCCTCAAAGGGTAGGCTTCTATCATCCGAGAGGCGCGAACGTCACCGTAATCAACTGGTATGAAGTTGATATCACGAACAATATTTGCTACTTCTGACTTTGCCATTTCGTCGTTGCCAGCTAAAAATACTTGACGGACGGCTCAGTATTTGTCACGAAATTTATTTGTTTTGTGCACATTAGGTTATGTCAATAGCTATAATTGACCTTTTGAAATATCTCAAATCATTGCATTCTTATAACAGCAAATAATGAAATATGTCGATTTTATAAATGAAAACATTAAATCATCGATGAAAGTGCACTTAAACGATTTAGAAATGTAAATGTTGGATAATGATGATTTAAATATTATAAACACAATTCAAATTTTATACACAATAAAATAATGATATATAACATGTATTCTGTGCAAAATTAGTTATTTGTTTTTATCAAAGAAGAAATATCACTTTTAACACTCTCGTACATGTACCTGTGTGACTCTGGTACACTACCATTACTTAACCTTCTTATGTCGTCATACCACCATGTATTTCTGAAACAGTACTGTCACTAAAACCGCTCATAGCGACGTTTGGATCCAGCACGCACTGTAAATGGGACCATGGAACAGTATTGTCACTAAAACCGCTCATAACGACGTTTGACTCCAGCACGCACTGTAAATGTGACCATGGAACAGTACTGTCACTAAAACCGCTCATAGCAGAGTTTGACTCCAGCACGCACTGTAAATGTGACCATGGAACAGTACTGTCACTTAATCCACTCATAGCGACGTTTGACTTGGAAATGTGACCGTGGAGCAGTACTGTCACTATTACCACTCATAGCGATGTTTGACTCCAGCACGCACTGTAAATGTGACCGTTAAACAGTATTGTCACTTAAACCACTCATAGCGACGTTTGACTCCAGCAGGCACTGTAAATGTGACCATGGAACAGTACTGTCATTAAAACCGCTCATAGCAGAATTTGGCTCCAGCACGCACTGTCAATGTGACCGTGGAACAGTACTGTCACTTAAACCACTCATAGCGATGTTTGAATCCAGCACGCATGGAAAATGTTACTGTGGAACAGTAATGTCTCTTAAACCGCTCATAGCGACGTTAGACTCCAGCACGCACTGGGAAATGTGACCGTGAAATAGTACTGCCACTTAAACTGCTCATAGCGACGTTTGACTACAGCATGCATGGGAAATGTGACCGTGAAAAAATACTGTCACTAAAACCGCTCATAGCGACGTTTGACTCCAGCACGCACTGTAAATGTGACCATGGAACAGTACTGTCATTAAAACCGCTCATAGCATAGTTTGGCTCCAGCACGCACTGTAAATGTGACCGTGGAACAGTACTGTCACTTAAACCACTCATAGCAACGTTTGACTTGGAAATGTGACCGTAGAGCAGTACTCTCACTATTACCGCTCATAGCGATGTTTGACTCCAGCACGCACTGTAAATGTGACCGTTAAACAGTATCACTTAAACCACTCATAGCGACGTTTGACTCCAGCGCCCACATGGAAAATGTGACCATTGGACGGTACTGTATCTTAAACCATTTAAGCACGCACAGGGAAATGTGACTGTGGAACAGTACTGTCACTAAAACCGCACATAGTGGCGTTTGACTCCAGAATGCATGCCTATTGGGAAATGTGACCGTGAAATAGTACTGCCAAATAAACTGCTTATAGCGACGTTTGACTACAGCATGCATGGGAAATGTGACCGTGAAAAAATACTGTCTCTAAAACCGCTCATAGCGACGTTTAACTCCAGCACGCACTGTAAATGTGACCATGGAACAGTACTGTCATTAAAACCACTCATAGCATAGTTTGGCTCCAGCACGCACTGTTAATGTGACCGTGGAACAGTACTGTCACTTAATCCACTCATAGCGACGTTTGACTTGGAAATGTGACCGTGGAGCAGTACTCTCACTATTACCGCTCATAGTGATGTTTGACTCCAGCACACACTGTAAATGTGACCGATAAACAGTATTATCACTTAAACCACTCATAGCAATGTTTGACTCCAGCACACATGGAAAATGCGACCATTGAACGGTACTGTATCTTAAACCACTTATAGCGACGTTTGACTCCAGCACGCACTGGGAAATGTGACCGTGAAATAGTACTGTCACTTAAACCGCTCATAGCAACGTTTGACTCCAGCACGCACTGGGAAATGTGACCATGAAATAGTACTGCCACTTAAACTGCTCATAGCGACGTTTGACTACAGCATGCATGGGAAATGTGACCGTGGAACAGTACTGTCACTTAAACCACTCATAGCAGCGTTTGACTTGGAAATAGGACCGCGGAGCAGTACTCTCACTATTATCGCTCATAGCGATGTTTGACTCCAGCACGCACTGTAAATGTGACCGTTAAACAGTATTATCACTTAAACCACTCATAGCGACGTTTGACTCCAGCACGCATGGAAATTGTGACCATTGAACGGTACTGTATCTTAAACCATTTAAGCACGCACTGGGAAATGTGACTGTGGAACAGTACTGTCACTAAAACCGCTCATAGTGGCGTTTGACTCCAGAATGCATGCCTATTGGGAAATGTGACCGTGAAATAGTACTGCCAAATAAACTGCTCATAGCGACGTTTGACCACAGCATGCATTGGAAATGTGACCGTGAAAAAATACTGTCACCTTAACCGCTCCTAGCGACGTTTGAATCCTTGAATCCAGCACGCACTGTAAATGTGACCATGGAACAGTACTGTCATTAAAACCGCTTATAGCATAGTTTGGCTCCAGCACGCACTGTAAATGTGACCGTTAAACAGTATTATCACTTAAACCACTCATAGCAACGTTTGACTCCAGCACTCATGGAAAATGCGACCATTGAACGGTACTGTATCTTAAACCACTCATAGCGATGTTTGACTCCAGCACGCACTGGGAAATGTGACCGTGAAAAAGTACTGTCACTTAAACCACTCATAGCGACATTTGATTCCAGCACGCACTGGGAAATGTGACCGTGAAATAGTACTGTCACTTAAACCGCTCATAGCAACGTTTGACTCCAGCAGGCACTGGGAAATGTGACTGTGGAACAGTACTGTCACTAAAACCGCTCATAGTGGCGTTTGACTCCAGAATGCATGCCTATTGGGAAATGTGAACGTGGAACAGTACTATCTCTAAAACTGCTCATAGCGACATTTGACTCAAGCATGCACTGGGAAATGTGACCATGAAACAGTACTGTCACTAAAACCGCTCACAGCAACGTTTGACTCCAGCACGCACTGTAAATGTGACCATGGAACAGTACTGTCATTAAAACCGCTCGAAGCAGAGTTTGGCTCCAGCATGCACTGTAAATGTGACCGTGGAACAGTACTGTCACATAAACCACTCATAGCGACATTTGACTTGGAAATGTGACCGTGGAGCAGTACTTTCACTATTACCGCTCATAGCGATGTTTGACTCCAGCACGCACTGTAAATGTGACCGTTAAACAGTATTGTCACTTAAACCACTCATAGCGACGTTTGACTCCAGCACGCATGGAAAATGTGGCCATGGAAAGATACTATCTCTTAAACGGCTCATAGCGACGTTTGACTCCAGCATGCATTGGAAATGTGACCGTGGAACAGTACTGTCGCTAAAACCAATCATAGCGACGTTTGACTCAAGCACACACTGGGAAATGTAACTGTGGAACAATACTGTCACCACTAAAACCGCTCATAGCGACGTTTGACTCCAGAATGCATGGGAAATGTGACCGTGAAACAGTACTGTCACTAAAACCGCTCATAGCAACGTTTGACTCAAGCATACACAGGGAAATGTGACCATGAAACAGTACTGTCACTTAAACCGCTCATAGCAACGTTTGACTCAAGCATGCACTGGGAAATGTGACCGTGGAACAGTACTGTCACTAAAACCGCTCATAGTGGCGTTTGACTCCAGCATGCATGGGAAATGTGACCGTTGAACAGTACTGTCACTAAAACCGCTCATAGCGACGTTTGACTTTAGCATGCACTTGGAAATGTGACCATGAAACAGTACTGTCACTAAAACCGCTCATAGCGACGTTTGACTCCATCATGCACTGAGAAATGTGACCATGAAACAGTACTGTCACTAAAACCGCTCAAAGCAACGTTTGACTCAAGCACGCACTTGGAAATTTGACCGTAGAACAGTACTGTCACATTAACCGCTCATAGCGACGTTTGAATCCAGCACGCACTGGCAAATGTGACCATGAAACATTACTGTCTCTAAAACTGCCCAAAGGGACGTTTGATTCCAGCACGAACTGGGAAATGTAACCGTGGAACAGTACTGTCACTAAAACCGCTCATAGCAACGTTTGACTCAAGCACGCACTTGGAAATGTGACCGTGGAACAGTACTGTCACTAAAACCGCTCATAGGTGCGATTGAAAATCGAAAAGTAAAATTACGTCTTTAAAATAATACATTAAATGCAAAGCCATATGACCACTATAATATTTTATACAAGTTTAATACTTAATTGCAACACATTTGTAGGTTACACTAGACCAAAATTTTAATATTTAGAGGAATGAGTTGTTGTTATCTTTTACCGACAGTGTTACCTCTGTGACCGCTATGACTATCTATTAAAAGGATTACATATGTTTTAATATCGTATATACATTTGATTGTTCTGTCAACAACGAATAATACAACAAATACTACAGTTCATTACGCCTCATCTTTATTTTTTTCAAAGTTTCATGGAAACGATTGAAGTTGCTTTTTCTGATCTAGCATCAATGCCCATGACAAAACTGTCTCCAGCGTCCAGTGATATTTTGTTGCCCATGTAAGCATTTCTTTCCCATCCGGACCTTATACGATTGACATAAATATCTACACATGGTAACGACAGCCCAACTTTCAATAGCAAAGTTATCCACGGAACCACGGAACTAAGAAATGTCATGAATTTAAAGATGTTAGGATTTCCGAGCCACTTTTCTATTCCCATGAGAAATACGTGCACCACTGCTAGAAACAGTGCTACATGACCAAGCTTCGATTGAACGAAACGCCATTCCCGCCAATTCATAGCGTTTGTGACAGAGGGTAAAGTTGTGACAGCGATGATACACAAGACCACGAAACTTAAAACACCGGCGAGACACACAGCCTCGCCCCTTAAGGACATCCAATGTGTAGCTTTAATAACAATCGGAATACTCTGATTTTGTGGTAAAGAGATAACGACATCGGTCGATTGGTACCATGATTTTAAGTAAGTTGGCGATAAAACCAGGCAAGACATAAGTGTGTGACAAATGGTCAGGATAAAAGCCAAAAGGCCGAGCTGCTTTCTTGTTTTCAACCATGCATCCAGCCACTTTGGGAATCGCAGATGTTTTGTTCCGTAGTAAATTTGGAAGAGCGCTGCAAATGAGCTTGGCATGTAGGTAAAAGCTAAAACCGTGATCGCGGTCATAGCAATTGCCTTGTTCGCGCCTTTCAAAAATATCTGTTCCCATGCGAACTTCTTTCTGACGACGATTTGAAGGTAAATCAGTAGGGCGAACCATACAACGGCGACCAAACACGTGAATACTATTGGACCTTTCCATTCAGGAAAAAGCCTCAAAGGATATGCTTCTATCATCCGAGAGGCGCGAACGTCACCGTAATCAACTGGTATGAAGTTGATGTCACGAACGATATTTGCTACTTCTGACTTTGCCATTTCGTCGTTGCCAGCTAAAAACACTTGGCGACTGCTCGTATTGTAATCGTTCTCCATTGTGTATGCCGATAAAACATTGAACGCTTTCACAACTTTTGCATTCGGAACCAGACGCTGAAGATATTCAGCATTGGAATCCGTCCGACTTCGGGACTTCCTGTTTGAGACGTCAATCAGTATCTTCCCAGTTAGGTTACCCACGTGATCGGTCAGAAGTGCTTCATAGTTTTCAGCATGAATGGCTACGAAGATAGTCGACGCAGCTGCTATGCACTCTTTGATAGAAACGAGCTTTACTTTGCAGAGTATTTCATCTTTTGCGGGGGGCATTCTTTGTTCTGGCTGCCTGCTACCGATGTAGATGTCATATCCGGAAAGGAGAAGTCGTTTTGCAAGTGCCCGTGAGAAACACCCGCTTCCTAAAATTCCAACGCGGCAAATCGTTTCGTTTAAACCCATATCTACAATGTTAATTAAAAAAACCGTTAAACATTGTGATAAAATGTTTAAAACATGTTTGAGTTAAAACAGTTACACACGATATCATCTAGAGAACTTGAATATTACCAGGGAGATCATTAGATATACTTTTATTGAAATTCGTCATCGCATATTATGTATATATATATATTGTGCATTTTATACATATGGGAGATATCTAATAACAATTTACTGTCTTAAAAATTCAAGTTTTCAAATTAGGCAAACACGCCTCTACGATAAGCAATATGTAACAAGTTAGTTTTGAAGTTTATACACGTTTGGGCCATAAGGCACGTTGAATATTAATGTATATTTAATAATGTGTGTCAGATTTGATCGCCTTAGCCAAATTAAATTGTTTTTTTTTTAAGAAAGAGATGAACGATATTTATGGAAGCGCCGAGACTCAGTCATCTTGAGTTGATTGTAAGCCTTGCTCCGATAATCTCTTCAACATTGACATATACTGGACAGACACAAATAACAAAACAATTGAGGCCGGTTTGGCTGAACAAGCTCAATATTCAGAAATTCAGTCTTCCTAGGAAAAACTAAATATCAGTGGTGCCATTTTTCTGCAGAATGGTCGTGATATGGTAATGGAGACGTTTCCAATTTTTCCGATGCTGTAAATGTCAATGATTTTTATAATAGAAAGCGATAGGAATCGTATATCTCTGACTGAAATATTGGTAAAATAGCACCCGAAGGATTAATTATCGGGCAAATTCAAAATTCAAAATCCACACACACTACTTTTTTTGTAAACGTTTTATGATTGTTTTATCATGTAAGATTATTTTGAATTGAAAATATTGCAGTTTCATATAGAACTTTAAGTAATTACGTTGCTTTCCTAGTACAATAGTGCATGTACTATATATACGAGTATATATATAAAGACATATGGTCTTTTGTGGGGTCTTTGAATGACAACTTGGTTTGGGGTTTCTATATGTAACAGATATATATATAGACCTTATAAGCTAGTATTGTACATGAATGCTGATGCCCTACAGGATATACATATTTCCTTATATATATAGACCACATAAATGCTTATATGGCTTCTGTTACAAATTTCAACAGTTAGATAGCGATTAATGACTCAGATTGTGCTCAAGTTTTAACATTTTTATGTTCCAAATGAACCGTTAACCTCATAGCTTGTATGTTCCACATAAACAAAATGTATTTGCATTACAGTTTGAGCAAACTCTTATGTATGTTCAATCATACCAAGGTAACCCTGTATATAAATGTTTTTTGTCATGATTGAAAACATTCTTAACAGCATTTTTGTGGAAAGTTAAGTTAAATGGAAGGTTTTACACCATTTGGCATTTTATAGTAAATGTACATGTTAATAGCTATGTAAATAGTTATATTTTTTTAATCTAGTCTCTTATAATTTAAACCGAATCACATTGTATTTTAAGGTCACCTGAGACTTTGTCTCAAGGAACCTTTGGCGATCGCCTTTATCTATCGACTTCTCAAAAACGTAAGTTCAATCGTAATAAAAGGTTGTATGCAGCTTTGGTACCAAAGGGGGAATCAAAGTTGTGAATTGCATGGTCCTCATTCCACAGGGGTTTAGGAGCGGGGCCAAAACTGTCAAATTCAAGGTGAACTTTGAAAATCTTCTTACTATAGGAAGCACTGGGAAACAAATGGTGAGCATGATTATGGACGTATATGATACATTTATAAGAATTGCATGTCCCTGAGTCTCATGGTTTGGCCCTTGGGATGGGGCTTAAAATATTTTAGAGCATCTAAACAATTCACATTTTCAAATCCTTCTCAAAAACCATAAGCTCAGTCGTAATGAATTGTATACAGCTTTTATACTTAGATAAGACTTGTGCGAATGCTTTTTGGTGTGATTTGTTGTTGCTGATATGTTAATACCTATGTGAAGTTCATGGTCCCCACCCCATGAGGTCTTGGGGGCAGGGCCAAAACAGTCGAATTCAAGGTAAATTTTAAAAATCTTCTTATAATAGGAAGCACTCAGAAGAAAATTGTCAGCATGATTATTGACGACTAGGGGTCCTTAGTAAAAATTGTTAACTTTATGCTTCTAGGTCTCGCGGTTTGGCCCTGGGGTGAAGCACACTTTACTAAATCTATATAAGAGAAATTGACAAAAAACGTTATTTCTTATGACTGAATAGACTTCTGCGAGTGATTTGATGTTGCTTACACAACGGTTAATACCTGTGTGAACTTCATGGTTCCCTACCTTCCACCCCCCCCCCCCCCCCTCAAGGTCTGAGGGACAGAGCCAATGGAGTCAAATTTAAGGTAAATTTTAAAAAATATATTATAAGAAGCACTGTGAAACAATTGGCGCGTATGATTATTGATATTCTTTATGAAAATTGTGACTTTCATGTCCCCCTGTCTCATAGTTTTGCCCTGGGAGTGCGGCTACTTTCTTTATTAAATCTATATAAGAGAAAGAGACAAAAACCATCATTTCTGATGACTGAATAGTTTTTGAATATTTTTTGGTGTGATTTAATGCTTTTTTTATTGAGTGTTCCACTCCCTCTGTAACCTTGGTCCAAAAAAATCTTTTTATTATAGGAAGCACTAGAAAACGAATTGCAAGCATAGTTAATGAGGCGTAGGAGTCCGTCATAAAAATTGTGAATTTCATGTCTGCGGGTGTCATGGTTTGACCCTTGCGGTAGGTACTACTTGATTAAATCTGTATAAGAATACATGATGTAATTTCTTGATGCAGATTTTGAGATGTTCAAAATCCATGTTTGGATTTTTGCCGCTTCCCGAAAGATAAAATATGGAAAATAGGTTCATATAGCTTTATGTCATCAAGGATAATCTGGTGACCGTTAGGGCCCATGGGCCTCTTGTTATGAAAAGTGATGCCTTGCTATATGTATGTACAATGATAATATCATAGTAAAAGAATAAACCTACACTTTTGCAGATGAATCTACAAATAATGCAGCTTGTTGATGGCAAAATGTCACAAAAGGAATAGTGTACATGGCTGCAATATTAAAATCAAAGGTCTCAAAGGCCTGAGGGAAGGCTCGCTGCTAGTGTTAATTCGAAAATGTAGGTTTGGAAATTGGAAAACTTAGTTATGTTTCTGAAATGTTAAGTAAGAAGGCAATTCATTGGGATTTAGAAAAGAATGTGGTGTATTTGATATTTCTTTTGTGTATCTGTATAAATAATCTCCTGCATACAATACAGAGTCCATATCAATCCTTTTCCAACAGTAGCTATCATATGGTTTTAATAATGCATTTCCAAAAAATGCAAAACAACCTGGTACACACTGTCTTCCCTGTGAAAATTTACTTAATATTCGATGAACCTGGTGAAAATTGCCATTTACAGGGAATTTTGTAAACTGGTAACGTGGTGGTTCAGGATTCCTTTCCACATCTCCACATAAAATCATCATAAAAGTTATCAAAATGAAAAACCTATATGAAAGCTTGACTAACAAACCTTCATATTCTGACGTTTGACATTTTGATAGAGTATTGATCGACACATGCTTCCCATAAAAACTACCAATTTTACATCTCCACTGCTCAATATCTATACCCATGATTTCATTAAAAAAAAGAGGAATGTACCGCTTTAAAGTGCCTTTAATAATGTGCAAACAATCACCAACAATGAATGAATTATTGTTTATTTAAAAAATATATAATGTTTAAATGGAAACGGCTTTCTGTTCAATTGTATGAAGTTGGTTCATTAAAAACTCGCTTGACCATTACACCAAAGGTATAAAGTGGTTTGAACTGATTTTTGTCTTGTCATGTCAACCGGTTGCGGTAGGTCCCACAAATAATATTTATGCTTTACGCATTTTGTTCCAGTATATAGCACGAAACATTTGTATAAACGTTACATTTTCAATCAGCTGAACTAATACTAATAGCGGATTTTTATATTTTATGAATAATGACCTTAACTTTACACCAAACACCCCATATACAATCCCAAATCTATAAACCCAATACGCTATTTTGAAACTACGTTATTCTATTCTTAGAAGGAACCTACCGTATTAGGGATGACAGCATGCTTATCTGTTACATACGTTATTCGATACAATAGAATACATATTAATGTGTTACATGTGATGGACAAGTCTTAATTATAAATAGAATGACGTAGTTTCACAATAGCGTAATACTATTTGGTTTATAAGTATCCGCACAAGGGATTACCAAACCAAGCTGCAAGTGAATTGTCTTTCTTACTCAACATGGAAAAAATTTGAAAACACTTGCCCTTCAAACGACATTAAGCAATCCCAATTACAAGAACAAGAATGAATGAATAGGGTTTTACGGCGTACCAACACATTATTGGTTATTCGACACCAACAGGAATTAAGATTCCAGGTTCACTCTACATGTACAAACACAACGAATTGACTTACAGATTAAAAAAATATACATAAACAAATGAATATACAGAATGAACATAGAACCTTGATACCTGCAGAACTGCAGAGTTTCAGCAAATTCTCTTGTATAACTCAAATTGTCGCTTCCTACGATATGCAGGAGCCCCTGTGATCCTATTCTTGCCATCACATCTTTGGCTCCTTGGAACCACACAGGGGTTGGTAATTTAACACTAGGGAACATGACAAAAAAATGATAAAATGAACGTGACACCCCGGAGGATTCCTACCCCTCTGCAGAGATCGACAGCGATTCTATTCTTAGTCGGAAACACACGGGCTTTTTAGAACAAGACACATCACTGTAGGCTATAAAAAATCTGGTTAAAATGTAACCTGTTAAATTTTGATATTTAATTACATCAAATAATTAAAGTAAATAATCCCTCTCAAGCTAGCCATAAGTTTTTCATATATGTTAACTCTGACACTCTGTTACCAAAGATGCTAAATTTCCTGTTTTTGACTAAACGGAGAAAGTTAGATTATCACTTTAGGAACAAAAATTGCTCAAAATTAAATTCTCTACAACATATACGAACATCACCCCAAATGCAAGTGCCTCTTATTTTCCGACACGTGCTACAACATGACCTAAGTTTGAGGCCCGCTGGCGACTCTTTGCGGTCACTTTTTAAAAAACGAATTGTACCAACTTCAAGAGCTTCTCACTACCTGTCAAACCCTTTGTTTTTTGTTAAAAACGTCACACGAATGAGCTCAGTACCGGGATTTGAACATGACACCCCAAATTGCCAACATTTTTTTGGAGTTGCACGTGTTGGCATGTGCCAGTTCTGACTGAACGAAGACAGAAAGCTGAACCCTCTAAGAACAAAAGTTGCTCAGAATCACGTGTTCTACAACATATATGAAAATGAACTCAATACACGTGCCTCTCATTTTCTAGCACGTGTTACCAATTTTGACCCGAGCTATACAAAAAAGCATAAGTTATTTTTCGAAACGGTAAAAATAAACTAGCCTTTATTTGACGAGATTGAGCTTATAAAAAACATATTTCTACCCTAGGTCTATTATTTCTATTTTTGCACGTGCACAGGTACGGGTTTCAGATTTTTTAAAAACTTGACGTCACTTTATGAAGTTTGCCGAGACCTTTCCAATGATTTCAAACTTGAAAAAATCGAACCGGAAATGGCCTCTCGGCACAGGTTCAAGCCCTTTTTGACCCTCCGGCTGACAGTATGTGAGTTGGGGTTATGGCTCTACTGGCTCAACAATTTATAGTTTATAGACAAAAGTTGCTAAAAATTAAATTCTCTATAACATTTATGAGATAAACTCAATGCACGTGGCTCTCAAAATGGCGCACGTGCCGGGGTGACAACCTCAGTTCTAAGCCACGGGAATGACCTTGATCGAGTGCATTCGGATCAATGAGGTAGAGCAAGCATAAGATCTATTCAATACCTGTCAAACGACACCAAGATCATCAAATTTCGAAAAGAAATGGCCTCTGGGCAGGGGTTTGAACATGGCTCCTATAATTGACCAAATATGTTGAGTTGGGTTGAATTGTACAGGTATACACGGGACGTGTTTCTGACTAAACAAAGACAGATAGCTTATCACTTTAAGAACAAATGTTGCACGGAATGAAATTATCTACAATATATTTGAACATGAAACAAATGCATGAGCTTCTCATTTTCCGGCACGTGCTACAACATGACCTAAGTTCGAGGCCTGCTGGCAACCCATAGCGGTCATCAAAAATGGTACCAACCTCAATAGCTACTCAATACCTGCCAAACCCTTTATTCTGGTTAAAAACATCTCAAGAATGAGCTCAGTACAGACGTTTGAACATGACACCCCCATTCCCGCCATACACGTGTCGGCAAGGGCGCGTTTCTGGCGGAACGGTGGTAGATAGCTTATTTGTTTAAGAACAAAAGTTGCTAGAATCGTTAAATCTACAACATATTATAAACCCATTCCATGAGTGATTTAATTTTTCCGCCCCCTTACAGAGTCCAATCAGAACTTAGACCCGCTTGCGCCGCCAAGAAACTGAACCATTTGGCATACCTATACAATGATACCAAGTTAAACAAAATCGGTCAAGGAATGAACTCTTGGCAGTGATTTCAACATGGCAAGTCTTAGCATGGCTTTTTTTGAAAAAGTCAAAATTCATCATTTTCAAAA
This sequence comes from Panopea generosa, assembly GCA_029582155.1. Lineage (NCBI taxonomy): Eukaryota > Metazoa > Mollusca > Bivalvia > Adapedonta > Hiatellidae > Panopea > Panopea generosa. The sequence goes on from CM055896.1 coordinate 45,260,805, forward strand.
AGTTCCACAGGCCTTAATAATTGGTCTACAGCTCTGATTTTTGTACCATTCTTTATCGGAACATGTATATTTTCTTGTTTTTACCACACATATCTTTTCAAAAACTCATTTACGACCTGTGTGGCACGGGCAAAGACTGTACCCAAGCGCAGAAATCAATTTTAGTTTTACTCTGCTGTAGCGCACGTGCTTCGAACATGCACGTGTAGTTGTTGGTAGTCGTTCAATTCATACAAGGAACATCTACGTACAATCTGATATCCAGATTGTTAGGTTCCAATAAGTATTTTTGAAAAAATCGCAAACCGGCAAATATGACTTTTTCAAAAGGTTTCACTTTGTTCCAGGCATCCCCAGTACCTTATTCCTAGCACTCGAGAGTTGATTTTTACATCATTCTTTAGAGAAACCCAATGCAAACAGCCCCCACAAATCAAACATATCATAAACTACGGTTATTGGCATGTCCGGCATGCTCAAACATGCATCAGAAATAGTAATTTTGACGATTTTTTTTGAAGTCCGAATGTTTTTTCGCCGGGCACGGTTTGACTGGCTCGACAGAGGTCAGTAACTCGACATTGAACTTTAACTCTGTTTTTCTGCATATGGTAAAAAATGAAGCGGTTGGTGTATGAAAAATAATTCTAAACCATATACCAAGTGATGCAGGATCATTTTAAATTAAGAAAAAAACAGGGGTTTTGGCCACTTTCGGATAATGTTCAGAATAATAGCACTACAATTTATAAATTTTAGACGCTCAATCCCGCCACCAGAAGCACGTGCCGGCACGTGCACTATCGTTAACAATTAACCCTATAGGGGATTCGATAGTGTGGAAACGACCGGTTTGACGTCCCCTTTCCAATGATACTACTTAAAGAGGAATATACCTTCTAAATTATTTTAGAAATCAGTGGTATAATTAGTATATTATGGAACTAGAAGTAATTTCCAATGTGAATATGTATTTTTTTCTGCGGTAATAATAACATATATTTATATGTGACGTCATAAACATGGCCATGTTCAGCCTGTTTATCGTCTCAATTTATAACAGCAAAAGCGCGTATTTTTCTACCTCAGTTGGGTTATACCAAATGTACAGCATCAAAACATATATCCCCATGTACACATTTGACGGATGTATAAATTTACAAATGCAAAATTTACGACGAATGCCAAATTCTAAAAATACTATCGAAAAACGGGAATTATTTTTTTCTCGATTTTTTAAAAAAAAAAACTGATACAAATCAAAATTATCAAAAAACAAATCGAGCGATTTTTGCATAATTTTTATTTGATTTTATATTACATATTGTACAATTATTGTGAGATCGTTAGAAAAAATGACGAACTAGATTTTTTATAATATTCAATTGTTTAACTCTACCCTACGTCAAAATAAAACGTTTTAAAGTAAACATCAACGTCGGTATAGCGTATAAGCATACGGGTTGTGATAATTAAACAAGTTAAATTAATGGTCTTAACAATATACTGATGTTTTGTGCACACTAGTTATATATACTCTTGCTGTTTAGTGGCAACTAATTGTATATAGCATTTATAATAGCGTGTCTGTTGGTACACGTACACAACCGTAATTTTTATTTCACTGATTCCAAAACAATATTCTCATTTCTGACTACCTCCGACTGCTAGTGAAATGTGGATATCATGGTTGTCAATTATTATAACAAGTCTGACTTTTCTGAAGGGCGGAGCAAACTGTTACACATTCATAAAATGAGCTTGAATCAAAACCCACTTTGATTAGCAGTGAAAAGCCACGATCCAGGTATATCGTCATTGAACGTACAGTGGAGCACCCTTCCACCCAGCCCCTTTAAATAATATTACTATTGTTTGTGAAAATGTTTCATTTGCAGAAACACGTAAGTGGGCAGTCACGTGATCAGCGGTTACTACTTCCGATTAAATACACTTCCAAGCAGTTTTGGTAAAGTTACCCTTTCGCAGATGTATTCCTTTCCCAAACAGGGTTTGCTTGCTTTGAACATTACTAGAACTTCGAGAGTGAAAAAAAAAACAATCATACTTGGTATACACTATTTTTTACGGGCTAACCAGAAACGGATATATTAGTTTGGCTGTTATAATTTTCAGAAATTACTTTAAGTGAAAATGTGTTAAAATAGTGATGTAGAATAAATCGGTAATAAATTGACAAATCCAAAGCTATTACGAAAGCAACACACCTTCTTATGGGGTTAGAATAGAAGAACCTATCCAGAATTTCATATCGAGGGTAGGCGTTATGTTAGTGAGGCTCCGGGAACTTATCAAAACAAGACCGCGAAACGGTGAAGTCCAACGAGTATTTGAGTATATTTTTTTAATTATAGAACTGACAATTTTGTAGTAGCCTTACAATATTTTGTTGTTCAACGTCATACATTACACGTGACATGTTTCCAGGTTTATTGATTTATTGGTGGAGAAAGACCTCAACGAATCTGTCGGATTGAGCAAAAAGTCCTCCCACAAATAATTGGAAATCTTTTTCACATAATGCTTTTCGACCGAACTAGGTGGCTCGTGGCTCGAATCGATGACAACAGTTGTTTTTGGAGTTAAGAGTCAAGTGGCCATAAGACGACAGTGCATTGTACCTTCTCACTAAAACAAGTATGACTGGCCGCTAAAGGGAAAGGATCCATACCTGGATACGCCTTTGGAATAGCTCAGATATACACGATATACTTCCTCGTATATAGAAATTACATTTAGTGCTAGTAAACTAAAACAAAGTTATATGTAGAAAATATTCAAATACAGAAACTTAGGCAATACTGAAAATGACATTTACATTGAAAGATAGGAAGAAAGAGAAACAGATACAAAATATATTTGAAGACAGAGGGAGACACACAAACACACATGCCATATATACATTGACAGTCAAAACATATCAAAATTGAGATAAGGTATTGATGGAAACAAAGAAAAGAAATTATCGCTAGGAATACGAATTTAAACAACAAATAATAACTGCCAAAAGGAAAACAAATGACTGTCAGAATAGCCTTGTTTTTTAAATACCGATTGAAATTTTATCATTTTTTATTTAGTTGAATTTACACTAACGTATATATAATTTCAATGTTTAAGTACATTATTGCTACATTACGTTTATTGAAACACAAACATCTAAATTTATATATTTATATCAAGATTATTAAATAATAGCCTACCTTATAACGAACAGGACTTCATTTACATATACTCCAACGTTCTTCTCTCCAAACAGACTAACGTTTATGTGCGGATATTCTTTCTTTAAATATAATCAGATTACAATAGGTGGGCGGTGACATGAGAATACATCCAGTTACAAACACGCAATGTTTATTTGACATTTGTTAAAAATAAATTAGATTCTACTTGCCATTTGAAAATTTGGTGATGTACTCAGGTAACCGATGTTGTTTATAGATACGCTCTTTTTTTCATTTACACTCATACACGAGCTATTAAAACATGTGTTGTTTTTTCAAAAAAATATAATAACAGTATTAATTAACTATTATTTTGAAAATACTTTGTACTAAAATGAAACGGACAGTTTTCATAAAGAGTATTTATTACATTCATATTTTATATAAGTAGTTGTTACATGTGTTGGACTAACAGCAAATGTAGCAATTGTAGTAGTAGTTGTAACATTTGTTGCACTTACAGCAAATGTTGCAATCGTAGTAGTAGTTGTAACATTTATTGCACTAACAGCAAATGTAGCAATCGTAGTAGTAGCTGTAACATGTATTGCACTAACAGCAAATGTAGCAATCGTAGTAGTAGCTGTAGCATGTGTTACACTAACAGCAAATTAAGCAATCGTAATAGTTGATTTAACATGTGTTGCACTAACAGCAAATTCAGCAATCGTAGTAGTAGTTGTAACATGTGTTGCACTAACAGCAAATCAAGCAATTGTAGTAGTTGATTTAACATGTGTTGCACTAACAGCAAATTCAGCAATCGTAGTAGTAGTTGTAACACGTGTTGCACTAGCATCAAGTGTAGAAATCATAGTAGTAGTTGTAACATGTGTTGCACTAACAACACATATAGCTATCGTAGAAGTAGTAACTATTGTAACATGCGTAGCACTAACAGCAACTGTAGCTATCGTAGCAAATGTAGTAGTAGCTGTAAAAAGTGCTGCACTAACAGCAATTGTTGCAATTGTAGTAGTAGTTGTAACATGTGCTGCACTAACAGCAAGTGTAGCAATCTTAGTAGTAGCTGTAGCATGTGTTGCACTAACAGCAAATGTAGCAATTGTAGTAGTTTTTGTAACATTTGTTGCACTAACAGCAAGTATAGCAATTGTTGTTGTAGCCTTAACATGTGTTGCACTTACAGCAAGTGTATACATTGTAGTAGTAGTTGTAACTTGTCCTGCACTAACAGCAAGTGTAGCTATTGTAGTAGTAGTTGTAACATGTGTTGCACTTTTTCAGCAAATGTAGCAATCGTAGTAGAAGTTGTAACATGTGTACCACTACCAACACACGTAGAATCGTGATATTAGCTGTAAAATGTGTTGCACGAACAGCAGGTGTAGCAATCGTAGTAGTAGGTGTAACATGTGTTGCACTTACAGCATGTGTAGCAATCGTAGTGATAGTTGTAGCATTCGTTGCAATAACCGCACATGTAGCAATCGTAGCAGACCTACTGCAAGTGTAGCAATCGTAATAGTAGTTGTAACATGTGTTGCACTACCAGCAAATGTAGCAATCGTAGTAGTAGTTGTAACATGTGTTGCACTAACAGTAAGTGTAGCAATCGAAGTAGTAGCTGTAGCATGTGTTGCACTAACAGCAAGTGTAGCAATCGTAGTTGTGGTTGTAACATGTGTTGCACTAACAGCAAATGTAGCAACCATAGTAGTATTTGTAGCATGTGTTGCACTAACAGCAAGTGTAGTAATGGTAGTAGTAGCTGTAGCATGTGTTGCACTAACAGCAATTGCAGCAATCGTAGTACTTAGTAGCTGTAGCATGTGTTGCACTAAAAGCAAGTGTAGCAATCGTAGTAGTAGTTGTAACATGTGTTGCACTAACAGCAAGTGTAGCAATCGTAGTAGTAGTCGTAACATTGTTGCATTTATAGCAAATGTAGCTATCGTTATAGTATTTGTAACATTTTAAGACCACTTATTGAAAGCTATAATTCTTTAGACTTCTGTTGTTCAATTTATGGATTTATTCGTTTGATCGATTGATTGAATAGTAAGCGTTATGTTATGCCATCTAGGGCTAACAGACGATCAGTAAATCTAACCACTGTTTCCTGGGGATTCTGGTATGTTAACCAGTACTCGAGCATATCCCGTCTACGGAATTAACTGATAAATTTCCCACTTGAATCAGCGGTGACAGACAAATGATAACGATACACAATGTCGTATATGATTCACGGAGGCTGTGGTCGGGCGATGATTCGAAGTCACGACACCTGGATTGATAGTCAAACGCGCTACCAACAGAGCTAACAGGGCCCTGCAAAATCTGATCTCATTAATTATGTAGCCAAACATGCTATTAAAAAAGTATTCAGAAGCTAAATATGGATTTATTAAACTAGCAGATAGTTGCTTACAGTTTATATTTGCTTCAATACTTTGGGTCATGAATTTGCATCAATGGCTATCAGACGCTCAGTTTCTTGTTTCTTTCCTGAATTCTGGAAGGTTAACCATTACTCGAGCACACCCTATATCGGCAAGTAAATGATTCTCTTTCCACTTGATCAGCGATGGGTGACGAATGACAATGAGGCACAATATCGTTTATCAATAATCATGGACATTGTGGTCGAGCTGGGGATCTAAACTCAAGAACCCTGGATTGATAGTCAGACGTGATGCAGACAGCGCTAACCAGGGTCAGTTTTCTTTCTCTCTTCTTCAGTTTAAAAGTAAATTATTTCAGTAAAGCTGGTAAAAGCATAAATATAGAACACTTCATAAAATAGACACGTATAGAATGTTGGAATAGCTTTAAGATTGTTTACATACAAATTCATCCATTTTATCTTGATTTCAATCTCAGAAGTTTTGGATTACAATGTTCGTGTATTGCGCAGTTTTAGTGTATTGCGTGTATAATTAAGTCAAATGTAAAGTACAAAATGAGACGTCAGTTAATTCCTTAATCATATACTAAATAAAACTCCAAACAACAATAATGAGAGAGAGAGAGAGAGAGAGAGAGAGAGAGAGAGAGAGAGAGAGAGAGAGAATATGGCTTATAAATTTATATCTGATTATATGATATATATCTTTGTGTTCCGGTTCGATGATTTTTCACGGAGTTTGGCCCTTTGATTCTGTCTGTGACCAAGTTCTTGTCCGCGCTTTCTCTACAACCCCATGTTTGATGCTACGATGCATCACTACCAAATGGAGATGCGCATGTTATCTTTGTGTTCCGGTTTGATGATTTTTCATGGAGTTATGGCCCTTTAATTGAGTCTATTACCAAATTCTTGTCCGTGCTTTTTCTCAACAACCTCAGGTTGGAATTTTATGAAACATGCTAGTATGCATCACTACCAAGTACAGATGCACATATTGCCTTTGTGTTCCGGTTCGATGATTTTTCACGGAGTTATTGCCCTTTGATTCTGTCTGTGACCAAATTCTTATCCGCTTTATTTTTCTACAACCCCAAGTTGGAATTTTATGAAACTTGTTAGGATGCATCACTACCAAGTGGAGATGCGCATTATGTCTTTGTGTTCCGGTTCGATGATTTTTCACGGAGTTATGGCCCTTTCATTGAGTCTGTGACCAAATTATTGTCCACGCTATTTCTCTACAGCCTCAGGTTGGAATTTTATGAAACTTGCTATGTTTGTGTTCCGGTTCGATGTTTTTTTCACGGAGTTATGGCCCTTTCATTCTGTCTGTGACCAAATTCTTGTCCGGTCTATTTCTCTACAACCTCTGGTTTGAATTTTATAAAACTTGTTAGGATGTATCATTAACAAGTGCAGATGTGCTATTGTCTCCATGACCGTCTATTTCGCTACAACCTCTGGTTTTAATTTTGTAAAACTAACTCGGATATGCGCATATTGTCATATTGTTGCGGTTCAATGATTTGCAAATGAGTTCTGTCAAGTGCAGAGCCGTATAATCTGTATAATACCTAATTCAGAAAATACAGATTAGGCAAACACTTAGGTAGAGTGCCTCTTTATGCATCTGATAGCTTATAACCAGCTAAAGTTATAGCCTTCTGTGACTAACAGGCAGCTATGATTGGATAGGTAACAAACTGCAGTCCTTACTATAATGGTGTGTATAAAGGGGCATTTAATTCAGTTGTTAAAATCACATTTTTTTATAAAACACTTTTACACTTCTAATTTACATTCATTCTAACGACTGAAAAGTGATGTTTTGTGTCCTTTTCTTCAAAAGTCTATTATTTCCTGTGAAAATGGAGATGGTCATTCAGTACTGGATGGGTGTTCAATAACGAGTACACAGTATCAATTTTTGCTAATACAAAAAGTTATTCATTATCATTTTCCAGACAACGACTTCTTCATACAACTACACACATAAAGACTATGTATATACATGTATATACACCCAATCATTATATTCGTACTTGATCAGTACATTTGCTTTTAATATAAATATGTTAGCATACAAAAACTAAAGTGTTGCAGTGTTTGTTAAACTTGCACATGTATTAATATGCCATATGTAACAACTGAATCTTTATAATGAAATCAGTAAATAAATCCATCGTTGAATGTATATATATATGACCTATTTCAAAGTATGTTGTACAATGTATAATATCACGAAATAGAAAGAATGTATTGACTTCTCTTTAGAACTCTCACAGTTACTTCCCCCGTTCAATATCATTACCATATGATACAGAGTAAAACACTCACCTGGGGGAGCATCCATCGGTTCAACCGATATTTTCTTGTAATGAGTCTGTTTATGCCTGGTAATGAAACTGCAACAACCCACACTCCTCTAGCCCCGGCTTATAGTCTAGCAGAAGTATATAGACTATAAACTGAATCTTGCAGTAGGGTAGACACAAGATATCACAAGGTTTTATACCATTTTCCTGTTAGTGTATTGAATGAGAATCCGCTGTTGGGGAACTTTTTTATGAGTCATTATATAATGTTATTATCCTGGTGATACTTGTTTTCATGCACATATTATTTCCATACATGTGTGAAAATAAGTATCGCCAGGATAATAACTCTATATAATGACTGATAAAAAAAAATCCCCAACAGCGGATTCACATTTATGAATACTTAATAGAAATAATCAGCCATGTCCAGTTTCTGCCAATCAAATTATGAAACATATTGATAAAAGTTTATTAAGTTTTTGTTGTATTTTAATTCCCCTCTTTCATAATAATTGATTTTAATCCGATTGCAATTTGAGTAAATTGTTCATCTAATAATTTTTATCCTTTGTAGTAGATGCTTGCTGAAAATTATTGATTGGCTGACAGTTTGTACATATGGGAATTAAAGGGAAGCGGCAAATGGATTTGAACTCTGCCATGAGTGGCCGATAATATCCAAGTCACTACAACCCGCTTGTCAAGTCAAGTGCGAAAGGCAGATATTGTCTATATATTCTGACACCAAAAACACCAGGACCAAATCTGAACTTAAAATTAAACCCAGTGTACAATAAAGATGTTTTCTTGGCTTGAGTCCTTAAAGGTATTGTTCACACATAAGGATGGCCAACCTCTGTACCGACAGCTCAGCTATATAACGCACCAAACAAATAGCTTTCCACAATATATTTTGCAGGGGTATAGTTCATTCCAAGTCCAAAAAAAAAATGGAACTAATCTGGTCGTCTCTCTACATGCTGACAAAGTGTTTTTCAGATATAAATGTACAAAGGCTAGAGTACTGTATACATCATAGTTATATACAAAGAGCTGTTGTTTATATCGAAAATAATCTTTAATTTGTTTTAGCATTGACTGATGTGTGCACCTAATATCATATTGATTAACCCCCAACCATTTTAATTTGCATATAAATACAATTCTTTGCTTAATTTGAAACATTAATTTAGCAAATTTGCATCGTACTCGTCCGACCATACCCGTTGTGTAAAGTTTGATGAAAACGTTGAGCAAAAATATAAATATTATCTAAGTAATAGAGATTTATTAATAGAGATTAAAATTATTCAATATTAATATAATTTGATATCATTAGTCATAAAAAATTATAAGTTTTCATAAAATTCTGTAAATTTAAGGACAAACGTGAAATTTGTCAAATTTTGCGGCCATTTTGGCGGCCATCTTGGATTTCTCTGGCATTTTGAAAGTCTCGCGGTGAGTCTCTGTCTTAAATATAATAAGTTGACCTTGTTCTATCTTTGTGCTAAGTTTGGTGCTTTTCTAAAAAAAGCACAATTCTCTCACTATACTTCACCATATTGTCAAGTATATCTTGTTTGCTTTTATGTTTTCTTTTGATAATAAAGTATCTTAACCATACAAAAGCCATGTATGGTGTTAACAAAACAATTTAATATTTAAGGGAAAATTTAATAGATCGCTATGTAGAACTTATCTTGAATTTAGGACATAGTCACTGTTTGGATATTTTACTAGTCAAATCGGAAAACCATCAGGACTGTGTGAAATTCAATTTAATTTTGAACTATTTTATGGAAAATATTATTATTTAAGGTTATTCACAAAGAGAGTATGATATGGACACCGCTTTTAAAGTGTGATTTTAGTGAATCGTATATCATTTAACTTAGATAAAATTCTGTGAATTTGATTATTATCTTGATTATCTTTGAAACTATTTTTATCATAAACTTTAGAAACAATTAAAACAAGTGTCGTCTTATTTGCTGTCTGTGACCTTCAATATAATAGATTTATTTAGTGTCTTCAACTTTATCTAAGTATACAACCACAACCATTCATTACCTTGAATGTTATCACAGTGTAATACATGTTAAATTAAGGGTATACCTATACATATCTCGTACAATGAGATGTTAATCAGAGTTGTGTGCAAGTTTTTATGGATTTTCAGTACAAAAGAGGTACCCGATTTGAATCCCTAAGAGGCTTTATCCTAAACACTTACTAGAACGTAACCTGCAGAAAATGGTGTTTTAGATATTACAATTGTACTCCCCGCAACAGATATACCGGCGTAGCTATACGTAGACACTGCAGGCCAGAACATGCATTTATTCCAGAAAGTAATCCGTAAGTAATTGATAGATGTTTTACATAGATAAAATACACACAAAAACTCTGATTTTTAAAAACAATATGACGGAGTACTGTAATGGCCAACATTAAACTAATTTGACAACCTAATGAAAAGAACCTAAAAAAATAACTTCAAAATATTTAGCTCAAGCATTTAAACTTAGAAATGAAGTGGTTAATTTATAAGTTATAATAAATAAAACGTCTGAAAACAGTTATCAACAATGCATGTTAAATTACGCTTATATATTATTTCATTAAATGTAAATATTTCTTAGGTAAGACAAATTAGCTTTTTGGTAAAGAAGTAAAATTTTGTGCATTTGCTTCATGTTCTTGATATTTCGCACATGGTGCAAACAAATAAACTTGGGTTTCATACATGACAATTATTTGAACAACGGAAATCAATTTACGTTTAGTAAAATCATCTCTTTTAACATTTAAAAAACAATAAATAAAAGACGTGCCGCCTTTTGTTGACTGAAGGTAGACCGACCACATTATGCAAAAAAATTAACCTGCCTTTTTTCATACATTACAATTATTGAAACAATGGAAATGTAACGAGTACTTATAGAGCACCATCCGCATGTGAATCTTAACAGATCTTCAATATCAAGTTTATAAACCTCTTTAATTTATTTTTTTTACATTTAGAGGGCTTTTCCCCAAGCACCTGACTTTAAAGTCCAAAAGAAGTGACAAGTCTTTCAGATAGTGGTGTTTAAATTGGTATAAAAATGGAGATGGAATGTCCGATTACGTATGTTAAATTGAATTGAATAAAGTGTTTAAACCAAGTGTCTGATTCTACAGACCGTAACATTGTCCGTATGAGTATTAAATTCGAACATGGCCAAACACGACGCACTACGTTGGGTTCGGTTTCGAATCTTTACCGTTTCCTCCACATTGTGGTTGCCCTTGTTGTTATTGTTGTGGCTGTTATTCGGCGTTTGTCTACACAAAGTTTGCAAAAGAGATGTACACACCCTGCAAACATTTGCGCAGTTATGTTTAGTTGTGTACCATAGCAACCGTACACATTTACATTTACATACCCAAATCACGTGACTGTCTGCTGAACTTTGAACTGAATGTCTACAGAACTTTCAACAGAGAGCTAAGATGTCACTTCACGATATATAAAATACCCGATACTATATATATTGTTAACGCTAGTTATAACGAGATATTTTAGAATAACTAGGCCTCAAATTGTCAAATGTCGTGCATGTTTCGATTACTCCGATGAAAAGAGCCACTGTTAACATGACAAACTTGAATGTGTACCTGACAGCCAATTTTCTTCACGGCGGAATACCTCAGTTGCATGTATTACGCTGTTTTTATTTATGTAGTACCAGGACAAACTCCAAGTTAGAGGTCCTACAGCAGGTGTCTTAAACAATGGGCCCGTGGTTTTGGTGTTCCAAATTCCTTTATTTAGTTATGACAAGACACTCTGCTCTTTTGATCAATACAAGTGAATTTGGTATCTGTAATATAATGTCCCACCGTAATATCCATAGCCACCACCCCGACACTGTCAAATTCCCATTGTGTTCATCTGTTCCTTCACTTATTGTTTATACTACTCTTTATGTCAGCCCTCACATAAAAGAAAAACAATAACACTACAACATGATGTTACTTTTTAGGCATTATAATGCGTGGCTTAAGTAGCTTAATACAAATATAATGTCAATTTTGTCCATTGACCTTTTGAGCGGGGATATGAATTTACTAATATTTTTGTGACAGCTTATAACATACCCCGGTACATAAACATGTCCGGTATTGGAGCGAACTGTTCTAACCCTACTTTATACAATTTCATTAAAATCTAAACTTGTCTAAATCCAAATAAGTACGTATTTGCACCTGTATTCAATATGGTACAGTGCTTTAAAGCCCTAATGTTTTGATTGTGTGAATATGAATGTGGTACAATGAATATTGATCAGACATGTACAATGGGTTTCGTTAATACGTATATTCAATTTACAGAACAGCATATGGAGATGGTGAGCGAACACACTTGTATTATCTCTCGACATATTGACAGAAAAACGAAATTAAAATACGCTTGGCAATTATGTCTCAGATTACCACAAATATATAAAATAAATTGCACTTCAACCATTTACAAAATATCTTTCAAAAATAAAGAAGCATTTAAAGGGTTGCATACATACGTGCCATTTACAAACCAATCTAACTGAAGATGACACATGCAATAGATATTATCAAGATACAGTGGGGGCATTTTTTACATATACAATACAATTGTATTTAATGCATGCAAAATTCTTTATATCAGGAATGCTTGGCTATGTTAAAATGAACTATCGACACCTGGATTGATAGTCAGACGCACTGCCGACTGAGCTAATCTCATTCGATCCAAGACCCTCCATTTAAAGATCAAAAATATATGATTACTACAACTGATGCCACTTCAAATTATTTCAATACTGCTGAGTCAGGCCCGGTAAGCTCAGTCGGAAGCCCGTCTGATTATCAGTCCAGGAGTTGCGAGCTTGAATCCCCGCCAATCCGGCCATAGTCTCTCTGATGATTTATATACATCATTACGGTTCATTGTCATTTGCCCGTCAATATTGAGTAAAGTGGCACACTGTCAAAACTATGTTACACAATGAGCCATTCTCGAAGTCCTATCAGAGCTACTACGAAGACAGTTAGCGTTCCACCACCACAACGACCACCACCACTACTACTACTTCTACTACTACTGATACTACTTCTTCTACTACTACTGCTACTACTACTACTACTACTACTACTACTACTACTACTACTACTTCTTCTACTACTTCTGAAAGTACTTCTGCGGCTTCTGCTACTATTACTACTTCTACTACTACTTCTACTACTACAAATACTTTTCTTTACTTCAGAAATGGACTAAAATGAGAAAATTATCCCCCTAAGATAGTAAAACATACCACAAAATTATGTTTATTGGTCCAGGAAGAGTTATTTCTAATATTTGAAAAAAACGCCAAATGTGACATTCGAAATTTAAATAAGCACCTGCAGTCACTCTTATCTATGTTTATGTCAATGCTACTGCTACAAAGACTAATACTATATATTTATCTATCTTCCTTAAAGTCAAATTTCTTCTGGGCACCAAGATTTTACGCGTGATTGAACAGAATAAACTTATAAAAGACGAGATAGACAGAGATGTATACCGAAACCGTCGATAAGCTATGAATGGCGAAACGTTTACCCATAACTCTTTGCACGGACCGTTTGCCTATATATCTATATTTTGTCCGCTACTTTCAAATTACTTTTTTCTTGTCGACACCCATTTAACGAGACAGTAACCAGAGCACCCGGATACAAATGCCTGCGTTTTGTAAATTATGCATAAACACTTAAGGTAAAATGCAAATAATTGCGAATCGGATTATATACTTTGTTAACTTAAGGATTATTCGATATTCGAATAATCGGTATGTTACTGTGAAAAACATAATTTATCACTGTAATAATTAACGTCCTTTTCACGGCATCGACTGAACTAACCGGTCACGGCATGGGACTTTAAGTTATTGCGTTATAAATTGTTTACTTTCTTACATATTTGTGTTTTTGTTGACAACTTAATTTTAGTATCGTTTGTCTGATAGTTTATCAGTGCATCTTGTTTTTTTTTTATTTATTACATTTTATGTATTTTATGTGTTTTTTTTTATGATAATCAACTGTATGGATAACAATTCTGTGCGAACATTCCATTTTTATAGCAACACTAAACTTTAATTTGCTGAATCTTTTTCATCTGTATTTGCTTCTTCTTCTGCTTATTTTATTATTCGCTTTTAAGCGTTAATTATTTAAGCGTATACATCGCGTTAATCTTTTGCTAAGCAACATCCAAAGTATATTATTTTGCGATATATCTCTACCCACCCGTAATTTACACACATTTATAATGTTTGAATTTTACATGTTTAAAAACTAATAGCAATTGTTATTGATTATAATATACTAAGTTATAATATTTCAAACACTTCAATAACTATAGTAAAATAGGAGAAAAGTCGGACCGCCTTTCAAATGAATGTATCATTTGATCAAGTTTAATTTTTTTATGCATCGTTAGATAAAAAATGCACCTCTATTGCAACATAGTCATTATTGACACAACAGATGTTTTTCCCACAGAAACGCATTTGTTGAACATATTTACGATAGCCCTTCATATCTAAATCGTGATTTTGGATTTTAAAATGGTGTTTTTAAACATAATTTAATTAAATATTTTAAAATTGTATGTGTCTGCGTTGATTATCGATTGTTTAACAGACTTAATACAAAATATATCTATAATGCATCAATCGGAAAGATCTCCATTGCTCGGTAAAGTTAATAGAGTAGCAGAATGAAAATTGAAAAAAAATGAAGGTAGTTTTTATCAATTACTTTAAGTCGTGGTCACATCTTACGTAGTTGACCATAGTGGGGAATGACCGTAGTGGACCGTAGTTGAACGTATTAAACGTGGTTGAACGTAGTTACACGTAGTTAACCGTAGTTCAACGTATTAATAAACGAAGTTCGAACTTATGATTTACCCGTAGTTAGCACATAATTTTTCAACATGTTCAAAACTTGTTTACGGTCATCTACGATGCCAAGACCCTACTGTGACCGTAGTTTGGACGTAGTTGACCTTAGTTAACCGTTATTGACCCTACTTCACCGTAGTGTTTACCGTAGTTGACCGTAGCAAAAACCGTAAGGGTCAACTAAAAAGAAATCCGTCGCTTACATTTCTGGGATTACACACATCTTGTTGTTTGAGGATTCAACTATTCTTTGACCGTAGTAACACTACGGTGGACTACGTTTGAAGTGAACTACGGTCAACTACGTGCATGACCGTAAATGTGACATGGCTTTAGCACAGTTACATGCATGAACGTACAGAAAGGCTTTAGAAACGTTGTTTTTTTACAAACAATTACAACGTGGACGTTTAAGAGGATCATTTTTAATTACACCAACTTTAAAATTCTCAATTTTTTAACCGAATTTACGTTTAAACTAACAAATGATGAACCGGACTCTCCTCGCTGCACATTTTTGCCTACATAGTATTCAGCGGAATAGTAATTTATAAAAGAATAATTTTTCCAGTAGAACAGCAGAATAGCAGAATGAACAATTATCATTCATGCGAGCAGAAAGCAGGGTAGCAGAATGAAAATTGGAAAACATGTTTTTTGATCATTTCTAATAGTACAGCTATATGCATGAACGTACAGGTATGCTTAAGAAACGGTTTTTTTACAAACAATCACAACCCGGAAATTAAAGGGGAACTTTTCTTTTCATTTCACCAAAAGAAAAAGAAAATTTCAACGAATTTACGTTAAAACTAACAATGATGATCCGGATTCCCGTCACTGCACCTTTTTGCTTATAGTGTTTTCAGCAGAACAATAATTTAGCAAAAGAATTTGTTTTTCATTTTTAGCAGAATAGAATCAATTTAAAATTTGAAAAAAAAAGTTGTTTTTTTATCATTTATTCCAGCATAGTTACGTGCATGAACTTATAGGATGGCTTAAGAAACGTTTTTTTTACAAACAATCACAACCCGAAAGTTAAAGATGAACTTTTTCTTCATTTCACCAAAATGAAAATTCTCAGTTTTTTATCGAATTTAAATTAAACAATGATGTTCCGGGTTCACCTCTCCACCATTTTAAACCTTTTTGATATAATGTCTTCAGCAGAATAGCAATTTATCAAAAACTTTTTTTTCCATTTTTACAACAGAACAACAGAATAGTAGAATGAAAAAAAAAGATGTTTTTTTTTTCATTTATTTTAATACAGTTACATGAATAACCAGGGGGGAATTCAAGAAATATTTTTTTGTACAAACAATCGTTACCGGATAGTTAAAGGGACCTTTCTCATTTGACCCAAAGGAAAATACTATTATTATTTCATAGAATCGACGTTTAAACCAACAATGCTTATCTGAGTTCTTCTCCATGTACTACACCTTTTTTGTTCATAATGTCTTTAGCTAAATGAGCACACGTACATAACGTGTTCCAGCTTAATGATTATGCGTCTTTTTTCATTATTCCAGAGTGCTCATTCCACGAGAGACTGAGAATAGTGAAATAAATGAATGTTGCCTTTTATGATTCATTTTAGTCAAGTTACATGTATGAACATACAGGAAGACGAAAGGAATGTATTGTTTACAAACAATCTTAACCCGGAAGTTAAAGGCGAACTTTTCTCACTTTACCGAAATGAAAATTCTCAACTTTTTACCTAATTCATGTTCAAATTAACAGATAACGATCCGGATTCGCCTCTCTGCACCAGTTTATACCTTTTGTTGACAGTATCTTAAGCATAACAGGAATATAGGAAAAAGAGCAGAGCAGCAGAATAACAGAATGAAAATTGGAAAAAAATGAAGGTTGTTTTATTTTAGTGTAGTTATACGCAAGAACATACTGAAAGTCTTAAGAAATATTTTTTACAAACAATGACTACTTAGAAATTAAAGGGGAACTTTTTATCATTTCACCAAAACGAAAACTTTCATTTTTGTAACGAATTTACATTCAAATTAACAATGCTTATTCGGGTTCACCTCCATGTACCATTTTACACTTTTTTTTGTTCATAATATATTCAGATAAAGTTACAAATGCACAATCTGTTCAACACATATTTTTTATATGGCATACTAGCATCAACTTTTTCATGTTAAGGGAAACCTCAGAATCATTGATTGATTGATTGATTGATTGAATGTATAGCGTCATGTTCTGCCATCCAGAGTAAACAGACGATCAGTTAATCTAAACCACTCTTTTCTTGGATCCTAAAATGCTAACCAGTACTCGAGCACACCCATCTCCGAAAGTAACTGATAACAATCCTAATTGTATCAATGGTGAGAGACAAATGATAAAATGAGGCACAAGGTCGTAGTATATCGCCAAGGAGATTATGGCTAAGCGGGGATTCGAACTCGCAACCCCTGGATTGATAGTCAGACACGCTGACATTTTACTGTTTTTGTTCTTTGTGAAAGTTAAATGTGCTTATCGATTAGCCCAGTCTCTTTTGGATTCATATTTTTGAGTTCTAAAATAGTTTCAATCGAATCCATAATGTTATCAAAGATTTGGAAAAATTGGATAGCATACATAACACATATCGTAAAACTTTATATTTACGTAATATATTCGATTAATTCGATGACTTTTGTTATGTATGTACATGCAGTTATGCTATTTGTGTAATATTATGTATTGCTATAAACAGTTAATAAGTTTATACAGAGACCAGTGCAGCTCACATTGATAAAGGAATTGTATTATCATAATACACATATTACCTTATTTAGTAACAAAAATGAACATGTTTTAAGCAGGTTATTGGCTTCACGCACAGGTCATAATCGACCCGGTTTTTTTGGCGTAAAATTTCACAAGAGGGCAAACGTCGGACGGCGTTTCCGTTTCGTTTGGTTTGTTCGGTTTCATAAGTTATCTAAAGAGCTTGACGTGATTTATATATATATATATTTAAGATACTAAGATCGAGAATCGGCATATGTGAAAAGAAATCAATGATTGAAGACCCCGCGTATCTCGATTTTGTTGTTCGAATTCCCGAGTTTCTTACAATTCTCGAGTTTGAACTAAATTTTATTTCATTTCTTTGAACTATTTAGCCATAGTATACGACCGTCAGTTGGAATTACTCCCCTTGAGTAGTGCAACCGAACATGTGTATAACAGACACGAGAGAGCCGGGCCAGGAGATGATAATCGGCTAGGAATTCATAATTGCCCTCGGGCTAATGCCCTGTGGTGAAATCAGTTCATCCCATACGGTAATCAATTAATTCACCAGAAAACCGGTCCGTTTATGTGCAAAACTCGCAAGAACAGATTAACAGCTCAGACTAAAAGGACGCACATAGTCTGGTGAAATTTCTCTTATATGTGGCTAGAAATCGATGTAAGAGGTACGGCGTGTTTATGAACGGCAACCGAGTTAACCGCTATAACCTACATTAGAAACAATCGGTTGCCCAAAAATATTTTACCTTTTGACTGAGTTATAAGGTCAAAGGCCACCACAAGCAAAAGTGTTAACTGGACGAGATAATAACAAAAGCATTCATATTTAAGACATCTGTTTATTGTTTTGACCATCGCTACTGGTTTATCTTAAATTACCAATGACAAGAGTATAAAATAATAACAAGAATTATTCAATGAGGGCATTAGGTCAAAGGTCAACAACTGAAATATTGAAGAATTTGCTCAAAATATGACATACTATTAAATTGTTTTACAAGGCAACTCATAAGGGTTTTTGAAACACGTGTCTAATGTCACTATACAAACTTAAGCACAACATTTTCTTATGTTTTGATGCAAATACCAGGTATATATTTAGTTCCACAGACTTAAAAGCTCACAGAATAGTATCATGCGCAAAATATTAAGCTAGAACTGATATAATATATATATATGTATAAGATGTTTGTTATATATTTTACCAATAGAACTGATTCATTTTAAATATATCTTTGACTGTGTATGACATGATGTGTATCATCCATTAAGGTCATTGAGTCAGATATTGAAGAGGGAATTGTTCAAAATATGTCGTATTCTCTTATTAGAATTTTAGCTTTATTATAGAATATTTATCAAAATAAGGTAAAATGTTTGCTTCATGTCATCATACACACAAAGATCTTCTGTATATTTTCTTATATATTAATATGTACATTTTGGAATGAACTTGGTCTTACATGCCTGTTTTCGGTATATTGTACAAAATGCAGCTGCATGTAATTTAATAGATGTGCTGTATGTATCAACTTTTAAGAGGTTATGCTTCTTCACATGTAGGGATATTAAGACAATAAATGTGACATAAGGTCTATCCAATGGCATTACAGCAGTGTATCACAATAACAGTTAAGCTTCACCAGTAAGGTCCTAGCACATTGAACGCGCTGGTCCTCGAAATACTTGTATAATAAGGTTGTAGCAATACGACATTGTGGAATAAAACACTACCTGATGTTTGGGAAATCTAACTTGACCTCTCATATTAAACATTGAATTTGATTTGTATTGAGATTGCAAAATATGATTATTAATCAATATATCATAAGCATATATTAAATTGCGAAATCAGGTTCCCAAATAAGACTTACATCCCCTACACCATTATCACAAAACCTTTCATTTCTAAAACCCTAACGAATAATATCAAATTGAAGATGGGTGTGTCAAATCAATTATTTAAACTGTCTCTGAGAAATGAGAAATGATGATAAACACAATGTGTTACTAACAACAGAAAATACAGCACTGAAGAAAAGAAAATTATATTAAAGTCACACCCGGACTTGGTAGCTCTAATATTATTGGTATTGAAAATAACACAAAAAATATATTGAATTAGGCATAAATATCCGTCAGGCTTAACGGCAAAAGTCACTTACAATAGTAAAACTGGTTACCTCTCTGCAGACTCTTGTATTGTATGTTCCATGCACTAAATTACATGATGCAGAATGCAGTAATATGAAATATAAAGCTGGGCCACTTTTTAGGATAGAATAATTAAACTGAAAAAATAAACTTTCACACTGAACATCTTCTTCACCAGTAAGCAGTTATATTGTTATCATTATTATAGCTGGAGCATTTCCAGACAAATGTATAAAAGGCTTTCTGTCATTTCTCAGCGCAGCAGTACCTATAAAAGACACTCTAATAAGGGTAATATATAAACGTTTAAATATATTTTAAGTTGAAAACTGTTGTACAATTGTACTGCAAGACTAAGAAAATAAATACAATGATTAAATTCCTATATATGTTAAATAATAACTCTTGTAAAATCAGTTTTGTTTGCCGAATCTGACGGTTTTAAATCTGAGCCAAAGTTTAGTTTGAACAGAAATGTAGCTGATATGATCTGATATCGAAATCATTTAAATGTATATAAGGATAGCTTAACTAATTATTGAAGTCCTATACAAACGCCAATAGGAATTGTTGGAATTATTATAGCAACTAATAGTGCATGTTTAAGAATATCGGCTGTTATCATTTTAATGTATGTATTAAAGCAAAGCATAGTGAATATCGAAGAAATATTGATTTACCACAGTTCTAACAACATGAACTGTTTTCTGTTCTTCTTGCTCAGATCTAAAATCTGGTACGGCTTATGACCTTCCTAAACACATGATGTCGGTCATATTCTTAAGTTAAGAGTAATAAACAGTCAAGTGATAGCTAAGAACTTGCCCAAGGCAATAGTAGACCAAAAGGTATTCAAAACCGTCGAAATCTTGTGGATATGTGTATTGTCGAAATAGTATCTTAAGCTTTTCCATCAAATATGGTCATTTTGCCCTCAAACTGGAAACAATTCATTGATCTTACTAAAATATGTTAAACACATTTAGTATAATATCTTGATGACTTAACTGGAACATGAATGCAGACATTTCACAACTGGTGGAGTTCCCTGTGATTTACCTTACAGCAAACCACGGAGAAACAGATACATTAGCGTATCTTAATTCCGTAATTTACATCCATTCAAGTCAACATGTGTTGTAACAGTGAATCAGTTATTGTAAGAAATCAACATAGCAATACATAAGAATCATACTGATCACTAAGGTCATATTATTTGGAACGACCCATAGGTCAACTGTATTTTCTGGCAGTAAATAACATATACAATGCATAGTTATTAAATTGTAATACAAATTAAGTGTACCTGATCTAATTCATGAAAAGGAGACTATCCAAAAGGCATGTCTTAATATTCTAACAATTCCATGTTAATGTACTTGAAAAGCCCACAACTTAACTTATTGTATATTATGTTGTTGCGATCTTGATGATAGCTCTCGAAATAACATATACCTGCGAATTGTTAAGATATATCAAAACATAATTCCAGTTATGAAGTTTAGTTGAAATACAAACTTATACGGTTTGTTTATGGACACATGGGTACAATTTAATCAGATTTATCGGCGTTGCAATGAGTCATGTAATAGACAAGGTTTGGTTATTTTAATTAAGATTAACTATTCTTCGCTACATCAAACTTAGTTTTACTGCAATAACTTCTTTAATCTTTTTTCAATCAAAACACAGATATACCAATATTATATTAATGTAAAGGTAAACAATTATAAATGTCTTAAACTTTTAGAAAATACGAATGGTTTGATATATCAAATCAACCAAAAAATGACAAAATCAATATTTAAGTCGGATTGGTAAACTTGAAACAAAATCCCTGTTCTAAAAAAAAACAGCACTTAAATATTGCTTGACGACCTACGTGTAGACATTCATGACTGACCAAATTGAAATCAAAATGAAATCACATGATTCATTTAATATGTCACAAAATAAATTGCAATTTTAAGCGGGAAATCTATCTCAGTTTGACATAGGCGCATAGCGCAAGTTAGGAAATCCCTTTTCCCTTAGGAAATCCCTTTTTGCATGTTTAAGGCATAGTGCCACCATTGCAAAAAGGAAGTGCTTCCGTGGGGTAGTCGCATAATGGCGGTTATAAATAATCCTCAAGTCTTCTTCTTTAAAAATGCATTTTCCTTATTTTAATGGTCATTTTTTATATTTGAATGTCATTATTGATGTATTTTGAACATTATGATAGCATTGTCATGTTTGAATTGTGAATTTAGAAAAAAAAATGATGCTTGGAAATTGGGGTATGAATTCATGATTTCGGAAGTCTACTTTCACTTTGTCACCAGTGTACACACTGAGCAGAAAAAAAATCTCTTATATGACACATGACCCCTACTTTTCTCATCATATTTTGATAGTGCAAAGGTTGACAAACAGTAAAATGTAGGTTTCACTTTTTTCATTTGGGACCCTCTATGAATGACAAGCCTTCAAACTTTTATTATTTACTATAGAATAAAGAACAAAAATCAAAGGTGGGGTTACACCTATTAGAGAGACTTGAGTGAAATGGGGGTGATTTTCTAAAATGTTAATTGTAGGTAAAATAACCTCTTTTTTACATTCTCATAGTATTAAATGACAAATTGGAGACATTTGCTTCATAAAAAACTACATTTTGGCAAGTGTATGCCTCAAATAAAGCATAAATGTGCATATTTAAATTGAAATTTCATGAAAAATCACAAAATTTTGAAGATTTTTTATTTTGGATGATTTAAATGTGCAATTTTTAGCATGTACATTGTATTGAATAATGTATTTTGGTAAGATAATGTCTTCAGTGTATCATGAGACTATTTTGGTGTAAATATTTTAATGGAATTAGGTAAAAAAAAAATTTTTTGGGTAAAATTAGTCAAACACATCAAAATTGCATGTCGGTCAGCATCTCGCGCCTGTATATAATGATCATGTAAAAAGTGGTATTTTGACCAAAGTTTCAGTATTTAATGCCTGCATCTTGGCAGTATTACTTCAAATTGGTAGTTCTAAGTAAAAATGAGGTAATTATGAAATTAAAAAAAAAGAGTTTCCTTATAGGCATAGTGCCACCATTGCAAAAAGGAAGTGCTTCCGTGGGGTAGTCGCATAATGGCGGTTATAAATAATCCTCAATTCTTCTTCTTTAAAAATGCATTTTCCTTATTTTAATGCTCATTTTTTTATTTGAATGTCATTATTGATGTATTTTGAACATTTTGATAGCATTGTCATGTTTGAATTGTGAATTTAGAAAAAAAAAAATGATGCTTGGAAATTGGGGTATGAATTCATGATTTCGGAAGTCTACTTTCACTTTGTCACCAGTGTACACACTGAGCAGAAAAAAAATCTCTTATATGACACATGACCCCTACTTTTCTCATCATATTTTGATAGTGCAGAGGTTGACAAACAGTAAAATGTAGGTTTCACTTTTTTTCATTTGGGACCCTCTATGAATGACAAGCCTTCAAACTTTTATTATTTACTATAGAATAAAGAACAAAAATCAAAGGTGGGGTTACACCTATAAGAGAGACTTGAGTGAAATGGGGGTGATTTTCCAAAATGTTAATTGTAGGTAAAATAACCTCTTTTTTACACTCTCATAGTATTAAATGACAAATTGGAGACATTTGGTTCATAAAAAACTACATTTTGGCAAGTGTATGCCTCAAATAAAGCATAAATGTGCATATTTACATTGAAATTTCATGAAAAATCACGGAATTTTGAAGATTTTTTATTTTGGATGATTTAAATGTGCAATTTTTAGCATGTACATTGTATTGGATAATGTATTTTGGTAAGATAATGTCTTCAGTGTATCATGAGACTATTTTGGTGTAAATATTTTAATGGAATTAGTTAAAAAAAAAATTTTTTGGGTAAAATTAGTCAAACACATCAAAATTGCATGTCGGTCAACATCTCGCGCCTGTATATAATGATCATGTAAAAAGTGGTATTTTGACCAAAGTTTCAGTATTTAATGCCTGCAACTTGGCAGTATTACTTCAAATTGGTAGTACTTAGTAAAAATGAGGTAATTATGAAATTTAAAAAAAAAGAGTTTCCTTATAGGCATAGTGCCACCATTGCAAAAAGGAAGTGCTTCCGTGGGGTAGTCGCATAATGGCGGTTATAAATAATCCTCAAGTCTTCTTCTTTAAAAATGCATTTTCCTTATTTTAATGCTCATTTTTTTATTTGAATGTCATTATTGATGTATTTTGAACATTTTGATAGCATTGTCATGTTTGAATTGTGAATTTAGAAAAAAAAATGATGCTTGGAAATTGGGGTATGAATTCATGATTTCGGAAGTCTACTTTCACTTTGTCACTAGTGTACACACTGAGCAGAAAAAGAATCTCTTATATGACACATGACCCCTACTTTTCTCATCATGTTTTGATAGTGCAGAGGTTGACAAACAGTAAAATGTAGGTTTCACTTCTTTCATTTTGGACCCTCTATGAATGACAAGCCTTCAAACTTTTATTATTTACTATAGAATAAAGAACAAAAATCAATGGTGGGGTTACACCTTAAATATGTATCCTTTTGTCAATACGGGGCCAATGAATGCAAATAAAAGTGCTGGAATCCCACAACAGTTTAGTAAGGACTCCCGGAAAATGACGTCGTGAACGTCGTACCCAATTAAATATGTGGTAAATCCTGCACAAAAAGCTACGGGAACGTCTTCTAGCAAATGCTGGGAACTTGCAATAAATTCCACTATTCAAAAATGCACAGTACCATCACCATTAAAACAGTGATTAAACGCTATACGAGGTATATCCCAAAAGTAATAGGACGACCATGTCATTTTTGTATTAAGGGCGTTACATGCAAACCAATGGTATCAATGGATAGATCGGCACATCTCCTATTGTCATAAAACATCAAATCAACTTTCAGTCATCTTAACGATGTTCATGCAAAAGGCACCATAGTAACGTGAGTT
Source organism: Panopea generosa (assembly GCA_029582155.1). Classification (NCBI taxonomy): domain Eukaryota; kingdom Metazoa; phylum Mollusca; class Bivalvia; order Adapedonta; family Hiatellidae; genus Panopea; species Panopea generosa. The sequence continues at coordinate 45,285,653 of CM055896.1, forward strand.
TGGAAGTACGGGGGACTTTGAAATAAGATGCCATTTAAAATAAAATATTGCCTTGAAAAGCACACAACTTCCTCAATATTATGCCAAATGTTATGAAATAACAGTGGACGTAATTTCAGATCATGTGCGAATGTCATTTAAAAATTTGACGATATCAATAAACATTTGTGCGCACTTTTAAAGTTACAAGTGTGAATTTGAATAGTAAAGAAATTGGACGACGTCACGCCTAGAGTGGAAATTTGGAGCGTGGTAAAATTTTGTGTTGGTGTTATATGACCCCAAATGAACTCTGAAGTTTTTATCATACAACTCTTTAACAGAAGGCATATCCTGGAGTCTTATCTATTGGCGGTACAGACGGGTTTCCAATGGTGAGACAAAAGTAACTGACCATCAGCGATCTGGACGACCGAAATCTTGTGTGGCTTTCCTGGGATTCAAGACAGATCTTTGTGAAAAGTGTTTTTCAGTACCTCCGGGCCACGTGACGGACTGTACATTCTGTGGTTAGGATCTTAGAGTAATCATAGTATCGTGACATGTACCAGAAGTGGGTTCAGTACCACAAACAATGTGTTTTGCACAGCGGTTCATACTTCGAAAAAAGAATGACTTTCATTTGAATGTCAATTTGACGTCGCACAATCACGTCAATCTCCCTCGTACTTTGTAACATACACATTTTGACTTGACAAAATCAATGTTAAATGGTGGTGTACAATATTGAAAGTTTGCATGTTTATAGATTAGATATTTGAAATTATCCATGCCAAGTTTTGTTTGGATCTAACCACTTAAAGGCATAATTCTAAATGCGTCCTATTACTTTTGGACATACCTCGTAAATGTATTAAAGTATTGCAATAAACTTTATAAAAAAACAAATATTAAACTACAAATTCATACCTTTGTACTGATATTGCATACATTATAAAGTATTTATTTTAGCGATAAAACTTTATCAGCAATATATTCTTTAGATGTTATGTATCTAGTAACCTGGTAACAGGCTTCCATAATGCTTTACTACAACAGCAACAGCATGGTTGCCTCAGCAATGACAAATGCTCTTTTGAATGTGATACATCGATTTAAACATCCTAGCTTAGCCAAGGCCAAGGCACCTGATATTGTGGACAACTTGGTTAGCTAACCTTTAGTCTATGTGGAACTTAACATATTGGCGACATGGATAATTTAGAAAGCGGGGTATTTTACAGAAAAGTTGGAAAACCACAGCTGGAAACATTTCGCCATCTTGTAACATACCAAGACCAGGGTCCGATTTCAACTTGTCAAACACACTACAGCTGTCGCAAACCAAGGTTTACCGGTTGCATACTATTAGTTTTACTCTTATGTATATTGATGAACAACGTCGGACAATAAAAGAGTAAAATTATACGCTACAAAACGCCCCAAAGTCGAGACTTTTGTAAAACCCGAAACGTTGTCGAACAAAACAATTAAAACTGGAAGTTTTACAAATTTGCAATATCTGCAGTCCCAGGGCGTTTTCTCCCATGAACAACGGGTTTCAACATAGATAGTAGATAGGAAATCCGTTCGGTTGTATAAGTCAAGATAAAATTTAACATTAAAATGTGTTGGTTTTTTTTCAGTTTGAGTCAGTTGTATTTATATAACCTCAAAGCCAAGTGACCGACGTTTGTTTACCAGAGTATAGAGTCAGGTTGTCTCAAGTCATTATTTATCAGCCAGTGTTTAGAGCCATGTGGCCTGCTTATCCCGGACTGACAAGTGAAGGAACCATCATACTTGTAAACATAAGTGTATAGGATATTTTTTTATTATTGCCAGGGTTGCAGTATATAATATAATTTTCTTAAATATAAGTTTATCCAGGTTTAGCTACTGTTGTCGGGTTTAAACTGGCATTTCGGATGTATTACTAATTTCTATTTTCACAATAAAATAACTTCATTTTGCCAAGGAAGTAGAATACAAATTTAGCTATTATATGATTATAAACAAATATTCAACACTTAATAATACATTATATTAAGTAAACAATATTTCTACAATATTGCCAGGGTTGCAGTATTTTGCAGTATTAAAGTTGCATTCTTTATCAACTGACTATATTAAGTGTTCAAACTTTGATAAAGATGGTCCATATTCAATCCGTCCGTAATACTTTCTGCAGGGAAGAAAACTTTAAGCGATCTTTAAGGTAGGTAAGAAGATAGCCAACTCTGTTATTAATATGAGGGAATCTGAGGGAAATATTACATTAAACATACAGAGTTTGACATTAGCCAGTGTATCAATAAAATTTCAGATGTTATTCATAATATTTCATTCCAGTGTTTTGGGTGGACATTTAGTACCCAACCCAAGATTAAGAAGCGTCAAGTACTATCGTTTGGTAATTTTTCTCGTGAGGCTAAAATATTATTTCAAATATTTAATCGCCAATTGAAGTCTGATAAATCTATCAAAAAAAAAACAACTTACAATTTAAAGTATAGAACTGATTTTGTTAAAGCCAAACGAAGTGCAAAATGTCAATTTTATAACAAAGAAAAGGCAAAGTTTTTAAATTAATGTAAACAATCGCCTCGAAAGTTTTTGAAATCTTTAAATAAATACAAGATAAATGACAGATCACATTCAGTCCTGATCGGTTTGCGAGATATTTCGCTGATGTATCGAATCCGCCATGGGGCCAATCTAAAGAACAAACAAATTAATGGTTCACGGGATGAGCAATTAAATGGGCCAATATTTGACAGAGATAAACAGAAAATAAACAGAAAGTGTGGAGTATAAAAAGTTTTTAAGGACTTTACACACTAGATCGCACTGTCATTGAACTTTCAATCATAAATTGTTATCATTTTTGTTGCAGGAAGTATTACAGTGTACCATTACCCCACAAGCTGGTATGTGATAACGCTTTTGTTAAGTTATTTACAGGTTATATAGCAGGCAGCCAATAAATATGTTTTATGCCATTTTAATACATATTTATGTTCACATTACAATATTATTTTCCCTGTCTTGCTATTTCTGTAACAAAACTATTAAGTTCCTTTTTAAAGAATCATAATAATAGTATAAAAAAATGAACCAGGTTTCAATAAATAATGACGAAAGGCAGAGGAGCATTATTATGGTCTATACACAATTGAATTTTACAATTTGCCAATACTCATATTACCCCATTAATCACAAACATTAACGAGGTATCCATAGGTTTATAACAAATCAAATGCCTCTTTTGTTGAAAGCAGTTAAGAAAGATTTCACACGATGTCATCCTCTATATAAAGTTACTTGAATGTTAATTGCGAGATAAAAGTTGCCTCTTTTATAAATGTATGTTTAGTGGTTGTGCGCCGGATTTTCACATAAAGATCGTAGGTTTGTGATAACATTCGGTATATACCGGAGAAATGTTTTATTTTCGTCTCACTATATTGAAAAAAATAAATATGATCGTATCAAAGAACAAATACAAAGTGATTGCCAGATTTATAATTTTGCACTGAATGTGCTTGTTAGTGCAAACATGGGCGTGCTCGTTTGCTATCGATAAGGTTATGTTCTCACCACATCACTTTTAACAACCCCCTACAGAACAGCCCTAAGAGCATTTGAAATCTTTATACAAAATATAATTTGCCAATATAAATTGAAGGAGACGTTTTTCTTTGGAGAAGAAATAATATAAACAGATGAAATTATTTAACATACTGAACATCTGTTCTTGAAGTAATGTTGACGATTATTCCAATGAAACAATTTTATTTGTTTTAAAGCGTGTTTTGAACATTTTCATTTAGTGCCTTTTATAAAAATTGCTTACTACTAGCTAGCATACCTGCTCGGGACCAGAAACTGCACCTGTTCGACCCAATTTCATTTTAGACATGATATAAAAGTTATAGAGACGCAATCGGTCAGTTTTTCTTAAAAGCAGAGAATAATACTGTTACTATTATTGTCTAGTTAATAAATTACAGAGACACCCGTTCAACTTTCCTTTGCAATAATTCTTCCATTTTGAGACAGAAGAGTATAATATAACTTCGACGCATAAACATATATATATATATATATATATATATATATATATATATATATATATATATATATATATGGAGATAATTATTTGTGAATAACCAAGACATAAATGTGCAGATCAGTCTATGGCGAGTGCGCATAGCTACAATGCAAACCATAGATACAATATCAAGGCCTCTGCCAAACCAATAAATTTGGTGTCGACCATGACTTATATACTATGGAATTACATGCTACACATCTGGACAGGGTGGACAAATTTACATACATGAAGTGATAGCTTTATATGAGTAAGATCCAGTTAAGGATTCATGACTACGCACATGCTTTATAAAGGACTGATATATATATATATATATAAAGACATATGGTCTTTTGTGGGGTCTTAGAATGACACCTTGGTGTGGGGTTTCCTCAAGGGCCCACATTTTCTATATATAACGGATATATATAGCCCTTATAATCTAGTATTGTACATGAATGCTGATGCCCCACAAGATATACATATTTCCTTATATATATAGACCACATAAATGCTTATATGGCTCCTGTTACAAATTTCAACAGTTAGATAGCGATAAATGACTCAGATTATGCTCGTTTTAACATTTTTATAGTGCAAATGAACACATAGCTTCATAGCTTGTATGTTCCACATAAACATTACAGTTTGCGCAAACACTTATGTATGTTCAATCATACCCAGGTAACCCTGTATGTAAATGGGTATTTTTCATGATTGAAAATATTCTTGACAGCATTTTTGTGGAAAGTTAAGTTAAATGGAAGGTTTTACATCATTTGGCATTTTATAGTAAATGTAGATATTAATTGCTATGTAAATAGTTTTATATTTTTAGTTTAGTCTCTTGTAATTTAAACTGAACCACATTGTATTTTAAGGTCACCTAGGACTTTGTCTCAAGGAACCTTTTGCGATCGCCTTTATCTGTCGATTTCTCAAAAACGTAAGTTCAATCGTAATAAAATGTTGTATGCAGCTTTGGTACCAAAGGGTGAATCAAAATTGTGAATTGCATGGTCCTCACTCCACAGGGGCCTTGGGGACGGGACCAAAACTGTCAAATTCGAGGAAAACTTTTAAAATCTTCTTACTATAGGAAGCACTGGGAAACAAATGGTGAGCATGATTATGGGCGTATATGATACCTTTATAAGAAGTGCATGTCCCTGGGTATCATGGTTTGGACCTGGGAGTGGGGCTTAAAATATTTAGAGCATCTAAACAATTCACATTTTCGAATCCTTCTCAAAAACCATAAACTCAGTCGTAATGAATTGTATACAGCTTTTATACCTAGATAAGACTTGTGAGAATGCTTTTTGGTGTGATTTGTTGTTGCTGACATGACGGTTAATACCTATGTGAAGTTCATGGTCCCCACCCCATGAGGTCTTGGGGGCAGAACCAAAACAGTCGAATTCAAAGTAAATTTTAAAAATCTTCTTATTATAGGAAGCACTCAGAAGAAAATTGCGAGCATGGCTATTGACGACTAGGGTTCCTTTATCAAAATTGTAAACTTTATGCTTCTATGTCTCGCCGTTTGGCACTGGGGCGATGCCCACTTAACTAAATCTATATAAGAGAAATTGACAAAAAACGTAATTTCTTATGACTGAGTAGACATCTGAGAAAGTTTTTTGTGTGATTTGATGTTGCTGACACAACGGTTAATAGCTGTGTGAACTTCATGGCCTCCTACCTTCCCCCCCCCCCTCTTCTCCCCCACCAACCCCATACCCGAGGTCTTAGGGACAGAGCCAATTGAGTCAAATTTAAGGTAAATTTTAAAAAAATATTATAAGAAGCACTGTGAAACAATTGGCGCGTATGATAATTGACATTCTGTATGAAAATTGTGACTTTCATGTCCCCTAGTCTCATAGTTTTGCCCTGGGAGTGGGGCTACTTTATTAAATCTGTGTAAGAGAAACAGACAAAAACCATCATTTCTGATGACTGAATAGTTTTTGAATGGTTTTTGGTGCTTGATTTATTGAGTGTCCCCCTCCACCTGTATCCTTGGTCCAAAACAGTCAAATTTAAGGCAAACTTTAAAAATCTTTTTTTATAGGAAGCACTAGAAAACAAATTGCAAGCATAGTTAATGATGCCTAGGAATCCGTTGTAGCGTGAGATCCTTCAGCCCCATGAAAACTGTCAGTGCGCACGCGCATCATCATTAGCACTTCCGGTGTGATAATCGCCAGACAACAAAAAGAGAAAAACATTGTTAAAATAAACATTTGCTATAGTCTATCTCCACCATTGGCACAGCTGCTCAGGTTGTACAATATCTACATAATTATGGTATTATAAGCTATCAGCACAATGGAGCGTGTACTTTATCAATTAGCGCAAAAAGGATTGATTTGAAGTTGTAGGTGCCTTGCTCAAGTTGCTGCTGTCACCATCTGGAACAATTAATTGAATTATAGCAAATGTATACCTATCGTCATTAATTCAAACTTATAATATTATTTTTTTTAGTAGTGTCAGGAATGCAAAGCCTATAGCGTGTTGTGATTTTGACTGTTTTTATTTATCTTTATTCTCAATGCAGTGTCTAACTGTCAATGCCTTGTTTTACAGATATAATGGCTAGATTTCTTGAATCTGTGAACCATTAAATGAAGATATTCTCAGTGTAGTGTATAATATGTAACTATACGCCCTGTCTTACATATCTCATGTCTAGATTTCTTGAATCTGTCAACCAATAAATGAAGATATTCTCAGTTTAGTGTCTACTATGTAACTATAGGCCCTGTCTTACATATCTCGCGGCTAAATTTCTTGAATCTGTCAACCATTTAATGATATTCTCAGTATAGTATCTAATTTGTAACTATAGGCCTTGTCTTACAGATCTCAAGGCTAGGTTTCTTGAATCTGCAAACCAATTAATGAAGATATTCTCAGTGTAGTGTCTAATATGTTACTATAGACCCTGTCTTACAGATCTCATGGCTAGATTTCTTGAATCTGCAAATCAATAAATGAAGATATTCTCAGTGCAGTGTCCAATATGTATATAGGCCTTGTCGTACAGATCTCATGGCTAGATTTCTTCAATCTGTCAACCAATAAATGAAGATATTCTCAGTGTAGTGTCTAATATGTAATTATAGGCATTGTCTTACAGATCTCACAACTAGATTTCTTGAATCTATCAACCATTTAATGATATTCTCAGTATAGTATCTAATTTGTAACTACAGGCATTGTCTTACAGATCTCACGACTAGATTTCTTGAATCTGTCAACCATTTAATTAAGATATTCTCAGTGTAGAGCCTAAAATGTAACTAATGTAACCATTATTATTTTTTTATAGCAATCTGTACAAAAACCAAGTGGGATGTGCTAATGGTGTGCATATCATCTGTGAAGGACAGGAAAAGGCCATTTTGCATGAATTTCATAGTGAAACTATTGGAGGTCACAATGGGATCAATAAAACCATTGATGCGATTAAATCTGGTACTGGTGGCCATGAATGACAGAGGATGTGAAGCAAAATGTAATTTCCTTTTATTCTATTAATTAAGTTGTTATGTTGTAGATTTTATTAGCAATTCATTAAAAATGCAAAATCATATCTGTGCAAGAAGTGTATTTTGACCAATGTAATCCTTTAGTGACTTGGTATAGGGTGAGTCACCTGAAGTGATTGGCACCTGTCTTTTTGAGCGCTGAGTACTTCAAGTACTTCAGGAACTTAATTATTAAACATATTTCAGTAATTTTTAAGTGTTTCAGTATAGGGCGAGTCACCTGAAATGACTGGCATATGGCTTTTTGAGTGCCGAGTATTAGACGTACATCAGGAACTTAATTATTAAACACATTTCAGTTATTCTCTAGTGACTCATTATAGGGCAAGTCACCTGGCTTTGTAAGAACCAAATATTAAAATATTTCTGTCAATTGGTGATATAAATGAATAGTGACTATATCTTATGATATAAAAAAGAGGCTGGTTTAAAGACATTCTGTCAGACCTCCACTATGGTACCAGCTGGAAACAACATTTACTGCTGGCTAACATGACAGAATACATATATAAACTTTTTGATAATAAAACTTAAATAAACATACATGTTTATCAAATCCTTATAAAAATTCCCACGTCAAAATGTTCCAATTTTAGTATTTATTCAGTTTATTAGCTCGTCTTTTCAGGCGGAAAAAAATATTGTCATGACCTTGGTGACGTCGTTGTTGTTACTCAGCTTTCTTCTGGTTCTGATAAACCCCGTTACAGTAATTTCATCAACACATCCATATCAAATGTTATAGAAACAATGTATATATAGCTCACTTACCTAAATTTCCATACTTTGGACTTTTTAACTTAGGTAAAGTTTATTCTTTAGCTAGCATTTGATTTTTAAGCTCACTTCAGCAAAGCTCAAGGTGAACTGTTCTGATTGCCTGTTGTTCACCGATCATCCGTCCATTTACTTTCTGTTCTGTGCACTCCAGCACTTGCAGTTGGCATTGAATCTTCACCAAATTTATATAGTAGCTATATAAACATTATATCAAATCGAAAAGTAAATGTCAAAGTTATTGAAGCATTAAAAATTGCACTATTTTCATTTAATTTTTGACAGATTTACACAGTCAAAATGTGAGCATAATATATTTAAAGAGTACCAATCGGATAAATATTGTCCTTGAATTGTCAAAAATTATGTGTATTTGATGTTGTGTGAACTCCAGCATTCACAGTTTCGTTTTCGATCTCCATTAAACTTACACAGTTGTTATGTGACCATACTATCTTGGACAAGTTCTTGAACTGGCAAAATTTGATAATTAATGTTGGGTGTTATGGTCGTTGAATCCACAAAATTGCACTAAATGAATTTATGTAGACTCTGCGAAATTGCCTTCTTTGGCATTGTCTTGTCTGCCACAGTTGAGCAACTTAGGGTCATACTGGCCCTCTTGTTTAATAGCACAATATGAGGTACAACAGAGAGGTAATAGTATATTATTATCATCATTATCAGTAGTAGTAGTAGTAGTAGTAGTAATAGTCGCATTATATGTTTGAAATGCACAACGGCCAAAACATATTAGACATAACATTGAGAATATCTTCATTACATGATTGACATATTCAAGAAATCTAGCCTAGAGATCTGTAAGACAGGGCCTATAGTTAAATATTAGACACTACACTGAGAATATCTTCATTTATTGATGGGCAGATTCAAGAAATCTAGCCGTGAGATCTGTAAGACAATGTCTATAGTTAAATATTAGACACTACACTGATAATATCTTCATTTAATGGTTGACATATTCAAGAAATCTAGCCTTGAGATCTGTAAGACAGGGTCTATAGTTAAATATTAGACACTACACTGAGAATATCTTCATTTATTTGTTGGCAGATTCAAAGAATCTAGCCTTGAGATCTGTAAGACAGGGCCTATAGTTAAATACTAGACATTATACTGAGAATATCTTCATTTATTGGTAGGCAGATTCACGAAATCTAGCCTTGAGATCTGTAAGACAAGGCCTATAGTTAAATATTAGACACTACACTGAGAATATCTTCATTTATTGGTTGGACGATTCAAAGAATCTAGCCGTGAGATCTGTAAGACAGGGTCTATAGTTTAATATTAGACACTACACTGAGAATATTTTCATTTATTGGTTGGCAGATTCAAGAAATCTAGCAATGAGATCTGTAAGACAAGGCCTATAGTTAAATACTAGACACTATACTGAAAATATCTTCACGTATTGTGGGCAGATTCAAGAAATCTAGCCGTGAGATATGTAAGACAAGGCCAATAAGTAAATATAAGACTCTACATTGAGAATATCTTCATTTAATGGTTGACATATTGAAGAAATCTAGCCGTGAAATCTGTAAGACAGGGTCTATAGTTTAATATTAGACAATACACTGAGAATATCTTCATTTATTGTTTGACATATAGAAATCTAGCTATGAGATATATAGACAAGGCATATAGTTACATATTTGACACTATATTGAGAATATCTTTATTGATTGGTTGGCAGATTGAAGAAATCTAGCCGAGAGACCTGTAAGACAAGGCCTATAGTTACATATCAGACAATATACTGAGAATATCTTCATTAGCCGTGAGATCTGTAAGACAGGGTCTATAGTTTAATATTAGACACTACACTGAGAATATCTTCATTTATTGGTTGACATATAGAAATCTTGCAATGAGATCTATAGACAAGGCCTATAGTTACATATCAGACATTATACTGAGAATATCTTCATTTATTGGTTGGCAGATTGAAGAAATCTAGCCATGAGATCTGTAAGACAGGGCGTAAAATTAAATACTAGACACTCAACTGAGAATTTCTGCATTTATTGGTGGGCAGATTCAAGAAATCTAGCCATGGGATCTGTAAGACAGGGCATATTGTTAAATATTAGACAATATACTGAGAATATCTTCATTAATGGCTGTCAGATTCAAAAAATTTAGCCGTGAGATCTGTAAGACAAGGCCTATAGTGAAATCTAAACTATATATTAGGAATATCTTCATTAATTGATGGGCAGATTCAAGAAATCTAGCCGTGAGATCTGTAAGACAGGGTCTGTAGTTAAATATTAGACACTACACTGAGAATATCTTCATTTATTGGTTGGCAAATTCAAAGAATCTAGCCGTGAGTTCTGTAAGACAGGGCCTATAGTTTGATACTAGACACTATACTAAGAAAATCTTCATTTATTGGTTGACATATAGAAATCTAGCCATGAGATCTATAGTCAAGGCCTATAGTTAATATTTGACACTACACTGAGAATAATATCTTCATTTAATGGTTGACATATTCAAGAAATCTAGCCTTGAGATCTGTAAGACAGGGTCTACAGTTTAATATTAGACACTACACTGAGAATATTTTCATTTATTGGTTGGCAGATTCAAGAAATCTAGCAATGGGATCTGTAAGACAAGGCCTATAGTTAAGTACTAGACACTATACTGAGAATATCTTCATGAATTGGTGGGCAGATTAAAGAAATCTAGCTGTGAGATCTGTAAGACAAGGCCAATAAGTAAATATTAGACTCTACACTGAGAATATCTTCGTTTAATGGTTGACATATTCAAAAAATCTAGCCGTGAGATCTGTAAAACAGGGTCTATAGTTTAATATTAGACACTATACTGAGAATATCTTCATTTATTGGTTGACATATAGAAATCTAGCCATGAGATCTATAGACAAGGCATATAGTTACATATTTGACACTAAATTGAGAATATCTTCATTGATTGATTGGCAGATTGAAGAAATCTAGCCGAGAGACCTGTAAGACAAGGCCTATAGTTACATATCAGACAATATACTAAGAATATCTTCATTAGCCGTGAGATCTGTAAGACAGGGTCTATAGTTTAATATTAGACACTACACTGAGAATATCTTCATTTATTGGTTGACATATAGAAATCTTGCAATGAGATCTATAGACAAGGCCTATAGTTACATATTTGACACTATACTGAGAATATCTTCATTGATTGGTTTTCAGATTGAAGAAATCTAGCCATGAGGTCTGTTAGACAAGGCCTATAGTTACATATCAGACAATATACTGAGAATATCTTCATTTATTGGTTGGCAGATTGAAGAAATCTAGACATGAGATCTGTAAGACAGGGCGTAAAATTAAATACTAGACACTACACTGAGAATATCTGCATTTATTGGTGGGCATATTGAAGAAATCTAGCCGTGGGATCTGTAAGACAGGGCATATTGTTAAATATTAGACAATATACTGAGAATATCTTCATTTATTGGTTGTCAGATTCAAAAAATCTAGCCGTGAGATCAGTAAGACAAGGCCTATAGTGAAATCTAAACTATATATTAGGAATATCTTCATTAACTGGTGGGCAGATTCAAGAAATCTAGCCATGAGATCTGTAAGACAGGGCCTATAGTTAAATATAAGACACTACACTGAGAATATCTTCATTTATTTGTTGACATATAGAAATCTAGCCGTGAGATCTGTAAGACAGGGTCTATAGTTAAATATTACACACTACACTTAGAATATCTTCATTTATTGGTTGGCAAATTCAAAAAATCTAGCCGTGAGTTCTGTAAGACAGGGCCTATAGTTTGATACTAGACACTATACTGAGAATATCTTCATTTATTGGTTGACATATAGAAATCTAGCCGTGAGATCTGTAAGACAAGGCCTATAGTTACATATTTGACACTATACTGAGAATATCTTCATTTAATGATTGACATATTGAAGAAATCTAGCCGTGATATCTGTAAGACAGGGTCTATAGTTAAATATTAGATACTACACTGTGAATATCTTCATTTAGTGGTTAGCAGATTCAAAGAATCTAGCCGTAAGATTAGTAAGACCGGACCTATAGTTTAATACTAGACACTATACTGAGAATATCTTCATTTATTGATGGGCATATTGAAGAAATCTAGTCGTGAGATCTGTAAGACAGGGCCTATAGTTAAATATTAGACAATACACTTGGAATCCTAAATACACACGCGCAGCATGAAGATACACTTATAACTTAGAGATATACGCGTCTAAAGTGTCTAATTGCATAACCTCTTTATTGCAAACATCGGGTTTCTGAAGCCACGTTTTTGTTTTTGTTTTTGTTTACATTCACCATTTTCAACGAACCGCTTTCGGGTTTCCGATCAATCATCGGATAACATCGTGAAAACTCGTTCCCGATCTAGTTTTTGAGGCTTTGTTCGGGAAGTTTACGGAGTTCAATGCAAACATTGCGCAATACTTTATTGCGGGACGTATTAAAGTTTTGGCCAATATTCAATTACTGTTAATTTGATAACTTTCAAGTAAATAAAGGTTATACGTCAATACATAAGCATTATTTTGTGCACACTGCTTACAGGAAAAGTCTGGATTAACAGCGTGTTTGTGTTACTTGCCAATATAATCCCTTTAATAATTTCACCCTGCGGTCTCACAAACACTATCAGTGGATAGAGTTAATAAAATACAGTAATAAACGTGAATAATGTAGGGTGTATATTTCATTTTGAATAATAAACTTTCACCAGGTTTGAAAGAGATGAAATTTTAGATGGTTATAAATGCTGACCGATTAAGTAACGCTACTGCCAGTAGCCTAGGTATATATATACACTGTGTTGTGTAGTTTAAACTTATTTATTTTACGTCGATTGTGAAACAAGTTCTTACAACTTAGACAAATCATGCTCGAAGTCTTCCTGGGTATACACCACAGGACACCACACATAGCCGTGGCGGAGGATCGAACCCACGACCCCCCGATCATGAGTTCGGTGGTCTATTACTGGACCACGCGCTCCACACATACACTGTGTTGATATGCGTATAGATCTATCTAAATTAGTATTTAAAAGTTAAAATATTAAGTTGACAGGAAATATACATAAAAATAATGGAGATTAAGATCATTGAAAAAAACTAGTACACTAATCACCCGTCTGGCTCGTTTTATACAAAACGTATTCATAGCTACTAGTGAAGCCCGTACCCTCTCACGGCAGCCGGTATAGCGGGGCGAGTGACCCCAGTAGCGGGGCTCTAAATATCGTAGCTTCCACAGTGTCCTTTTGAATATTCAACTGTTGCCGTTTTGTTTTGTAGTTGTTGCTGTGCTGCTACTGCTATTTTCTATGTTGATGGTGTTGTTGTTGTTGTTGTTGTTATTGTTGTAGTTGTTGTAACTGCTGATGTTGTTGTAGCTGTTACTGCTGCTGTTACTGTTGTTGCTGTTGTTGTTACTGCTGATTTTGTTGTAGCTGATACCGCTGTTGTTGTTGTTGTTGTTTGTTATAGTTGTAGTTGACGAATGAAATTAAATAAAAAATAAATTTTACTTTACGTCGGCATGACATATACACAGTAAACAAGCTTTTGTTGTCGTTGTTGTTGAATTGGATGTTTTATTGTCACATGTGATGCGCTTATATTGTATTCACAATAAATGTACATGTATTGGCTATTTGATTATGTTCTATTTTGTAACTTATACAGTAAAGATGTAGAGAAAAAATGCCGCGTGTATCCGACATGCCTAAACGCCATTGATAAACATACTCCAATAATAACAAGGTGTAAGTAACCTTAGCGCTAACAATGGGTGTTGTTTTGTATCACCGATAAGTCATTGCAAACATTTCCCCATTGTCACACGATTTGTTTTTACTAATCATTATCAAGGTGCACTCGTACCCCAGGTAGCAACGACGCACATGTTGCGGTGTGCACTCTAGTAAACAAACCACTGAATATCGCCATGGCACATTATACAAAACTAAATTATAATGTTTACTACAATTTGGCGTGCCTTACTTAATGACAATGCCATACAAAACTATATGCACTTGAGCGGTTATATCAACCTGTGGTGTCGTTTATTATTTGGTGTTATTCACCAATGCATTGACATTGTTTTAATAATACATATAAAAACGCACAGAAACATTGTTGTATTAGTTTCGATGCGATTCGACTCCACTATGTATATCAAAATTCAGTTGCATTTTAAATACTTAGCAATATTAACTTTGGATAAATTTTTGTTTATCTGGGCGTATAATAACCCCTCTACTACATGTCCCAAAGTCATGTGTGTAAATGATGTGAACATATGTGGCTATTTTATTTTATTGAATTGTTGATTGATTGGTTGATTGATTGATTGATTGATTGATTGGATATTTGGCGTCATTTAAATGCCATTAATGGCTAACTGACGATCAGTTAACCTAACCACTCTTTCTTTGGATCTTGAAAGGTTAACCAGTACTCGAGCACATCCACAAGTAATTGTTAATTTCCACCACTTGAATCAGCGTTGATCGACGAATGGTAATGAGACTCAATGTCGTATATCAAACATAACGGAGACTGTAGCCGTGCTATACCGACCGAGTTAATCGTACCTGGCTGTGTTGTGTTTGGGGTGGCTTTATTGAACTATAAATACTCTCCATGTAACCGGCTGTAACACTATCCGACTGTTTACTACCTAGGTTATATAGGTTAATCGTTCTGATTGTATTGTGGTGTATATAATCGGCACTGACACATACCGGGAAGTCTTCCTGGAACATAGCCATATATATGGGGGAATATAAAAAAAAAAACACCCTGTTAATTATATGGTATTTATTTGTATGGTGAAAGTCTTCCTTGTTATACTTTCGTCAGCTGTTGTCATATTACTATATGTTTAAATGTTTCTACGTAGCTTGTTTATTTTTCACGACTTTGCTGTTGTGTATATTTAACCCGTTTGTTATCAACGACCTTGCCATGTTGCTTTATAAATAAGTCTAATATCGATCTAATTACAGATGCTTTAAAACTTCCCTGTCTTTGTTAACAGCTAGACATTGCTACCTGCAATTACTTTTTTATATATATTTAAACTACGTTGAAGAATCGATAGTCCGTGGGGCGTTTTCACACACAGCAGCGGGAAATCCCCTAAAAGCCCACAACGTGATTCATATTATGATAGAAATTAAGGCCAAGCATAGACATTACACGTACACGTGTATGTGCAATTTGAACAATCAGACTTTGAGTGTGCAGCATGATATGACAATAAATAAGTAATCAGTCGTTATGTTTATACCTGTTTAAAAGAGAAAGTAGGTTAAAATGAAAAAATGAATACAATTCTTGTGAAAACGTTATTTATTGGCCCCGAAAAGTAACGCCATACTCGGTTTATCCAAGAAAGCTAATTTTAGTATTTGTGCTGTTGGTAGAGTTTTGTAGCGTATATTATCAGGGGTAAATGCAAAAACTTGAATTAAAGAATATATCTTTTAGACAAAGTTGTTTACTTTGAGTGCCTAAAAAAACCCAGCTATGTCTTATTTTAATCTATGCAATAGTAGAGCCTGCAAAAATAAATATACTTCTGTATATATAGGGTGAATGAACCACAAGGTTAAAATGGTTGTAAAACCTAAAGTGAAACAGGAAGATAGTTGACACGATTTAAGTGGGGGAACAATACTTGTCCTTGTCTGATACGTATCAGTACCAAATAAGGAAGATATCTGACCCCAATTAATTTTAAGGTTCGGCTCAACATTCATATAGTAATGTCTACAAATTAAACTATTCGATTTTTTTGGCTAGTGATTAAATTTTGAAGAAAATCTGGCTGTAATTAATAAACAATAAACAGTTACATGTAATATATGCAAAAATATTTTTTAAATGGTTAATAAGTTAATTTTAAAATAACCTGTTTAAAAATTGTTTGCGACGACCCCTATTCAATAATGTGCGTTCTAAAGGCCCGTCGTACTAGTTTGCAACACTAAGCAATCCATTATTACATAGGTGTCGTAAAATTTACGACATAAGTATGTACTTATCGATCACCTTTATTTGTACATACTAATATCGTATGAAATTTATGGAACTTGAAAAATGTTTTTAAAAAAAGAAAACAGATCTTTTGATCTAAATTATAGCCCAGTTTACCTCCCTTAAACAGTTATTGCAGAGCGATGCGCGCGCATTTTTTCACTTCCGAAGAACGGTAAGACTCTGCACCGGAAAGGGCCCCCTTTCCGCGGAAAGAGCTTTTCTACACGGAAAGGGCCTACAAAATACACATTTTTCGTGCAAAGCACGTTAGATCGACTTTTAATCGTTTAGAAATTAATTTTGACTCAAAAACGGCTATGCTGAAAAGGCCTTTTCAACACGGAAAGGGCCTACAAAATACACATTTTTCGTGCAAAGCACATTCAATCGACTTTTAATCGTTTAGAAATTAATTTTGACTCAAAACGGCTATGCGGAAAGGGCCTTTTCAACACGGAATGCGCCTATAAAACACAGTTTTCACATCTTGTGTTTTGTCATTATCCTCTTCTTTTTATTGTTTATTGGATTATCTGCACCTGATAATCGGCATACAATTAACCACAGGCACTGGTCACCAACTCATTTTTAGTATATGAAATAACTATGGTCATATAGTATCTATATTATACTACATAAATACTAAAAAAAGAGTATGTGACCAGTGCCTGTATATATTAAATTCCGCAATATTTTAGAAGAGTATATAACTCTGATAATTTTTAGTCAGCTTGCTAAATTTACAAAGGTCGGGGCGTATATGAAATTGAGCTTGTCAGTTTAACTGTTCATCATAAAAAAAAACACGTGCGATTGGCTTACATTTCAGTTCAATTTTTCAATTTTAATTGATTTAACAAAAGCGTACATTCAAACGAAGTAGGGTTTCTACGTTTGCTTAGAAACTTAATTTACAAGGATTTATATGCACAAAATCACGCGCGTTTGGCTTATTCACAATAGCAATTCAATTCAATTCCCCCCCTAAAAATGTCAGCACGTGTTAATCGCCAGAACAATATAATATATAACAGATTTTTTAAAAAAAAACACTAAAGAAATGTCTAATGAAAGTTAGAACTTAGTTAAACTTGAAATATATTTTATCGCATACAGCTGTAACATAGATTATATATTTTGATCGTGCACCTGGTGTAGTTACACGCAGGCTGTAGTCTCTTTGTACAAAATCATCTTGTGGCGAACGGTTTGTAAATATATAATTATATGATAATACAATAATGATATAAAGATGGATAAATATTAGAGAAAAATATGAATATATATATAAATGGCATTCTCATTTATCGATATGTAACTAATCACTCTTAAATAATATTTATATGTAGTTTGTTTTATTGATAAGCTTAAACTATTAAATAAAAAAGGAAAAAAGGTCAAGGTCGCGAGCAGAGCGTACGCACGTAGATTTTATTGGGACAAGAAAAACTAAGTAATTGTCAGTTTTAAGCAGTATGTGGATAAAATTTACTGAAAAAAGTGTATATCAATAACATCATTATGGCATAATGTACTTTTGAGGCAACAACTTGAAAGAATGGTGAAGTTATTTTAGCTTTCTTCTAAACAAAGGACTGTGTCGAATATTTTCAAATCGCGTTAGCACGCACGCTTTTCTGGACTTGTGTATAGTGAATGGAATCTTGTGGACGTGTATTTATTTGCGTAACGGATGTGTTAATGTGTAAGGTTCAATAAATAAGGACTAGACACAGCTTTTGGAGTAGATAACTACAGGCAAGCACACTTTTATTTTTTCACAAACTTATATTTCAACATGCCTGCCAAGAAATGTCAAGGCCAAGCCCAGAGAGGCAAGGTCCGGGGTAAAAGTAAATCAGGGATATCTAAATCGGACGATTTAGATACAAGTGTCGAACTGAGCTCAGCCAAAGTCCGTTCAAACGGATCAGAAATCACAGAAGAGAAACATGACAACAAAGGACGGGCACAGCAACAAAACACAATTGAAACTATGTTCAAGAAAGGTAGAAATGAGAAATCCAGTGAAGAATCGGATTCCCTGAGCAACATTCTCAAATCTTTTGAAACCAAGCTAAGTAATGTAGCTTCATAAAAATGTATAGAAAATGCTCTTAAAAATATGCTCACAGAAGCTGTGTTTACACAAAAACTAAATGATGTAAAAGCAGACATAACACAACAAATAAAATCAAAGATCGACAAAGTGTACACATACATTGAAACAATAAAGAAAAAAACAGTGGTCCTGGAATCCGAAGTAACAGAGCTAAAGAATACAATATCAGACATGGAAACGGAACAAGAAAAAATGTTCGAATCTAACACAAAGATCAGAAAGGAAAATTCAGATCTTAAAAATACTATTGATGAAATGAAAATGTCCCTAAAAGCCAAAGAAAACTAAACAATGAGATCGAGCAGTATACGAGAAGAAACAGTGTAAGAATATATGGTATTCATGATGACAACCCCAGGGAAACAGCTGAAGTGACGACGGAAAAAGTCGTAGAAATGGTTAAAAAACGCCTAGATATACAGATCAGTGCACGAGATGTTGATATAGCGCATAGAATGAGACAATTTCGCGGTGATGGAAGTAGATCAATAATATGCAAGTTTGTATCCAGAATGGTGAAACTACGTGTAATACAAAATCGTAAAAAACTCAAAGGTAAAACAACAGTTATTAGAGAGATCTCACGTTAAAAAATGCTAAAAGACTAGAACTGGTCAGCAGGATAAGTAATGTTACCAGATCATGGAGTGAGGAGGATCGCATATTTGCCATTGTTGAAGATGGTAAAAAAGTTGTTGTGGATTGCAAGACTGACATTTCTAGGCCATAAGTAAACAGTCAATCACAGAGACGGTAAACACAGTTGCCGTGAAGAAAACTTTTCAATCATCAAAATAATTTTGTTTGTGTCACTTTTGTTTTTATGTATGCCTGTGTCTTTAGATTATAAAATACAGATCGATTAGTTTTCGACAGAACAAGAACTGAAACTCATCAGTTTACAATCGAACCGTGTGCACTCGTCTGGAAATTCCAAATCTATTTATAGTTATTATAGGCTTCTGCCCGGTTCAGTCTTTAATTAAATAGTAATTTCAAGCAGGGTACCATTCTTTTTGGGTCATATCCGGTGAAAGTCTGGGCCATGCAGGATTTTCTACTTTGTTATTGTTTTCATCGAATACACACACATAACGACAGATGTACAGTTTATTAATGTTTCAATTAATAAGTATTATGTATCACACTTTTTTTCTAATTGTTTCTATAAACCAGAGTATCAGTTAGTATGTGAAAATTAGCTGAAACGTTTACAACATCAGAAACGTTATTTGCCAAATTTAGTACGGTATTTGAGATTTAAAACTCTACATATCACGCATACTGGGCATTAATATCCAAAAACTGTTGTGATCTTTAGGTAACGTACACATTGAACAACAGTCTGGCGTAATTACTATGAAACAGTCTTCGAAATAACAGCAATCTTACAATTTATAGCTTTTTATATTGTCAAAGTTTGAAACCAAAGTGGGCAATTTAAATTGTCAATTATAACATGTTACTATATGCTTCGTATCAAAATTAAATATAATGGCAAGGTATTGGCATGTTCAGAGATAATTATTGCAGTATATCAATTGTACTATCACTACCATTTCACCAGTTTAATGCTGAAGTTGTATAATTATGACGGCCAAAGATTTGATTTCATGTATCACAAGTGTCCAAGTCAGGAATAAACATGTTGATTTCAATATCAACATGATATTGTTTGTTTGGGTTTTATTTGTATCAATATAAAAAGCATTGAAACTCCAAATTAAAAATTTACAGTTTTTTCAAAGCGATGGTCCCTTTTAATAAAATAGATATATTGTTAAAATCATTTGTTTCTTCTAATTTATTTTATAGGACATGTATGTGAAGGTAACTCTGGTGAATGTGTGGAATGTGTACCCAAGATGTTACTGGTATACCAATTAAGAAGTTATTTATTGACTGACATAAGTTTGTGGGTTAAAGCATAGGGGCTGGTGTCTATATGAATTCTAAATAGCTATGTATAGAATAATGAAGTCTATATTTTGCTGTAAATGGTGATATAGCTATTAGATTAACAATAGCCCCTGTGGATAAAAGAGTCTAATATAATTTTTCGTACAGTTATGTACTTTCTAATTGTGTCCTTAACAGGTAAATGAGCCATAGTTATAAACATATGTTTGTTTGATAATTACTATAACTTAGTGATAAATATATCATAAGATATATATATGTATATAAAATATATAATGAAGCTGGAATATCAATTTAAAAAAGTTGTTTAACAATGGATAGGTATAGTGTGATTTAAAGTGTCTAATACTACTTTTCCTACACTGATATTTATGTACTTTCTAATGAACTTGTATCATGCATAAAATAATGTTTGATAAGTAAATCAAGGATAAATATGGATATAACCTGGTTTTAGTACCATACATGATGAAGGAAAGTAACACTAATGTGAAGCAGATCTTAAAGAACACCTTGACTTTTCGCTTTCGGACAAGGATTCTAGTATAGATCTGAGGTATACATGTAGTTTTACCCCCTAATAGAACTAGAATAAATACAACATGATGATTCACTTCAAAGAAGAATTTTGTCTGATTTATGTGGGAGATTTGGTTCAGAGGTATATATATTTTGGCATTAATTTTGGTTAACCTCATCTTGTATGGTATGTATATGCCTGGGAGAGTATAGGGAACAACTAAAGATGGTAACAAATATAAGCAGATGAAATGTCTTTACTTTATGTTACAGTATTATTCAATTAACTGGAATATTTTATAAAGAACCTGTCAATAGCCAGACCTCAAATAGTCAAATAGTTAAGTAACAAAAACATTATAGATGGTTAACTTATATTGTATTTAATATGATTAAGCCACAGATAAAAAAATACTGTGTTGTTTGTGAAAAGTTGTGTTAACATCAGAAAGCTATGAAGATATTGTACAAGTTTACAAAATATCTTGCTAGGTTGTTATTATAATTGATTGCTATCAGTATTTTACTACATATGAACAGTTGTTAAATATGCCTACCTTTTTTCTCATTTTTATTTAGGTTCTGGATATAATATCAAAACTAGGGGTGCAGTTTAGAAGCTGAAAGTATGCAACTACCAGTTCTACAGCTAGGAAAGAAAGACATATTAACTAGGATGTAATTTAATAAATATTTATATAGTAATAATAATACTTTTTCACTCACCTGAGTATATTGACCATTGGTGAGCCTACCAGATTGCCTTTTGTCGGTTGTAACCACTATTTCATAGCCTTTTTTCTTTGTTTTTAAAAAGAAATTGGTCTGAGTGTATATGGCCTCAGAGGCTGAAAACTTTTATTATTAAATTAGCTTGGAAGACAAGTAAATATATGTATATGTCCAGGTGTATGTATGTATATGTGTGTACACATATGTTTATGTATATACATATATATATATTGGTGTGTATGTATATATATATATATATATATATATATGTATGTACATATATATATATGTTTGTATAAGAGAGATAATTGATATGTATATAAAGGGAGATAATTAAAATGTACATAAATATGGAGATAATTATTGATGAACAACCAAACACATATGAGTGTAGAGTTGTGCGTGTATGAGATTATATGTTTGTATATGTGCATATATATACTTCCTGTTAAAATATTGGATTGGTCTTGAAAACAATGAAGTATCCTAAAGTGAAAGTATGTTTTTTATTACAGCTCTTTCAAAGAGTTGCCTTAAATTCTTGTACAGATAATGTTTTTATGTTATTTTGAATTTTTAGTATTATCTTGTTGGAGAGGGGATGGAAATTTAGATATAAATGTATACAATACCTCCATTAACTATGAACAATGCAATTTACATGCACACAGACTTCGCCTTTTTACTGGTACCTTACATAACAACACTGCCACAAAAATGAATAGTACATTTTTTGTTAAGAACAATTTGGGTCTCTGTATATATTATTTTTTTAGTGCATATCTTAAATGACGAGTAATATTTCAATTATATCTATGAATGTACAGGGTTTTGGAGATAAAAATAAGCAACAATATACATTTGACTTTCTCAAAACTAAACAATATTCAATTTATTTTCTTCAAGACACTCATTTTACTGATGCAAATATACCTTTTATACGTACCCAGTGGGGTAATGAATGTTTTTTTAGCAATTTTTCTAGCCAATCTAGAGGTGTAGCTATTCTTTTTAACAATAATTCTGAATTCAAAGTACATTCAGTGGAAACAGACCAAAATGGAAATAAAATTATATTAGATACAACTTCATGTAATAAAAAAAATTAAACTTATAAACATCTATGGCCCAAAATAGAGATGATCCTATTTTCTATGATAATTTTAAGCAGAATATTTAGCAACTGATTCTTTCACCATCATTGCTGGAGACTTCAATGTAGCTCTGGATCCTAATATAGACTGTTTTGAATACATTAATATAAATAATCCAAATGCTCGAACAAGTCTTCAAGATTTATTGATTGAATGTAATTTGACAGATTGTTGGCGCGATCAACATTTAGAAGAAAAAAAAACTCTCAAAAGAAAGCAAGACTTGACTACTTTTTAATCTCAACATGTTTAATGATGGATATTGATACTGTAGATATAAAACCAGGATATAGAAATGACCATTCTCTGATCCGTTTATTACTTGAATTTGGAAAATTTGAAAAAGAAATATCATATTGGAAATTCAACATATTGATAAAATAAAGAATACAATAAACCGCGTAAAATTACAATACGTTAAAGAGACTTTTAATAATGATATAAATAATGTTCCAAATGCGGAGTTACAATTTAGTATAAGTGATCAACTATTTTTAGAAGTGCTTTTGTTTGAAATTCGTGGAATAACTATTTCTCATTCCTCTTACATCAAACGACAACAAGACCAAAGGGAAGCAATACTTTATAATGAAATTGAAAACCTAGAAAAAGAAATATTACAAAACCATACTTTAATAGAATAAAAAAAAAAGAAGAAATAATTGATATAAGAGAGAAAAAATTAGAAGGGATGAGAATAAGATCACGGACAAAATGGGTGCAAGAAGGAGAAAAGAACTCAAAATATTTTTGAAATTTAGAAAATAGGAACTATACATCAAAATCAATGTTACAACTTCAGGCATCTAATGGTCAAATTTTAAAAACACAAGATGAATTACTTAAAGAAACAAAACGGTTCTATAAAGAATTATATTCAACCAGGGAAATTAAAAACATAAATTTAAATTTAAATGATAGTTTTTCAAATTTAAATATATCAAAATTGAATAGAATTAAGAAAACGTTACTTGAGGGTCCCATTACCTATGAGGAACTGCTAGCTTTTTTAAAAAATATGTCAAATGATAAAAGTCCCGGCTTTGACGGATATACGGTTGAATTTTACAAATTCTTTTGGATAGACGTAGGACATTTTTACTGCGTGCTATAAATGAGGGATATACTAAGGGAGAACTTTCAATTTCACAAAAGCAAGGGGTCATAACATGTTTACCAAAGGGGAACAAAGATAAATCGTTTTTAAAAAAATTGGCGCCCAATTTCACTTTTAAATGTTTCTTACAAGTAGCAACTGGATGTATAGCCAAAAGAATGAAAGATATTTTACCATTTGTTATTAATTAGGATCAGACAGGATTTTTGTCAGGCCGATGCATTGGCGAAAATACTCGATTATTGTATGATCTAATGCTTTATTTAGAAAAGAACCATGTACCAGGCATGTTACTACTCATTGACTTTGAGAAAGCATTCGACTCGGTCGCCTGGACTTTTGTTTTTGCTGTTCTTAAATTGTTTAACTTTGGTCCATCCTTTATTAAATGGATCAAAGTATTTTATACAAATATAGAATCATGTTTAATAGTCAATGGACACTTGTCAGAGTGGTTCTACTTACAGAGAGGCTGCAGACAAGGAGACCAATTATCCCCATATATATTCATTTTATGTGCAGAGATCCTCGCTGTTCTAATCAGAAATAACCCTAATATAACAGGAATACAGATTGACAATACAAACTTTTTAATTTCACAACATGCCGATGAATTCTCCGGCCTTAATATCAATGTTGATAAAACTAAGGCAGTGTGGATAGGTTCAAGGAAAAATAGTAATATTAAGTTATGTGAAGAATATAATCTTTATTGGGAAAATGAATTTACTGTCCTTGGTATTCGATTTTCAGTAGATTTAGATAAAATGATTAATGTGAACTTTGATGATAAAATACATGATATAAAACAACTTCTTATTCATTGGTCAAAACGAATATTAACACCAATTGGTAAAACAACAATCTTAAAAAGTTTAGCCATATCAAAAATTAATCATCTTATCTTAGCTCTACCAAACCCTAACTCTGATAAAATTAAAGAGATTAAAAGTTTATTTTTTAAATTTATTTGGAATGAGAAACCGGATAAGGTGAAAAGAACTGCAATTTGCAACTCTTACATAAAAGGGGGCCTCAAAATGTTTGATATAAACATTTTTATCAACTCGTTAAAACTTACATGGATAAGACGTCTTTTAAACTCAAATAAAAAATATCTAGATATATTTAATTCAATGTACCCATTCATGTCAAATGTTGGCGCATATGGCCCAGATTTCATTAGTAGACACATAAACAGAATACATAATCCCTTCTGAAAAGATATTTTTATAAGTTATCAAACATATTCAAACCTACTAAAGCCTGCAAATTGATACACATTTCAAAAAGTTCCAATTTGGTTTAACCCAAACATTAAGGTCGGAGGCACAAGTATATTTTATAACCATTGGTTCTCTAAGGGTGTTTTATTGATAAATGATATTATGTACGCAAATGGTAATTTTTACTCATTGATAGATTTTATTAATAGGTACAACATAAATACAAACTTCATAGAATACGAAGGATTGATAGCATCTGTTAAAAGGTACTTATTTAAACTTTCAATTGTTAATTGTTCATTTAGCTAGTAATGGAGGGGCACCTACATGCCCTTTATCAATATCAATAATTATGAAAGATACAAAAGGATGTAGGGCAATTTATCAGTCTTGTATACAAGAAAATATAATCCCTCAATCCGCTGCTAAATGGGAAAATGATTTGGATATAAGATCCAATTTCGTTGAAACTAAATTTTACTGCCTTCCATTTAACATAACAAATGACACAAACTTACAATGGTTTCAGTACAGAATAAACCACCAAATATTAGGAACCAATTCTCTTCTTAAAAAAATGAAAATAAAGGATTCTGATATTTGCAGTTTATGCAACAGAGAAATAGAAACAATTAAACATATTTTTATCGAATGTGACATTTCTAAACAATTTATCTCCTGTTTGATGAACCATATTCGCGAAAAATGTATAGGCATTAATCTAAATTGGACAGACATTATGTTCGGAAATAACATTTTTGACAAAGTTTTAAATAAAATGATATTAATTGCAAAGAAATTTATTTACACCCAGAAACTTCAAACAGTTAAACCTACACTTGACAACTTTAAAAACATATTATAAATCTATATAATACAGAACGGTATTTTGCAACAATAAATTGTAAAATACACACTTTTGATATTATTTGGAATTACTGAAAGCCACTTATCTTGATACAAATTGGAAACATTTTTCATGTTACTCTTTCAGTTTTAATTTTGACACATTTTTTCGATTACAAATACACATATATTTTGTAGATAATTAATTATATCAATCCCCATCCCCTCCCCAGAGTGTTTTTATTTTTTCCTTTATTTTTCTTTTCTCCAATCAACTATAATATTTAACTGCTCATTATCAAGACTTGACCTGCAATAAGAATAATTATTTAATATTTTTATACATCAATAAAGCATTACTTTCTTTTCAAAATAATAAGTTTACAATGTCAGATAAAAGATTCAAAGCGGAATGTTTTATGACAATTGGATTGTTTTTTTATGCATTTATCTATCATAAATGAATGAACTCCAACATTCAATTTAACATGTATTGTTGCTTTATAGTGTATACCTTACAACAAGTGCAAAGCATTTTGATAACGTTACAAGGTTGACTCTCATCAATGTTTGTTAGACTGGATGAGTACTTATTAAAGATTTGTAGATGAAATTTTGCACTTTTTAAGTTATGTAGTATTTGCTCAGGAATTTGCAGAGCTTAAGCTTATATACGTATTGTTTCAAAATATCTCTAATACAAATGATTAACCTACCAAATGTTTAATGATATTCCACTATATAACTAACTACTTTATATTAAATTGTGAAAACTGATTTCAATTACATGTATATTGTTCTGCACGTCTACAAATGCATATATGTACAAGTTATCTTAATGTCTGGTAGCCATTGAGTTGTTGACCCCGGTTTCACTTATTTAACATATTTTGATAGTTTCCTCAGCGATACTTTTAAATCCTAAAACATCACACTTACTGATTATGTTGCAAGTTATATTTTATCATTAAGTACAGAGGTGTTATGACTGTATGTGGTAACTTAACTGTGAAGTATTTCAAATAATAATTAAAAGAGAAACTGAAAAAAAATTGTTTTGGGGAGGGATTTCGGTTTGAACATTTTTATTAATCACGATAATACAGCCCTTGAGATTTAAACTACACAAACAAACTATCTGGATTTAGTGGGCACTGTCTGTTACTCATTCAATTCCCACAGACAGTGAGACACTCAATGGCTATTAGAAATTTCTAAATGTATATATAATTGTCATGAACTATTTTGTATCAATATTTCTGTTTTTGTACAACTAAATTGAAAAAAAAGTTACAAAAAAAAAATTAAATAAAAATTAAATACCCAACATTATCATTAAATCGATTATATTCAATTTAAAGTGGTAAAACTCTCAGATATGAATGTTTTGTAGCCCCATCCGTGTAGAAAAAAAATCCTTTCCGCTGAGCCGTTTTAAGTCATAATTAGTTTTATTGGTGCAAAATCTTTAAAATACAAATTAGATTTATACAACTCCCAGATATATTTATCATTAGATTGCTTAGATTCAATTTACAGTGTTGAAACTCTCAGATATGAATGTTTGATAGCCCCTTCCGTGTAGAAAAAGTCCTTTTCCGCAGAGCCGTTTTGAGTCATAATTACTTTTATTGGTGCAAAATCTTTAAAATACAACTTATATTTATTAAACTCTCAGATATATTATAAAACATGTTTCTCAACGATTGAGAGTCGTTTTTATTTTATTTATACGAAAAATATGTTTTATAGGCCCTTTCCTGTTGAAAAGGCCCTTTGCGCAGAGTCGTTTTGAGTCATAACTAGTTTTATTGCTACAAAATCTCTAAAATTGAAATTATTTTTTATAAAACTCTCAGATATATCCTAAAATCTATTTCTAAACGATTAAAAGTCCATTTTATGTGATTTGCAGGAAAAATGTGTGTTTTCTCAGAGCCGTTTTGAGTCATAACTAGTTTTATTGCTATAAGTATTGCTTATGATACCCACTTTGTTTCAATAAAACAAAGAATTATTGACCAATACCACCAAACTTGGTACAGTAACATAAATAACTCGTCAAGGCTTAGTACATTCTGTCGTTTTAAACACTCATTTACTCTTGAATCATATTTCGATACTATACAAGAAAAGAAACTCAAAATTGCTTTAAGCAGATTTAGATTATCGTCACATAATTTGGAAATAGAACGCGGTCGCTATAACAACATACCTAGAAATGACAGTCTATGCACATTTTGAAATTCAAATGTTGTCGAAAATGAATATCACTTTCTGTTAGTATGCCCAACATACAGAGATCTTCGTAGAAAAAAATTTAAAACCATACTTCTGTAGCTGGCCTAACCTAAACAAATTTGATATAATAATGCTATCCAATAAAAAGAACGACATCTTAAATCTATCAAAAAATAAATTAAGAAAAGAACTATTATAATATTAAACATATCAAAAATAAAAAAATAAGTATTTACTAATATTAACATATTGTAAACATTAATAAGCTTCTCTTTATTCCATGTACCTATTATGAATTATTTGTGTAGGGTATAAGCACTGAAATTTTGCTTTATGCTGAATAAAAGTTGTTGTTGTTGTTGTTGTTGTTGTTGTTGTTGTTGTTGTTGTTGTTGTTGTTGTTGTTGTTGTATGAAAAACATGTTTGTTTGTTTGCACAATGTGCGACGTCTGTATTGGCGTTTAGATAATTGTAATCAAACTGATTTTCATTGTTACGTCTTTGGTTTAATCGTTTAAACGATACGCTTTCAGTCAAACGCAAATTGTTTTCCTTGTTCAAATAATTGTTTGCAACTTGTACTACTCAAGTAATAAAGTTTACCTTTAATTTTCAAAAAACCGTTACGATCGCTAACTTAATTGTTTAAACATTTAAAACCCGTATACTTGTTATTACTTTTGAATGGGGTTTAACGCCATTTTCAACACATTTCAGGTTATATATGGCATATCCAGTTTTACTGGTGGAGGAAGACCTCAGACTGAGTCAGACTGAGTAGAACCACCGTCCTTCCGCAAGTAACTGGAAACTTTCTCACATAAAGTTTTTGGAGCGAGCGGGACTCGAACCTACGACCATAGCGGTGAGAGGTAAATGATCTTGAGACGGCGCCTTAGACCACTCGGCCACGGAGGACCCTTTGTTATTACAATGTGCGACACAAATTATCAAGTTTAACGCTACCATGTTAATTTCATGAATACTTTAATGATTAATAACTGCATCATATATTTTATGTATATAATAATTGTTATGTATGTATTAATATAATAAATAACACTAATATTGCTATATAAAATAGAAATGAAAAGTGGGGGCAGCCCCATGAAAACTGTCATCATCATTAGCACTTCCGGTGTGATAAAAAAGAGAAAAATATTGTTAAAATAAACTTTTAATATAGTCTATCATCGACATTGGTACAGCTGCTCAGGTTGTATAATATCTACATAATTATGATGTTATAAGGTATCAGCACAATGGAGCGTGTACTTTATCAATTAGCCTAAAAAGGAGTGATTTGAAGTAATAGGTGCCTTGCTCAAGTTGTTACTGTCACCATCTGAAACAATTAATTGAATTATAGCAAAGGTATACCTATCGTCGTTTATTCAAACTTATAATATTATTTTTTCTAGCAGTGTCAGGAATGCAAAGCCTATAGCTTGTTGTGATTTTGACTGTTTTTATTTATCTTAAAAATATTTCTTAACAAATGCTTTATGCCTATTAAAGTGACGGTGGTCACCCACCCAAGTACTAACCCCGTACTTCATTGCTTAACTTCTAATACAGTCGGTGCACTTCAACCATGTCGCTATAACAGCTAGTTTAACAGGGATGCTGTTGTAAGTGACCCATGTTCATTCACTACACTCCTCCCCTCTTTAACCTTTAGGGCTAAGCTCCACCTACACAGTCTGTGGCTTCCTGCAATTGCTGGCCATATCCCACCCCATCACAAGGAAAGAGAGATTCGGGTAGAAGCATGTACGAAAGTTAATCCTCGTCGCATTTAAAGTGAGAGCATTCACCCAACCAAGTAGAGTTTTTAGTGTGGACTATTTCTTGGTACGGTATATCACTGGTTCAACACTACAATAAGTCGCCGCGGCAACATTTTCACTTTTGCAAAACAAAATCCAGATCAAATCAACCAATAAATGAAAATATTCTAAGTGTAGTGTCTAATATGAAACTAAGCCTTGTCTTACAGATCTCACAGCCAGATTTCTTGAATCTGTCAACCATTAAATGAAGATATCGTCAGTGTAGTAACTAATATGTAACTATAGGCCTTGTTTTACAGATATCATGGCTAGATTTCTTGAATCTGTGAACCATCAAATGAAGATATTCTCAGTGTAGTGTATAATATGTAACTATATGCCCTGTCTTACATATCTCATGTGTAGATTTCTTGAATCTGTCGACCAATAAATGAAGATATTCTCAGTTTAGTGTCTACTATGTAACTATAGGCCCTGTCTTACAGATCTCGCGGCTAAATTTCTTGAATCTGTCAACCATTTAATGATATTCTCAGTATAGTATCTAATTTGTAACTATAGGCCTTGTCTTACAGATCTCAAGGCTAGGTTTCTTGAATCTGCAAACCAATTAATGAAGATATTCTCAGTGTAGTGTCTAATATGTTACTATAGGCCCTGTCTTACAGATCTCATGGCTAGATTTCTTGAATCTGTAAACCAATAAATGAAGATATTCTCAGTGCAGTGTCCAATATGTATATTTAGGCCTTGTCTTACAGATCTCATGGCTAGATTTCTTGAATCTATGAACCAATTAATGAAGATATTCTCAATGTAGTGTCTAATATGTAACTATAACTTGTTAATGATATTCTGAGTATAGTATATAATTGTTAACTATAGGCGTTGTCTTACAAAGCCCACGGCTAGAGTTCTTGAATCTGTAAACCGATAAATGAATATTGTATCAGTGAAATGCCTAAAATGTAGATATAAGCATTGTCTTACAGATCTCACAGCTAGATTTCTTGAATCTGTGAACCAATTAATGAAGATATTTACTGTGAAGTATCTAATATGTAACTATAGGCCATGTCTTACAAATCTCATGGCTAGATTTCTTGAAACTGTCAACCAATTCACGAAGATATTCTCAGTGTTGTGTCTAATATGTAACTGTAGGCCTTGTCTTACAGATATCACAGCTAGATTTCTTGAATCTGTCAACTATTTAATGAAGATATTCTCAGTGTAATGTCTGTTATGTTACTATAGGCCCTGTCTTACATATCTCACGGCTAGATTTCTTGAATCTGTCAACCATTTGATGATATTCTCAGTGTTGTGTCTAATATGTAACTATAGGCCCTGTCTAACAGATCTCATGGCTAGATTTCTTGAATCTGGCAACTATTTAATGAAGATATTCTCAGTGTTGTGTCTTATATGTAACTATTGGCCCTGTTTTACAGGTCTCACAGTTAGATTTCTTGTAACTGTCAACCATTTAATGATATTCTCAGTGTTTTGTCTAATATGTAACTATAGGCCCTGTCTAACAGATCTCATGGCTAGATTTCTTGAATCTGGCTACTATTTAATGAAGATATTCTCAGTGTTGTGTCTAATATGTAACTATAAGCCTTGTCTTACAGATCTCATGGCTAGATTTGTTAAAACTGTCAACCAATAAATGAGTATATTCTTAGTGAAATGCCTAAAATGTAGTTATAGACATTGTCTTACAGATCTCACAGCTAGATTTATTAAATATGTCAACAATTAAAATCAGATATTCTCAGTATAGTGTCAAATATGTAACTATAGGCCTTATCATACAGATCTCACGACTAGATTTCTTGAATCTGCCAACCAATAAATGAAGTTATTCTCAGTATAGGGTCAAATATGTTACTGTTGGGCCATGTTGGTCCTGTCTTCAGATCTCATGGCTAGATTTCTTGAATCTGCCAACGAATAAATAAAGATATTTTCAGTTTAGTGTCAAATATGTAACTAGGCCTTGTCTTACAGATCTTATGGCTAGATTTCTTGAATCTGCCAACGAATAAATGACGATATTCTAAGTGTAGTGTCTAATATGTATCTATAGGCTCGTCTTAGATCTCGCGGCTAAATTTCTTGAATCTGTCAACCTTTGAATGATATTCTGAGTATATTATCTAATTTGTAACTATAGGCCTTGTCTTACAGATCTCACGGCTAGAGTTCTTGAATCTGTAAACTGATAAATGAATATTGTCTCACTGAAATGCCTAACATGTAGCTATAGGCATTGTCTTACAGATCTCACAGCTAGATTTCTTGAATCTGTCAACCAATAAATGAAGATATTAACAGTGTATTATCTAATATGTAACTATAGGCCTTGTCTTACAGATCTCACAGCTAGATTTCTTCAGTCTGTCAACCATTTAATTCAGATATTCTCAGTTTAGAGCCTAAAATGTAACTAATGTAACCATTAATTTTATTTAGATGGAAATCTCTAGAAAAAAACAAGTGGAATGTGTTAAAGGTGTGCAGATCATCTGTGAAGGACAGAAAAAGGCCATTTTGCACGAGTTACATAGTGAAACTATTGGAGGTCACAGTAGGATAAAAAAAAACATTGATGCGATTAAGATCCGGTAGTGGCGGCCACGAATGACAGAGGATGTGAAGCAATATGTAATTTCTTTTTATTCTATTATTAAGTTGTAGATTTTATTAGCAATTCATTAAAAATGCAAAATCATATCTTTGCAAGAAGTGTATTTTAACAAATGTCATTCTTTAGTGAGTGGGTATAGGGTGAGTCACCTGAAGTGACTGGCACCTGTTTTTCTTGAGCGCTGAGTACTTCGTGTACATCAGGAACTTAATTATTAAACACATTTCCGTAATTCTTAACTGACTCGGTATAGGGTGAGTCACCTGAAGTGACTTGCACCTGGCTTTTTGAGCGCCGAGTATTTTGTGTGCATTAGGAACTTAATTTTTAAACACATTTCAGTAATTGTTAAGTGTTTTAGTGACTCAGTATAGGGCGAGTCACCTGAAGTGACTAACACCTGGCTTTTTGAGCGCCGAGTATTTGACGTACATTAGGAACTTAATTATTTAAAACATTTCAGTTATTCTCTAGTGACTCAGTATAGGGCCAGTCACCTTGCTTTGTAAGCGCCAAATATTAAAATATTTCTGAGACTTGGTGATATAAATGAATAGTGACTATATCTTATGATAAAAAAGAAGGCTGGTTTAAAGACATTCTGTCAGACCTCCACCTTGGTACCAGCTAGAAACAACATTTACTTTTGTAGCGTTGGCTAACATGACAGAATGCATATACAAACTTTTTGATAATAAAATTTAAATAAAATATTCATGTTTGTCAAATGCTTATGAAAATTCCCATGTCAAATTGTTCCAATATTAGTATTTATTCATTTTATTAGCTCGTCTTTTCAGAGGGTGGGGGGAAGCTATTGTCATGACCTTGGTGGCGTCGTTGTTGTTATTTGGCATTTGATATTAAACCAATTTATATAGAAGCTATATAACCATTATATCAAATCGAATAGTAAATGTCAAAGTTATTGAATTATTAAAAATTGCATTATTTTCATTTAATATTTGACAGACTTACACAGTCATAATGTAATCAAAATATATTTAACGAGTACCAATCGGATAAATATTGTCTTTGAATTGTCAATAATTATGTGTATTTGATGTTGTATGCACTATAGCATTCACAGTTTCTATTCGATCTTCAATAAACAATGACTATACTATCTTGGACAAGTTCTTAAACTGGCAAAATTTGATAATTAATGTTGGGTGTTATGGTCGTTGAATCCACAAAAATTGCATTATATGAATTTATGTAAACTCTGTGAAAATTGCATTTTTTGGCATTGTCTTCTCTGACACAGTTGAGCAACTTAGGGCCACACTGACCCTCTTGTTTAATAGCACAATATCAGGTAAAATAAAGAGGTAGTAGTATATTACTATCATCATTATCAGTAGTAGAAGTAGTAGTAATAGTCGCATTATATATTAGTAATGCACAACTGCCACAACATATTCAACACAACATTGAGAATATCTTCATTACATGATTGACATATTCAAGAAATCTAGACGTGAGATCTGTAAGACAGGGCCTATAGTTTAATATTAGATACTACACTGAGAATATTTTCATTTAATGGTTACATATTCAAGAAATCTAGCCGTGAGATCTGTAAGACAAGGCTTATAGTTAAATATTAAACACTACACTGAGAATATTTTCATTTATTGGTTGGCAGATTCAACGTATCTAGCCGTGATATCTGTAAGACAAGGCCTATAGTTAAATATTAAACACAACATTGAGAATATCTTCATTTATTGGTTGGCAGATTCAAAGAATCTAGCTGTGAGATCTGTAAGACAAGGCCTATAGTTAAATACTAGAAACTATACTGAGAATATCTTCATTTATTGGTGGGCATATTCAAGAAATCTTGCCGTGATTTGTAAGACAAGGCCTTTAGTTAAATATTAGACATTACACTGAGAATATCTTCATTAAATGGTTGGCAGATTGAATAAATCTAGCTGTGAGATCTGTAAGACAGGGTCTATAATTAAATATTAGACACTACACTAAGAATATCTTCATATATTGGTTGGCAGATTCAAGAAATATAGCCGTGAGATCTGTATGACAGTACCTAAAGTTAAATGTTAGACTCTACACTGAGAATTTCTTCATTTATCTGTGGGCAGAATTAAGAAAACTAGCCGTAAAATCTGTAAAACAGGACAAATATTTAAATAATAGACACTACACTGAGAATACCTTCATTTATTGGTTGACATATAGAAATCTAGCCGTGAGATCTATAGACAAGGCCTATACTTACATATTTGACACTTTACTGAGAAAATCTTCATTTATTGGTGGGCAGATTCAAGAAATCTAGCCGTGAGATCTGTAAGACAAGGCCTATAATTACATATTAGACAATATACTGAGAATATCTTCATTTATTGGTTAGCAGATTCAAGAAATCTTGCCATGAGATCTGTAAGACAAAGCCTTTGATTAAATACTAGACACTATACTGAGAATATCTTCATTTATTGGTTGGCAGATTGAAGAAATCTAGCCGTGGGATCTATAAGACAGTGCCTTTATTTACATACTAGACAATATACTGAGAATATCTTCATTTATTGGTGGGCAGATTCAAGAAATCTAACCGTGAGATCTGTAAGACAGGGCCTATATTTACATACTAGACACTATACTGAGAATATCTTCATTTATCGGTGGGCAAATTCAAGAAATCTAGCCGTGAGATCTGTAAGACAGGGCTTATAGTTAAATACTAGGCAATATACTGAGAATATCTTCATTTATTGGTTGTCAGATTCAATGAGTCTAGCCGTGAGATCTGTAAGACAGGGCCTATAGTTAAATACTAGACACTATACAGAGAA
Source organism: Panopea generosa (assembly GCA_029582155.1). Classification (NCBI taxonomy): domain Eukaryota; kingdom Metazoa; phylum Mollusca; class Bivalvia; order Adapedonta; family Hiatellidae; genus Panopea; species Panopea generosa. Next base: position 45,321,331 of record CM055896.1, read on the forward strand.
TATCTTCATTTATTGGGGGGGGGGGGGGGGGGGGGGGCAAATCCAAGAAATCTAGCCTTGAGATCTGTGAGACAGGGCCTATAGTTAAATATTAGACATTATACTGAGAATATCTTCATTAATTGGTTGACATATAGAAATCTAGCCGTGAGATCTGTAAGACAAGGCCTATAATAACATATTAGACACTACACTGAGAATATCTTCATTTATTGGTTGTCAGATTTAAGAAATCTATCTGTGAGATCTGCAAGAGAAGGCCTATAGATAAATACAAGACACTACACTGAAATATCTTCATTTATTGGTTGGCAGATTCAAGAAATCTGGACGTGATATCTGTAAGACAGGGCCTATAGTTAAATACTAGACACTATACTGAGATTATCTTGTTTCATTGGTTGGCAGATTCAAAGAATCTAGCCCTGAGATCTGTAAGACAGGGCTTATAGTCAAATATAAGACACTATACAAGGAATATCTCCATTTATTGTTGGGCATATTCAAGAAATCTAGCCGTGAGGTCTGTAAGACAGGTTCTATAGTTTACTATTAGACACTACACTGAGAATATCTTCATTTATTGGTTGACATATAGAAATCTAGCCGTGATATCTATAGACAAGGCCTATAGTTACATATTTGACATTATACTGAAAATATCTTCATTGATTGATTGGCAGATTGAAGAAATCTAGCCGTGAGATCTGTAATACAAGGCCTATAGTTAGATATTAGACACTATACTGAGAATATCTTCATTTATTGGTTTGCAGATTCGAAATATCTAGCCGTGAGATCTGTGAAACAGGGCCTATATTTTCATACTAGACAATATACTGAGAATATCTTCATTTATTGGTGGGCAGATTAAAAAAATCTAGCTGTGAGATCTGTAAGACAGTTCTAATAGTTAAATATAAGACACTATACTGATAATATCTTCATTTATAGGTTGACATATAGAATCTAGCCGTGAGATCCGTAAGACAGGGCCTATAGTTACATATTAGACACTGCACTGAGAATATCTTCATTTTTTTGGTTAGCAGATTCAAGAAATCTAGCTGTGAGATCTGTCAGACAAGGCCTAAAGTTAAATACTAGACACTACACTGAGAATATCTTCATTGATTGGTTGGCTGATTCAAGAAATCTAGCCGTGAGATCTGTAAGACAAGGCCTATAGTTAAGTACTAGACAGTATACTGAGAATATCTTCATTCATTGGTGGGCAGATTCAAGAAATCTAGCCGTGAGATCTATAAGACAGTGCCTTTATTTACATACTAGACAATATACTGAGAATATCTTCATTTATTGGTGGGCAGATTCAAGAAATCTAACCGTGAGATCTGTAAGACAGGGCCTATAGTTAAGTACTAGACACTATACTGAGAATATCTTCATTCATTGGTGGGCAGATTCAAGAAATCTAGCCGTGAGATCTATAAGACAGTGCCTTTATTTACATACTAGACAATATACTGAGAATATCTTCATTTATTGGTGGGCAGATTCAAGAAATCTAACCGTGAGATCTGTAAGACAGGGCCTATAGTTAAATATTATACACTATACTGAGAATATCTTCGTTTATTGGTGGGCAGATTCAAGAAATCTAGCCGTTAGATCTATAAGACAAGGCCTATAGTTAAGTACTAGACACTATACTGAGAATATTTTCATTCATTGGTGGGCAGATTCAAGAAATCTAGCCGTGAGATCTATAAGACAGTGCCTTTATTTACATACTAGACAATTTACTGAGAATATCTTCATTTATTGGTGGGCAGATTCAAGAAATCTAACCGTGAGATCTGTAAGACAGGGCCTATAGTTAAATATTAGACACTATACTGAGAATATCTTCGTTTATTGGTTGACATATAGAAATCTAGCCATGAATCTGTATTAGACAGGGCCTATAGTTAAATACTATACTGAGAATATCTTCATTTATTGGTTGACATATAGAAATATAGCCATCAGATCTGTAAGACAGGGTCTATTGTTACATATTAGACACTATACTGATAATAACTTCATCTGTTGGTTGACATATAGAAATCTAGCCATGAGATCTGTAAGACAAGGCCTATAGTAACATATTATACACTTTACTGAGAATAACTTCATTTATTGGTTGGCAGATTCAAGAAATCTAGCCGTGAGCTAGTCCAGAGGGTCCTCAAAAAGGTAAAAATTGGATACTATGAGAAAAGAGAACTTTCTCATTTCTATTATTATCAGATTCATTTTATTATCATTATTACTTTAATTTAAATGACTATATATTGTTTTTAGTATCATCATCAGCAGCAGTAGTAGTAGTAGTAGAAGTAGTAGTAGTAGAAGTAACTTATACCACTATGTTTGAAATGCACAGCTGCCAAAAAAGGAAAATAAGTGTGTCATTTTTATTTTTTTATCTCAGTTATCATTTACTTTTATTATTATCATTTTATTATCGTTTTCATTAGCATTTGAATTAATTTAAATTACCATTTAATTTAATATTGAAAGAAGGTCTCTCCAAAGAGTTCTTTTTTTATTTTGCGTCTCCCAAACACATCGGAAATTCAAATAAAACAAAAGCTATCCAACGTCTAACTGCCTTAAAACTCATTGTATAACTCCTATATAAGACAGAGTATAAAAAAGTAATAAACTAGATGCAATATTAACTGTCAATTTATTTAGATTTATGTAATATAAATTTGTCTTACAATTCTCATGACTGACATTATTTACGACCAACGCCGTGAGAATCGTAAGACAAAACCGGATGTCTGACGAATCTTACGGTCTGAAGGATATCAAGCTACACCGTCATAAAAAATGTGAATTTCATGTCCGCGTGTGTCATGGTTTGACCCTTGCGGTAGGTACTACTTGACTAAATCTGTATAAAAATACATGGTGTCATTTGTTGATGCAGATCGTGAGATGTTCAAAATCCATGTTTGGATTTTTGCCGCATCCCGAAAGACAAAATATGGAAAATAAGTTCACATATCTTTATGTCATCAAGGATAATCAGGTGACCGTTAAGGCCCATGGCTCTCTTGTTAAGAAAAGTGATGTCTTGCTATATGTATGTACAATGATAATATCATAATAAAAGAATAAACCTACATTTTTGCAGATTAATCTACAAATAATGCAGCTTGTTAGTGGCAAAATGTCACAAAAGGAATAGTGTACATGGCCGCAATATTAAAATCAAAGGCCTCAAAGGCCTGAGGGGAGGCTCGCTGCTTGTGTTAATTCGAAAATGTAGTTTAGGAAATTGGAAAACTTAGTTAGATTTCTGAAATGTTAAGTAGGAAGGCAATTCATTGAGATTTAGAAAAGAATGTGTTTGAAATTTCTTTTGTGTATCTGTATAAATAATCTCCTGCATACAATGCAGAGTCCATATCAATGCTTTTCTGACAGTAGCTATCAAACGGTTTTGATAATGCATTTGCAAAAAATGCTAAACAACATGGTACAGACTGTTTTCCCTGTGAAAATTTACTGAATATTCGATGACCCTGGTGAAAATTGCCATTAACAGGTAATTTTGTAAACTGGTAACGCGGTGGTTCAGGATTCCTTTCCACATCTCCACATCAAATCAACATAAAATATATCAACATGAACAACCTATATGAAAGCTTGACAAACAAACCTTCATATTCTGACGTTTGAATTTTTGATAGAGTATTGATTGACACATGCTTCCCATTTTACATCTCCACTGCTCAATATCTATCCCCATTATTTCATAAAAAAGAAGAATGTACCGCTTTAAAGTGTATTTTAATAATGTGCAAACAATTACAAATAATGAATGAATTATTGTTTATCTAAAAAATTGTTAAATTCTTAAAAAAAAACACAAATATACAATTCAAATGAGTCATCTGAACTCTTAAGTTGTCCAACTCCTCCGGCAAGAATTTCAACGATTCAGCTCCAGATATATATTATGTTTTAATTTCGAACTCCAGATTTTGTTTTTCCATGAATCATCTTCAGCCTGGTAATGATATATTTTGTGCTACAACTCCAGTCAATTTTGATATCTCCAGTTCAATAGTTATGATTTATGGATAACGGAACGCATTCAGCACAAAATGTTCCTAATTCTCCGAAAATATACGACACATATCAATAACTCTTTGTACAGAACAAAACAAACATGACCTGCTTATAGATTTACGTGTATATTGACTTTAGTTATGTTTGATTCTCATATAGCTTTCAATCAACACTATAAATAATCAATAAATAGCATTATAAACGGTTTTGCGTGACCTATATGTAATCAATCTAAAAAATACAACAAAGTTCTAATCACAACAAACATAACGGTCGAATGACCTAATTAACGGTTAAATATGTTTGGATAAACTAATAAGCAGCAAAAATTGAGTAGCAATACAACAGTATATGATAAGGGTAAATATATAAATGAAATTATGAATGTATAATTAAATCAATTACTTTGAGCGGTGGATCTGTTTATCAACATCAAAACACTGCTTGAATAAGATGACAGATTGGCGCAGTTTTTTTTTATCAACAACAAAAATAGCCCCGAACCTAATTTCTTTTTTTTACTATCAAAATCAAAAGAGGACACTCCGTAGTGAATAAAACTAACAATCACTATTTACTCAAACTACTAGTTATTATATCGAAAACATGTTTATATTTCAGATGACGTCATTATTCATAGTAGTTAATGCGTAAAACCATTTTTTTTATCAATGAAAATTGCCGCGTTTTTTTAGTGCACAGCGAGATTAGTGTATTCTTCCGCATTTCCACGGAAATTGTATGCTTCCCGTATCGTATCTTTGAATTTTTATACAGAAAAAATCCGCAATAAATAAAAGACTTTGAATCTTTTGTTGAATAATAGTTATTACGTCCTCTGCTACGGCAAATGCGTTTTGGAACTTGTGAACTACTTTATCGGTCGGATGAATATGGCGGTTCCTTTCATACGTTACCTTCATAACAGATTGCCAGGGCTGCACGACAGCTATGGAAGTCAGAGCTTCGCTCGCCTTCCAATCAATGTAAAAGTTAATATTAACTTATTATGCCACAAAGTTTGAATAGACACGGCTTTCTGTTCAATTGTATGAAGTTGCTTCATTAAAAAACTCGCTTGACCATTACACCAAAGGTATATAGTGGTTTGAAATGATTTTTGTCTTGTCATGTCACCTGGTTGCGGTAGGTCCCACAAATAATATTTATTCTTTACGCATTTTGTTCCAGTATATAGCACGAAACATTTGTATCAACGTTACATTTTCAATCAGCTAAAAAGTGTATCATACTAATAACGGATTTTTATATTTTATGAATAATGACCTTAACTTTACACCAAACAACCCATATACAATCCCAAATCTATAAACCCAATACGCTATTTTGAAACTACGTCATTCTATTCTTAGAAGGAACCTGACTGCACGCTTATCAGTTATATACGTTATTCAATACAATAGGTTAAATATTAATGTGTTACATGTGATGGACAAGTCTTAACTATAAATAGAATGATGTAGTTTCATAATAGCGTATTTGGTTTATAGGTATCCGCACAAGGGATTACCAAACCAAGCTGCAAGTGAAATGTCTTTCTTACTCAACATGGAAAAAATTTGACAACACTTGCCCTTCAAACGACATTAAGCAATCCCAATTACAAGAACAAGAATGAATGAATAGTGTTTTACGGCGTACCAACACATTATTGGTTATTCGACACCAACAGGAATTAAGATTACAGGTTCACTCTACATGTACAAACACAACGAATTGACTTACAGATTAAAAAAAAATACATAAACAAATGAATATGCAGAATGAACCTAGAACCTTGATACCTGCAGAACTGCAGAGTTTCAGCAAATTCGTTTGTTTTAATCAAATTGTCGCTTCCTCCGATATACAGGAGCCCCTGTGATCCTACTCTTGCCATCACTTATATAGTTCCCTGAAACCACACAGGGGTTGGTTATTTAACACTAGTGAACATGACAAAAAATGATAAAATGAACATGACACCCAGGAGGATTCCTACCCCTCTGCAGAGATCGACAGCAATTCTATTCTTAGCAGGAACCACATGGACTTTCTAGAACAAGGCACATCACTGTAGGCTATAAAAATCTGGTTAAAATGTTACCTGTTAAATTCTAATATTTAATTACATCAAATAATTAAAGTAAATAATCCCTCTCTAGCTCGCCATAAGTTTTTCACAATGTGAACGCTTACACTCTGTTACCAAAGATGGTAGATTTCCTGATTTTGACTAAACGGAGACAGTTAGATTATCACTTTAAGAACAAATTGCTCAAAATTAAATTCTCTACAACATATACGAACATCGCCCCAAATGCACGTGCCTCTTATTTTCCGACACTTGCTACAACATGACCTAAGTTTGAGGCCCGCTGACGACTCTTTGTGGCCATTATTTAAAAAAGAATTGTACCAACTTCAAGAGCTACTCACTACCTGTCAAACCCTTTGTTTTTGTTAAATACGTCACACGAATGAGCTAGTACTGGGATTTGAACATGACACCCCATTTGCAAACATTTTTTGGAGGTGCACGTGTTTGCACGGACCAGTTCTGACTGAACGAAGACAGAAAGCTGAACACTCTAAGACCCTAGGTCTATTATTTCTATTTTTGCAAATGCACGGGTACGGGTTTCACATTTTTTTAAAACTTGACGCCACTTTATAAAGTTCGCCCAGACCTTTCCAATGATACCAAACTTGAAAAAAATCGGATCGGAAATGGCCTCTCGGCACACGTTCAAGCATTTTTTTGACACTCCGTCTGACAGTATGTGAGTTGGGGTTATTGCTCTACTGGTTAAACAGTTTGAGTTAGCCATATAGTTTATGACAAAAGTTGCTAAGAATTAAATTCTCTATAACATGATGAGATAACTCAATGCATGTGGCTCTCAAAATGGCGCACGTGCCTGGGTGACCACCTCAGTTCTAAGCAACGGGAATGACCTTGATCGAGTAAATTCGGGTCAATGAGGTACAGCAAGCTTAAGATCTATTCAATACCTGTCGAACGACACCAAGATCGTCAAATTTCGAAAAGAAATTGCCTCTGGGCAGGGGTTTGAACATGGCACCTATAATTGACCAAATATGTTGAGTTGGGTTGCACGGGACGCGTTTCTGACAAAACAAAGACAGATAGCTTATCACTTTAAGAACAAATGTTGCACGGAATGAAATTATCTACAATATATTTGAACATGACCCAAAACCATATGCCTCTCATTTTCCAGCACGTGCTACAACATGACCTAAGTTCGAGACCCGCTAGCGACCCATTGCGACCATGTTTTAAAATAAAAATTATACCAACCTCAAGAGCTATTCAATAATTGCCCAACCCTTTATTCTGGTTAAAAACATCTCAAGAATAAGCTCAGTACAGGGGTTTGAACATGACACCCCCATTCCCGCCATGCACGTGTCGGTACGAGCGCGTTTCTGGTGGAACGGTGGTAGATAGCTTATTTGTTTAAGAACAAAAGTTGCTAAGAAACGTTAATTCTACTACATATTATAAACCCATTCCATGAATGATTTAATTTTTCCGCCCCCTTACAGAGTCCAGTCTGAACTTAGACCCGCTGGCGCCGCCTAGAAATTGAACCATTTAGGCCTACACAATGATACCAAGTTAAACAAAATCGGTCAAGGAATGAACTTTTGGCAGCGATTTCAACATGACAAATTTTATCATGGCTTTTTTTGAAAAAGTTCAAACTCATCATTTTCAAAAAGTTCCACAGGCCTTAACAATTGGTCTACAGCTCTGATTTTTGTACCATTCTTTATCAGAACATGTATATTTTCTTGTTTTTACCACAAATATCTTTTCAAAAACTCATTTACGTCCTGTGTGGCACGGGCAAAGACTGTACTTGTAGTTCTTGGTAGTCGTTCAATTCATACAGAGAATATCTACGTACACTCTGATATACAGATTGATAGGTTCCGATAAGTATTCTTGAAAAAATCGCAAACCGGCAAATACGACTTTTTCAAAAGTTTTCACCATGTTCCACGCATCCCCGATACCTTATTCCTAGCACTCGAGAGTTGATTTTACATCATTCTTTAGGGAAACCCAATGCATACAGCCCCCACAAATCAAACATATAAACTACGGTTATTGGCATGTCCGGCATGCTCAAACATGCATCAGAAATAGTAATTTTGACGATTTTTTTTTTAGAAAGTCCGAATGTTTTTTCGCTGGGCACTGTTTGACCGGCTCGCCAGAGGTCAGTAACTCGACCTTGAACTTTAACTCTGTTTTTCTGCATATGTTAAAAATGAAGCGGTTGGTGTAAGAAAAATAATTCTAAACCACATACCAAGTGATTTAGGATCATTTTAAATTAAAAAAAACAGGGGTTTTGGCCACTTTCGGATAATGTTCAGAATAATGAGCACTACAATATATAAATTTTACACGCTTAATCCCGCCACCAGAAGCACGTGCCGACACGTGCACTATCGTTAACAATTAACCCTATAGTGGATTCAATAGTGTGGAAACGACCGGTTTGACGTCTCCTTTCCAATGATACTACTTAAAGAGGAATATACCTTCTAAATTATTTTCGAAATCAGTGGTATAATTAATATATTATGAAACTAGAAGTAATTTCCAATGTGAATATGTATTTTTTTCTGCGGTAATTATAACATATAAGTATAACAGCAAAATCGCGTGTTTTTTCTACCTCAGTTGAGTTATACCAAATGTACAGAATCAAAACATATATACCCATGTACACTTTTGACGGATGTATAGATTTACAAATGCAAAATTTACGACGAACACCAAATTCTGAAAATACTATCGAAAAACGGGAACTATTTTTTCTCGATTTTTTTTAAAAAACGGATACAAATCAAAATTTCAAAAAAACAAATCGAGCGATTTTTGCATAATTTTTATATGAATTTATACTACATATTGTACAATTAGTGTGAGATTGTAAGAAAAATGACGAACTAGATTTTTTATAATATTAAATTGTTTAATCCTACCCTTCGTCAAAATAAAACGTTTTAAAGTAAACGTCAACGTCGGTATAGCGCATTTAGCATACGGTTTGTGATAATTAAACAAGTTAAATTAATGTTCTTAACAATATATTGATATTTTGTGCACACTGTTATATATACTTTTGCTGTATAGTGGCAACTAATTGTATATAGCATTTATAATAGCGTGTCTGTTGTTACACGTACAAAACCGTAATTTTTATTTCACTGATTCCAAAACAATATTCTCATTTCTGACTACCTCCGACTGCTAGTGAAATGTGGATATCATGGTTGTCAATTTTTATAACAAGTCTGACTTTTCTGAAGGGCGGAGCAAACTGTCACACATTCATAAAATGAGCTTGAATCAATACCCACTATGATTAGCAGCGAAAAGCCACGATCCAGGTATATCGTCATTGAACGTACAGTGGAGCATCTTTCCACCCAGCCCCATTAAATAATATTACTATTGTTTGTGAAAATGTTTTGCAGAAACACGCAAGTGGGCAGTCACATGATCAGCGGTTACTACTTCCGGTTAAATACACTTCCAAGCGGTTTTGGTAAAATTACCCTTTCGCAGATGTATTCCTTTCCAAAACATTAGGTTGTATTAATACTAAATTCAATATTTAAAAGAAGTATGATGAAAAGGCACTTTAAGCTTTTTTTCAAAACAGAATTAAAATAATACATATCGAGGGTTCGGCGTGTAACTATTGTTTCTGACATTTGGAAATATTTTCAGGAGAAGGAAAAAACTACTTTCTAAGTAACAATATTGGCCAAATTAATAGTAAACTTAGATTTCAATATCATTTAGTATGACAAATGGATGGGTAATCTTTAAAAACGTCTATTCCAATAAATAAAGAAATATGACAGTTACAATAGTTTCACGCTGGAATTGATGATTGTGTTCAGTGTGAAACTAGCCTAAGTGTATGTGACATTTTTGCAAGTTTTAAAGCAATCAAGCAATATGTTCATTATTAAATGAAATATCTGGTTAAGATATGTGGTCTTTCTTCTCTCTTCATCAAATTTGTGCATAAAAACATATTTTTAGATGAATACAGCCTAGTTTTTTCATAAATCTGAATAATTTATATAAATACCCATTTTGAATTTAAATATAAATTAACAAGTTTGACCTTGCTTCTTTGAACAAGAAAAAACATTATATGGTTATATAACAATAAACAAAAAAAGAAGTTTTTTTGCTCTATTTTCTTGTTTAGCGTGAAACTATTGTATCTGCATGTTTTTACAAAATAATGCGAATACAACTGTAATTTTTATCTTAATTGTTTAACTATCTCTAAAGCTGAGTCTGAGTTATTTAAAGCTGTTAATTTTAAAACTTAAAATATAAAAAGGCATGTTTATTTTCATTAAAAATACTTCATTTAGTACCTCTAACTTCGGCAAAAATCCTATTTCCCCTCAAATTAGGTCAGATATTTCCCAATGCATTTAATGAGTCAAATCTTTTAAAATTCTTCTGTTTGTATTTTGTGTTACCTTTAGTGAAGCTTACATCCTCATACAGAATACTTATTTATAAAGGAAGGATCTTACATAATAATTACATTGGTTTGACGTGACTATGGGGTGACATTTTACTATTTAACCATATAAAGTGATATCTCTCATTTGAATAGGTGATATCACTTATTAGAATGAGTGATATCACATATTTGTAGCAAATGTCACTCATTCAAATAGCTGTTATCACTCATTTGAATAGGTGATATCACTAATTGGAATTTGATATATTGTATGAACCAGCTGTGTAGCTACCTATCGGTATATATATATATATACTGTCAGTTGAAAAAAATTAAAATAAAAAGAAACATGTAAAACAATGCTACAGAAATGACCTTGAAATAGCTTGCTTCAGAGTGCATCTATGCTACAAATATTTTCTTGTCGGGGAAAATGCCCCAAGACTACCCCCAGCAGTTATGTAATAAAATCTTATAATTAAGAAATACACAAAAGACGATTTCACATTCAGGGCATACAAGTTAGAACAAAAAAGACTAATTTTACTGAGGCTACAAAAATTTTTGTAAGATCATCTGAATCATAATTTTCTGAGTAATTTCTGAAACATTATTATAATGTTGAATACATAGAATATGCCTGAAATATGCTGAAATGCTATGGCATGTTGAACTATGCAAAATGAACCTCTTATATCTTTAATATAAAAGTTGGGTAAATGTAACATCAGTTAAGTTTTGTAAATAGCTGTGGCAATCCTCAATATATTTTGTTGATCATTCCCAACTGACTCAAATTTAATGGCCCGACTTTAAACATGTCACGTTTCACGTTTGCATGAAAACAATATTTATCCGATTGTAGAAATCCCTGAATGTTTTTGTATGTGCGTATTACAGGAGAAATTGTTCCTTATAAAACAATCATAAATAATTAGTTCTGAAAAAAGTATGTGAGAAAAACCAATATTAATCTCAACTGAAATAATTTGCCTATACCTACCCAACATTTTAATAGACTCTGAACTTGGCAAACACAGAACCTCTTATGGTCAGCAAAACAGTCATGTAGTTATCAATTAATCAATAAAAGAAATTAATTCAACAAGTAATAAAGTAATACATGATTGTATGATTACTTACAAGTCATTAAATATACTATTTCATCAAATTATATGTAAATAAAGTGAAATAAAATGACTTTTCTCAAGTTTCGCAATGCAATAAAGCGGAGTATGATTTCCAGTAGGTTTTTTGTGTCATGAAGACTTGAAGCAGAAAAAGTTTTAACCCTGCACTGAATAATAAACAGTTATATTATGCATAATCTATGCTGCAGTTAATAAAACTATTACATGTTATGTGTCCTTTTAACAAACATTTTGTTAATTTGAAAGTGGACTGCTTATTTAACCAATACAAAAATCATATCAGCTTGTAGCTCTCAACTTGAGGTAAATAAATTGAAACCCTTGAAATGGTCTGTTTTGATTCTTTTGAAATAATGAAAAATTATAACTTTTCTGTGTTTACCGCAAAACATATTATGACCTGCGAATTATCATTGTAAGTGTTAAAAATGCTTATTTTCCTTCATTTATATTTTCAATAAAAAAAATTGAAAGTAACATGGAGGTTTGACACAATGAAAATCATATTAAACGATTTATTCAAGAAAAATAAACATAAGCATTTCAATTTGGCCTGTTGTTTATGACAAAACTATCGTTAGTCTACAGCTGTGCAGCGTGGCAATAAGGCATAAAAAATTTAATGAGGTTTTGGAACTCTATCATTGATGATTCAAACACAATGATACCAGATCACTGTACATTTTGAAAGATACGGGTATGAGTTCACTTCGCAACAGTTGAAGGTCATATAATTTGGGGTTCACATCTTCAGTCATTTTTGCTCTATTTTAGTTTCTTGGCAGTAGGTTTATAAATTTGGTTTGTCCACTATAAGTGTATTGGAAGCTAAATGCATTTGTCATAGATCTGTGATCTTTTAGTGTTATAAATCCATTCCAAGCCACTCTGTCATTGCAATTGTAAGTTTCAAAGTAGGGGAATTTGTCTGAAATTTTCTTAAAGTCACAAAAATCAGTCTTACTCATTTCCTTTACAATATATGGATGTATTTTTGGGCACCTTGTATGACTGTGACCCATTGTGAAGTGGTGTAGATACTCAACTTTCTACTTGCTCTTTCAATTGCAGCATACGTAGGGTCATTTTCATTTTCGGTATGATCTTTTTCTAGGTATTTATGCTCAATTGATATTAGATCAAATTTACAATACCAAAGCATACTTAGATAATACATGTACCTGTTTTTGTTTTGAGGCACACAATTATTGGAATAAAATACAAACTTTTTTTTCAGCAGCTTTTGATTTTATAAATTATACACACTAGATTCAACTTCACACCCACCCCTTCCAGCTACGGTCTCATTCCGCAAGTATGAGAATACATCAGAGTGTGGACAGATCATATATTGTAAAATTGTAGTTGTTCATTTGGCTCTTTTAATAAATACATGATTCAAAAGCCTTCGGTTTCACTGAAACCTGTTCACGGTCAAAACAAGCTACAGTTAGAGTTAGTGCATGATAAGATTTTATCCTTTCTTTGTCAGAGTCCTTGTTTTTAAAAGATAAAATTTTATTTTGAATGTGACTTTCATATTCTTCTTTCAGCAATGTCCTATCCTCAGCTGACAAGTTTTTAAATGTACTACAAAGGTTACATTGATCTGTCTTTGGAAAATGAAAACTTAAATTGAACTCTTTATCAAATATTCTCCTGTATATATATTCAGATGCAGACGATTTTTTTTAATGCATTCATTTTTAAAAAGACAGCACATTTGCTTTACATTCAGGTCTGAACTGAGGTATTTCTTGGATGAATCTTTCCTACTGTAATGGAAATCAACAACTGGAAAACTCTAAATATAATCCCTGGCAGCATTCAGTTTAGTTTGATGTGTTAAGTTGTGCCTTGATCTTGTTGCTTAACCTCTGTTTTCATTTTATACGACACCAAAGTTATTTTTTTTGTTGGCAGTTGCTACAACTTGGTCTAAAATGCCTATGTATTTAGAAAGAATGTTTTGCAAGTTCTAATTGTAGTTTCATTTCTATTCACTGTGTCATTCACATCATCTCCATTCATCAGATCACCATTCACTATGATTTCATCTCTATTCACTAATTCACCATTCACTGTGTCATTCACATCATCTCCATTCATCAAATCATCATTTATTGTGACTTCATCTCCATTCATCAAATCACCATTCACTGTGTCATTCACATCATCTCCATTCATCAAATCATCATTCACTGCGACTTCATTTCCATTCACTTGACATTCACATCATCTCCATTCATCAGATCACCATTAACTATGACTTCATCTATATTACTGAAATCACCATTCAGTGTGACATTCACATCATCTCCATTTATCAGATCACCATTAACTTGAATTCATCTCTTTTCACTAAATCACCATTCACTGTGTCATTCACATCATCTCCATTCATCAAATCATAATTTATTGTGATTTCATCTCCATTCATCAAATCACCATTCACTGTGTCATTCACATCATCTCCATTCATCAAATCATCATTCACTGTGACTTCATCTCCATTCACTTGTCATTCACATCATCTCCATTCATCAGATCACCATTAACTATGACTTTAACTACATTAAATAAATTACCATTCAGTGTGACATTCACATCATCTCTATTTATCAGATCACCATTAACTTTGACTTCATCTCTTTTCACTTAATTACCATTCACTGTGTCATGCACATCATCTCCATTCAGCAAATCATCATTCACTGTGACTTCATCTCAATTCATCAAATCATCATTCACTGTGTCATTCACATCATCTCCATTCATTAAATCGTCATTCACTGTGACTTCATCTCCATTCACTTGTCATTCACATCATCTCCATTCACAAAATCACCCTTTACTATGACTTCATCTATATTACCTAAATCATCATTCACTGTGCCTTGAACTCCATTTACTAAATCTCCATTCACTGTGTCATTCACATCATCTCCATTCATCAAATCACCATTCACTGTGACTTCATCTCCATTCACTAAATCACCATTCACTGTGCCTTCATCTCCATTCACTGAATCATCATTCACTGTGTCATTCACATCATCTCCGTTCATCAAATCACCATTCACTGTGACTTCATCTTCATTCACTAAATCACCATTCACTGTGCCTTCATCTCCATTCACTAAATCATCATTCACTGTGTCATTCACATCATCTCCATTAATCAAATCACCATTCACTGTGACTTCATCTCCATTCACTAAATCACCATTCACTGTGACTCTATCTCCATTCACTAAATCACCATTCACTGTGCCATTCACCTCATCTCCATTCATCAAATCACCATTCACTGTGACTCCATCTCCATTCACTAAATCACCATTCATTGTGTCTTTCACATCATCTCCATTTAGTATTTGTTATATTATCTCCATTAATCAAATCATCATTCACTGTGACTTCATCTCCATTCACTAAATCATCATTCACTGTGTCATTCACATTATCTCCATTCATCAAATCACCATTCAGTGTCTTCGTCTATATTCACTAAGTCACCATTCACTGTGTCATTCATATCATTTCCATTCATCAAATCATCATTCATTGTGACTTCATCTCCATTCACTTGTCATTCACATCATCTCCATTCATCAGGTAACCAAAAACTATGACTTCATCTATATTACCTAAATCACCATTCGATATGTCATTCACATCATCTCCATTCACTAAATCACCATTCATTGTGTCATTCACATCATCTCCATTCATCAAATAACCATTCACTGTGACTTCATCTCCATTCATCAAATCACCATTTACTGTCATTCACATCATCTCTATTTTCAGATCATCATTCACTGTTCATTCACCTCATTTCTATTCGTCAGATCACCATTCACTGTGACTTTTTCTCCATTCACTAAATCACCATTCGCTGTGTCATTCACCTCATCTTCATTCATCAAATCACCGTTCACTGTCACTTTATCTCCATTCACTAAATTACCATTGACTTCACCTCATCTCCATTCGTCAAATCATCATTCACTGTGACTTCATCTCCATTCACTAAATCACCATTCACTGTGCCATTCACCTTATCTCCATTCGTCAAATCACCATTCACTGTGACTTCATCACCATTCACTAAATCACCATTCACTGTGTCATTTACATCATCTCCATTCACCAGATCACCATTCACTGTGACTTCACCATTCACTAAATCCCCATTCACTGTGTCATTCGCATCATTTCCATTCACCAGATCACCATTCACTGTGACTTCATCTCAATTCACTAAATACCCATTCACTGTGTCATTCACATCATCTCCATTCACCAGATCACCATTTACTGTGACTTCATCTCCATTCACTAAATCACCATTAACTGTGACTTCATCTCCATTTACTAAATCCCAATTCACTTTGTCATTCACAATATCTCCATTCACCAGATCACTTTTCACTGTGACTTCATCTCTATTCGCTAAATCATCATTAACTGTGTCATCCACCTCATCGCTACTCATCAGATCACCATTCATTGTAGGGTTGTACATTGGCCTTTTTTCTATCTGCGATGCATTTCGCGATACTTCAATTTCAGAACGATACGTATCATGATAAATATTGCCTATGAAAATAAAAAGGGATGCGGACTATTGCAAGTTAAAGTTGCGATACAATGCGCATCATGATACTGATTTTTAAACTGTATCTTATGCAACCACCATAATGGTTTAATAAGATGTATGTAATAACTATGCTCGTATGCAACCTAAGAGTATATTTGTTAACAGAGAACAACAGAGAACAACAGAATTTATTACGCTGTATAACTGCGAGTGATTAAATAAACATAGTGGTATAGTACCTGATGGGATTGAGATGTCTTTCCGTAATATTCGTCACGTGTTTAGTTTATGCTAATTTATTTTAAATCGATTGCGATGAAAGCTCAGAGCTTATTTGAACCGCTCTCAAGTCTGCTTCCTTGGTAAAACAAGAACTGAGTGTTGTTTTATGAGAGGTCTAGCTGGGGATCAAACCAGCAACTTCTGGCATGAGCGGCCAACACTCCGTGCATAACACTACCGCCCCCATCACGTGTTTATTCAGTTTATATCCGAATATTTGTCTTGCTTTTTTAAAAACTCGTTCTTTTTTTTTTGTTGGTTTTTATTAGCTAGTTTTTTTATGCTTCATCCAGAATGGAATTGCGATGCACAATATCTGACAATCTTATTGATGCATCTAAGGTGTAAAGAATGCATTGCATCGCGATCTATTGTAAGTTTCATTTAACACCCGATACACACATCGGCGGAAAGGTGAGTCGCCATCCATCGATGCATCAATGAATTGTTACACCTTTAATTCACTGTGTTATCCACCTTATCTCCATTTGCCAAAACATCATTCACTGTGTCATTCACATCATTTCCATTCATCAAATAATTATTCAATGTGCAATTCACCATATCATTATATCTTTTTCCAAATTTAAATGTACCAAATGAAACCTTTGATGGTAAACTTGACCAAAATGACAAATATTAGCGGGAAATGAAAAACGCCGAAATATTCCGCATACATTGATATTCATGCGGAACATCTCCGATTTTATGGCATTCTTTGCCTGTCGAGTATAGGCGATTGCGGCAATGGTGTAAGGGAGACAACTCAATTTCAATTTTGATATAAAACTTAATTGCACACTTTACATATATTTCACCTCTAGTAAGATAAATGATTAATTTTAAGGGGCTTTACTTTGCGAGGTCCTATATAGTCCTCACAATCCATAAGGACCCCACAAGAAAGGTCTAAGATAGACATATATATATATATATATATATATATATACTCAGACATACTAGCATTTACGGGGTATCTGCCAATCATAGACCTTTCTTGTTGGGTTCACGAAGGCGATTTTCCCCTATTTTGACAAAGTTACGGTTCTTGAAAGTTGGGGGGAAAATCTTTTTTTTTTATGATTGACTAGTTTAGTTTATCACTTCAAATCAATCAATAAGGGACGAGCAATTTGATATTCATGCAGAACATCTCCGAGTTCATTGCATTCTTGGCCTGTCGAGCAAAGGCGATTGCGGCAATGGTGTAAGGGAGACAACTCAATTTCAATTTTGATATAAAACCTAATTGCGCACTTAACACATATTTTACCTCTAGTAAGATAAATGATTAATTTTAAGGGGCTTTATTTTGCGAGGTCCCATATAGATCTAACAATCGATAAGGACCCCACAAGAAAGGTCTAAGATAGACCGATACCCCGTAAATGCTAGTATGTCTTAGTATATATATATATATATATATATATATATATATATATAATTATCTCCATATATGTATATATATAATTATCTATATATATATATATATATATATATCATGCATTGTGAATGAGCATCTGAAAAGATCCAAAAAATCGTAAATTCCGTTGTTGTGAATTTAATTATCTCCCTTTATGAAATTATATATATATGAATTTACTATATCTATGTGATCCAACGGGTTTATAAATCTGTCCTTTATATAGCATGTGAGTAGTCATGAATCCTTAACTGGATACTACTCATATAAAGCTATCAGTTCATGTATGTAAATTTGTCCACTCTGTCCAGATGTGTTGCATGTCGCCCACAATTCCCCTTAATATGTATTAAACATATTACATTCTATAATATCTGTGTTTTCCCCAACTTCCATTTCTATTAATATATTTAATATATCTTAACATGTCTTTGTTACAAAATCAATGTTGTTATCTTGTATACTTTACTAGACATCCACATTTGTCATCATAGCTTGTTTAATTGTATTGAATTCAGAGGAGGAATTATATAAGCTTGTCTTTTGTTCCAATCCTGTCAAAATGTTTTGTAAATATATAAAAAGGTAAGATATTCGAAATAAAATATGTTTGAACTTATATTAAAATAACGCTATATTTGTATTGTAAAATTGAAAATAAAAATGACACTCGACGGGAATGCTGTTTCTAAAAATCCCAAACAGTTAAATCCAAGTATAAAATTATCTTTTCCAGAGTCATTTTTATTATATGCATATATCTATGTATTAGTTTTAATAAAATACTAGATGTAAACAAATTTAAATATTCTTTTCGTATTTCTTGTAAATCCTTCATTTTTCGTAAAATTTCAAAGACGGGTATGTTGTTGAAGATGTAATAATAAAAAATATGCATACTATTTTGCTGACTTTTATAGTGTTGTTTGCAAAGACTTAAATATGTGATTGCATGCGTGGATGCGTACGTGCGTGCGTGTGTTCGTATGCATTTCTCGTATAATATCTTTTTACATTGTGATACATTTTATACATTTGACCATATAGTACCATATCATTTATGTCTACTGTCGCACTTGCCAGTGACCTTTGGTCTTGCATTTTCGATTTTGGCAAGACAAACGTATGAAACGGTCGAATGCTGTAAAATATGTTAAATAATATTTCACCCATTAGTTACTTGTCTTGCACTATTTCGATTTGATTTTATTTTCGGACAGGCATATATATTACATTGGAGGTGACTATAACATAATATAGATAAATATGTTTGGTCTGAAAATTATTGCATTGTAACACAATCAAAATTATGATAAAATACTGTCATGTTTTTTCTACTATAATTCTGTACAATCTATTGTAATTCTACGATTATTATATTCTGTTTTTGCACTATTTTGCTGACTTTTATCATGTTTTCAAATACTTATATATGACGTTCTGTTTAAATGCTTGTATTGTATCATATGCTCTCCTTAATGGAGGAATAAAAGAATCTATCTATTTATGGAAAAAATGCCAAAAACTATAGAAATAGTCTTTAAGTTCATTATCTATATCTATTAACATTAATGGTGTAATTCTTTCATCGAATCTATATATAATTGTTTTAATGGATTCCCTATTAACAAACACCCGTTAACGGTTGTTAAATTAGCATCTGGAATAGTTTACGTTAAAACAAATATAACAGGGTAATGTGACGTCAGAAATAACAAAAAAACAACAACATGAACTCAACATAAAGAAGAACTTGATTCCCGTTCCTATGATAACGGAACGATGCAGTGTATATGGCGAGAATGTCTTTTGCTGTTCAATCAAATTTTTATAATAATCTATTTCTCGATACAAATGCTTGAAAATTGATAAGTCGGACACGGTGATATAGACCAGGTGCATCAATAATATAAATTACAATATATATATTCTGCGGCTTAGTTCAGCTTGTTGTGCCCCTGTCGATTCCTCGTTAGCTGTAAGCTGCAAACAGGGACACATGCAAGGATGAGATTCCTTAATTTAAACATAATGTGTGCGGAATTTTGAAGAAAAAAAATGTATGAAGCAAATCATTACAATGTACATGTATATGTATATGTTCATTTGGCTTGTGCTAAAATTATCTTCATTTTAAATTCGAAATATATTAAGCAAATACATATACTAAGTCGGTATAAAATGTGTTGAACATAAAAGCTTGAATGATTAATCCCATTGTTATTGTTAACATTATTGTCAAACCGACAATCGTATTAACCCTATTTAAAGTACCTGTAACTATTGATATAAATATGCGATTAGGGACTATCGGGATTATATTCCCTTTTACTGATCTTTAAGCAGGTATTAACCCTGAAAGCAAGTACCAAAGTATTAATTTAACGCATTATGAAATGTTTATGAATTACATTTAACATATTATTTTGTCCTCATGCTGAGGTGAATGTGTTTTACTTTGGCAGACGACTTTGTTGTGAACTGACTTTGTCAATATAATTAGATAAACTGGATTGAGCTATCTGAACTCTATATTGGAATAGCATGTCTGTTATACAAAGTTACAATCCTGCTCTGGTAATTATATAAAATATGTTTTAGATGGATTGAGATTGTTTAACTCCATATTGAAACATTCTATATGTTGGAGAAAAGTTGCAATCCTTCTCTTGGAAATAGATAAATTATGTTTTAGCTGGATTAAAATAACTCTTTATTGAAACACGTGAGTGAAGAATACAATATTGCGCTAATAAATACAGTATGTTTAAACGGCATCAACTGCGGACATGGTAAACACAACTGTAACTTGACAAGATATATAAAAAAAATACAATCGAAGTAATCAAACTACAAAAGGAGGAATAAATTACCATGCAATTGTTATTAAACACAGGAATTAATATTCTGACGACCTCACAAACAGAAACCTTTAAAAACACGACACAACTTAAATTGTGCTGTAAGTTCTTTTGAACAAAGCGCTGTTGATACCATTCCGAAAACACAAATTTTTCACGAATTCCGATAAACACAAATAAAATATGTCGAACTCATCTAGTAGTAGTGATAAGCTAGTAGATGCTATCGCAGATTCGTTTTTTACCTGGATCCAGAATGACATTTTACCGGTTTGTATGACAGGGTGTGAATTTATCATCATCATCGTCGGTGTCATCCTCAATATCTTGCTTCTTGTCACCTTCAAGAAGAAAGGTTTGTTTAACGAACCTAGCTCCCATTTCGTTCTTATGTTAACGATTGTGGACTTCATTGGGTATGTGTTCATGATGATACCGAATGCTATAACGGCTATAGCTACTGAGTGGATTCTATCAGATCCCGTCTGTGAGATTCACGGAGCAATGATTGGCTTTCTCATGATTGCCAATTTCAGTTTCCTGTGTGTATTGGCTATAGAACGAGCAGTAAAACTGTATTCAAGAAACGATGATCTTCATTTTAAGCTGTTTGAAAACAAGACAATTGTCAATATTCTTACTGTTTCTGTTTGGATTCTGTCGGCGTTAATTGGATTTATACCCACAACCGGAGCAGGTGACATTAAATACGATTTCTATCACCAGGGTTGCATGCTGGACTATGCAGAACAACCGGTGTTTTTGATTTTTCACTTTATACTTGTGTTCGGTACTTCCATCATAATATTTTCTACATCTTACGGTCTTATATTTGAGGCTAGGCGAAAAGCAACTCTTTTAAACCGAGCAGCATGCTTCAAAAATGTTATGCCAGTATCACCAAGAAAGACTTTAACTTCAAATAAAACCGATCCATTTCTTCCAACAATAAATGAAAATGACGACAACGTTTCTGGCGAGGACAAATCTAAACCAACAACAAAATCAACAACACCTCAGAGGGGTAAAGGTATCGATAACAAAATTCGACCGAAATCTTCTCCACGACAGTCGATGTTGTTCGAAGTGTTTAGTGACGATGAGGAGAATCCCGCCTTCCATTTGGCTTTAACTTATCTAGCGCTTTGGGCAGTGTTGTTCGTCTGCTACTTACCGTATTTTACTGTCTGGTTCTACAGCACTTACAATTCTGGGCCACTCTGGGGAGGGTTTTACACAATTACATTGCTCGTAATGCACGTGAGCTTTTCTGTCAAGCCGATTATTTATCTTGGTCACAACCGCCACTACAGACAGGTAACAAAACAAACTGTACCTGAAGCTGTGAGGAGCCGTGCACGTTCGGTACGCTCATCAATCGGTAGCTTCACGAGCTCGGTGGAGGATTTTGTCTTCAAGTCTAACCAAAACAAGCAATTTGCCGCAGCACTTGCTACACAGAAAGCGGTTCTTATTTGGAAGAAGAAACTACGAAACAAGCAAGGTTTCTTCAAGCTAAAAGAAAACCAAGAAAGCAACAACTCAGTATCTAAAATACTAACCATACCAGAAGACAAATCTGATACAGGTACAGATATACCCAACAGTAATGTTCTTTTGGCCACCACATTACATCAACAAAGTTCGTTTGATAACGGCGTTGGAAGATCAAATCCAGCTACTCCTAGTGCTGTGACAATTACAACATCATCGTTTATAGAAAAAGAAAGACTAAGACTTATGGCAGCCATGGACAAAACAAGTTCCACCACTGCTTCTTTGCAGAATGATCACCAGGTTTCGAGGCATACTCGTAGTCCGACTACCGCTATTACATCGTCAACTACAAACGAAACAATGGAAGATATCCAAGTGCCAGGTGGTATAAGCGAAAGACCGACAGAGTCTCTTGAGTTCACATAATGACAAAAATCATTTTGTATCACAACAAGGACAATGTGATAATATTTAAATAATTTCATTTCAATTCGAATGTACACTAGGGAAGTCATTTGAACTGGTCGCAGCTGATCTAGAAATAGATTTGTTTGCTGTGCATCTAATCAAAATAATTTCTTGTTTTGAAAGAATCAAAAAGCTATATTTTTATCATTTATACATAATTATATTAGAACAATATCAATGAAGTTCTAGTATGAGGAACATCAATTTCTTATGTTCAAACACCGTTTTAGTGAAACACTTATATCAGTGAATTGGCATAGGTGACATATTTTAGTCTTTGAATTTAATAACTATTTTGTCTTCATTACGGAAACACGTATTGGACATGAACAGTAATGATTGGAATGGTAAGAACGCGATAAGTAAATAATAAAACAGACTTGTAATCATGACAATATTCCTAATGTTCAACTCTGTGTGTGCTGTTGTACTCAGTTACTAAACGTAACGTCTTTAAAAGCGCAAGTATTGGGTATTGTATCAAATCTAGATATGACATAAACGATAAAACAAGACAAAATTGTATGTGTAATATAATTTGTTTAAACCTATTTATTTTACTTCGATTGCGAAACAAGTTCTTACAACTTAGGCAAATCACGCTCGAAGTCTTCGAGATTGCAGACAGTACTAAACATATGTGGAAAAGTGTCTTGCTCAAGGACACCACACATAGCCATGGCGGAGGATCGAACCCGTGACCTTCCGATCATGGGTTCGGTGCTTTACCACTGCGCTCCTCACGTGTAATATAATTCGATCCATATCTCAGATATATAAATGTATAATAGTCATGCAAATGTGTGTCCTCGTGTTTAAGGAAGTTTTGAAATGGTGGACGTAAATGGTGAACTTCAATGTGATTGATAAGGTATATTCTTATATTTCATTTGAAACAATCATATTGCGATACTTTCAATGCATTTACGAAAAGACGTCATGAGTCTGAAAGACAGTACACTGCTCTGTTATATGTTTGTCTCACAGGCAGACATAGACTTTAATCATCTATTCTGTTGCTAAGGCAGACATGCACAACGATTGTTAGTTTTAAAACGTTTCAAAACATGCTGACACAATGACAATTTCTTCTGTTTTTATCAAATAGGCAATGAACGTATTTTGTTTCCTCAAATTATACCTCTTTGGACCTTTAGTAAGTTTTGTTACGGGCATGTAATATTGTATTTTGATTGATTTGAATTGAATATCTTCCGTTGAAGATTAATTTTAGGCACCTCTCATCGCTGAAATCGTGGTTTCGAATCCAGTTCGGTAAAACCCTTTTTCAGGTCTCACTACACAAATGAAATATGTTCTTAGTTCAATAACAGTCGCCTTTTGAATACCAAGGATATATTATTGCAGTATATGCTATGTCGTCTTTTGCTCTACTTATCCGTTGCAAGAAATCACAGTCCCTATCAACCAAATCACAAAGGACTCGTTTTTAGCGCTAGAATCGTGTTACCGTCGCAAAGAGGGGTGCAACTGTGAAATAAGGCGTTTTATACAAAACTAGTGTTTTAGTTATCGTAGAAGAACGTTAAATTTATGTATGTGTATCTGAGGTCTTCGCCAACCTATCAATCTAGTTGCCACGTATAATATGCAATGTTGTATTGTTGTTTTGTTGTGTTTTTTTACACGCCACCATTCAAGAATAAAACTTGAATTATTTCATTAACTCGACTTTCGTATATGGATAATCTTGTACTATATAATTGTACTGGCACACAAGAACTGTCATAACCGAACACTACAGTAGTGTATTAAGGTCCAATAGACACGATGCATACAGCGCACGCGTTATGCGTTCAATAAGATGTGTTGGTAGGATGAATACAGGAGAACAATTCATTGTTTTAGATAATGTCATGTGTACTTGAAACTCATGAATTACCATATTTAAGACTAAACTAATGGTAAAGAATATGTCGGGAGTATGAATTTGTTAACACTTTTTTATCGTGGTTAATGGCATTTACTTTAACTTGTTATTGATGTTACATGGGCCGAACGGTAAACCTTTGGCTAAAATTACTTTCATGAAAATCATTATAAACAAAATTTGCGATGTATTACATTTAATGATATATGCGAGTACATGAGTACACTATAAACTGTTGTAATATCATCACTTTTATATTTTCGATTTTACCTCTTTAATAAAACTTGCGAAGCTGCAGCTGTCTGCATTATATTGACATTGTATGCACATGCATCTACCTTTTTTTGGTCACAATTTTATACAGGGAAAACAACTTCACTATCTATAAAAAGGATTAAATATGTTTTATTATTGTATATACATTTGTTTATTTTTTAAGGATAAACACTTATTCGCACATGTTTTGAATGAACAAATTTTAAAAAGCTACTTGAGTAAACAGTATAATTATAAAGTGGTGATTACAAGTCAAGTATAACGTGACGACAAGAGTCAGGAAACTTTGGTTGAATACTGCTTGACAACTGAAAAAGTTTGAACAAATAAAAACAAGTTAACATGGACAAGGAAGAAGGAAATAAACTTTGTACAATTTAGATAATTACCCCGAACTATCCATTTGCCATTTTAATCGACTACATGTTATACATGTAACTGTATCACCAATTATGCTACGTTCAAAGTATTTAACTGCTTATGTGACTTTTGAAATGTATATGCTTCTAAATATGTTCAATCTGATTTCTGCCTTAATATAGTTTTTATTTAGAAATTTTAACTTTTTAATATCCAGTTTGAACACATATCATTTGAAAGCTAACCTAGAGCTTTTACTCTTGTACTTCTTAACTTCATTTGTCGAACGATTAGGTGACAGGAGTGTATGTCATCTCAATTTACATCGCCAACTGTTTCCTAATTCGAGTCACTAGCACTCTTCACAGTACCCCATCCCCGTGTTGGTGGTACAGTTATGTAGATGACGCACACACCAAGCATTGCGTAGAGTACGTTGAGGAATTCATTGACCACATTAACAACATTAAATATGATATCAAATTCATAATAGAGAAAGAACAATAGTGTGAGGACAACACACTGGCTTTTCTTTCATACAAACACAATCAGGAATCAGGACGGCTCACTGATGGCCACGGTGTACCGCAACCCTACACACACTGACCAATAATTTTACTTTAATTGTGCGCACCCAAATGCATAAAATTATGTAATAATAACGTTACGCCAGCATGTAAACAGTGCTCTTAAATAAAATAAATACCCAGATATTTACATTCATCTTATATTTCAAAAATCGTATCTCCAATTTTGAACATTTTATTATGTGAATGCTTTCTTTTACTGAATATTACTATTTTTCTACTAACATTTATATTAAGCTTCTATCAAAAATCACAAAACGTATTGAAATTATAACAAACAGTCTGGAGTACATGCTCGTTGTCACGAATAATCACTGTGTCATCGGCGTATAGAAGACTGAATAGTCTACCATATCCCTTCACCCTCCAACTTTGCTTATCTAGAAATACCATTAACATCTCTGATACTCGATAAAAAAGGGCAAATGTTTCCACACTGACGATCTCCTACTAAACATTCGGAATATGGAGAAGTTCTCACATTTGTACTAATCTTATTTATTTTATATTGTCATATAAGTTACATATTATGTAGAAACATTTTCCATTGATTTTTGCATTGTTAGGCATATTCTAGGAACAGAATAAATAAAACTGTTTAAAATCGACAAAGCAATTTATTTTTTAACTTTTTGTAACTTTTATTTCAATTTAGTTGTACAAAACCAGACATATTGATACAAAATATTTCATGACAATTATATATACAGTTAGAAATTTCTAATAGCTATTGAGTGTCTCACTGTCTGTGGGGATTGAATGAGTAACAAACAGTGCCCACTAAATTCAGATAGTTTATTTGTTAAGTTTAAATCTCAAGGGCCGGATTATCGTAATTAATAAAAATTTTAAAACAGAAATCCTCCCCAACCATTTTATTTTTCGGTTTCTCTTTTAATTATTATTTGAAATGTTTCACAGTTATATTACCACATAATAATACAGTTTAAAAAAAACACCAACACGTAAAAACCGTTAGTTAAAATTTAATACCGACGTTTCGGCATATCGCCTTAATCATGGTATAATAAATATATAAACACAGGAAGTAACGTAACATAACATGACGTTAAAATAGCGGGAAAAACAAATGAGCCGCGTCGCGCGAAATTCGACTCAAAGAATTATTCATCCAGGAGCCAAACACGCGACAAGACGGGGCTCATATAGAATATTGTCGCAAACACAAGTACATGAAATATCGGATTGAAACGATACTTAAATTCCTATAAATAGTAGTAAAATAGAGATATAGGAACAAACGATAGTACATATAACTGTTCAATGAAAACATTTCTACATATCATATAGCTGTTTTGCATTTAGTCCAAATGGATACAATGTTTGTAATTTGTGAATCCAATATGTTTCCTTACACAAACGATCAAAGTTATTACTAACAGTGTCGAATGGCATAAATGAAAAATCTTCTATTGAATGAGCATCGGTGTTAAAATGTGTTTCGACATTAGATGAAAACTTGCGGAGATGGAGTGTGTTCGAGTATTGGTTTATCCCAGGAAACATACAGTCATAACATATCTGTATTTGATGATAAAGTATAACTTGCAACATAATCAGTAAGTGTGATGATTTAGAATTTAAAAATATCGCTGAGGAAACAATCAAAATATGTTAATTAGTGAAACCGGGGTCAACAACTCACTGGTTACCAAACATTAAGATAACTTGTACATATATGCATTTGTAGACATGCAGAACAATATACATGTAATTGAAATCAGTTTTCAAATTTAATATAAAGAAGTTAGTTATATAGTGGGATATCATTAAATATCTGACAGGTTAATCATTTGTATCAGAGATATTTTGAAACAATAAATATATAAGCTTAAGCTCTACAAATTCGTGAGCAAATACTACACAACTTAAAAAGTGCAAAATTTCACCTACAAATCCTTAATAAGTTTTCATCTAGTCTAACAAACATTGATGAGAGTCAACCTTGTTACGTTATCAAAATGCTTTGCACTTATTGCAATGTATAAACTATAAAGCAACAATACATGTTAAAGTGATCATTGGAGTTCATTTATTGATGATAGATTAAATGCATAAAAAAACAATCCAATCGTCATAAATCATTCCGCTTTGAATTTTTATCTGACTTTGTAAACTTATTTTCTTGAAAAAAAAGTAATGCTTTATTGAGGTATATAAAAATTAAATAATTGTTTTTATTGCAGGTCTAGTCTTGATAAGAGCCAGGCCCGATTAGCTCAGTCGATTACGCGTCTGACTATTAATTCAGGGGTCGTGAGTTCGAATCCCCACCCGGCAACAGTCTCCGTAATGATCGATATACGACACTGTGTCTCATTATTATTTGTCTCTCACCGCTGATTCAAGTGGGAAAGTTATCAGTTACTTGCGGAGATGGAGTGTGTTCGAGTACTGGTTTATCCCAGGAAACAGTGGTTAAGTTAACTGATCGTCTGTAAGCCCTCGATGGCATAAAAATGACGCTAAATATTCAGTCAATAGTCTTGATAATGAGCAGTTAAATATTATAGTTGATTGGAGTAAAGAAAAAAAAGGAAAAATAAAACCACTCTGGGGAGGGGATGTGGATTGATATAATTAATTATTTACAAAATATAAATGTATTTGTAATCAAACAAATGTGTCTAGATTAAAACTGAAAGAGTTACATGCAAAATGTTTCAAATTTGTATCAAGATATTAGTGGCTTATAAAAATTCCAAATAATATCAAAAGTGTGTATTTCACAATTTATTTTTGCAAGATACCGTTCTGTATTATACATATTTATAATATGTGTTTTAAAGTTGTCAAGTGTAGGTTTAACTGTTTTAAGTTTCTGAGTGTAAATAAACTTCTTTGCAATTAATATTGTTTTATACAAAACTTTTATTTCCGAACAAAACGTCTGTATTTGTCCAATATGAATTAATGCATATACATTTTTCGCGAATAGGGTTCATCAAACACGAGATAAATTGTTTAGAAAGATCACATTCGGTAAAAATATGTTTAATAATTATTGTTTCTATTTCTTTGTTGCATAAACTGCAAATATCAGAATCAGAATTTTCATTTTTTAATAAGAGTATTGGTTCCTAATATTTGGTGGTTTATTCTGAACTGAAACCATTGTAAATCTGTGTCATTTCTTATGTTAAATGGAAGGCAGTAAAAGTTGGTTTCAGCTAAATTGGTTCTTATATCGAAATCATTTTCCCATTTAGCAGCGGATTGAGGGATTGTATTTTCTTTTATACAAGACTGATAAATTGCCTTACATCCTTTTGTATCTTTCATAATTATTGCTATTGATAAATGGCATGTAGGTGCCCCTCCATTACTAGCTAAATGAACAATTGGAAGTTTAGATAAGTACCTTTTAACAGATGCTAGCAATCCTTCATATTCTATGAAGTTTGTATTTATGTTGTACCTATTAATAAAGTCAATCAGTTAGCAGAAATTACCATTTGTATTCATAATATCATTTATCAATAAAACATTCTTAGAGAACCAATGGTTATGAAATATACTTGTGCCTCCGACCTTAATGTTTGGGTTAAACCAAATTGGAATTTTTTTAAATGTGTACCAATTTGCAGGCTTTAGTAGGTTTGAATATGTGTGATAACTTCTAAAAATACCTTATCAGAAGGGATTATGTATTCTGTTTATGTGTCATTAATAAAATCCGGGTCATATGTGCCAATATTTGACATGAATGGGTACATTGAATTAAATATATCTAGATATTTTTTTATTTGAGTTTAAAAGGTGTCTTATCCATGTGAGTTTGAATGAGCTAATAAAAAGGTCAATTATCAAACATTTTGAGACCTCCTTTTATGTAAGAGTTGCAAAGAGTAGTTCTTTTCACCTTATCCGATTTACCATTCCAAATAAATTTTAAAAATAAACTTTTAATCTCTTTAATTTTATCTGAGTTAGGGTTTGGTAGAGCTAAGATAAGATGATTCATTTTTGATATGGCTAAACTTTTTAAGATTGTTATTTTACCAATTTGTGTTAATATTCGTTTTGATCAATGGGTAAAAAGTTGTTTTATACCATGTATTTTATTCATATTCATGTTCATATAATATTTGTGATTTTTTCTTTAATATGTTTATGAATTGTTCATTGTATTGATGCTCCATTGGGGCTTTTGTAAGGGGCTTTTGTCCAAGGGACATTTATCCTGATACTTTTTCTGCTATCCCTATTTCGTTACTCCATTTCCTCCTCTCTTTTATCGTTTTTTTTTTTCACAGTTCCATTATTCTTTCTCCATTTCCAAATTAAACTCTCTCTCTCTCTCTCTCTCTCTCTCTCTCTCTCTCTCTATTATCTCAAACTCCGCACGTGTTTGGTACTTCAATAACACAAGACAAGAACCAACTACCAACTACTTGAGAACCAAGCATTTGGTACCAAAATTACACAATAAAAGCTCCAACGTAATGAGAACCACACATTTGGTACTTACATTACATAAATCAAGCATAAACAGCATGACAAGCAAACGTTTGGTACCTAAGTTACAAAATTGAAGCATAAACGGCATGAAAATAACACGTTAAGTACGTAAATTACAAACGGCAAGCACCAACGGCATGAGAACCACGCGTTCGGTACCTAAAATTATACACGACAAGCACCAGTGATGATAAGCACAGGTTTGATACCTAAAAAAATCAACAGAGGCACCAAGGATATGGGAACCAAAC